>CM054177.1:75100162-75350162 GCA_028829895.1 Sinotaia quadrata | reverse complement strand
ATTTTAAGGTATGGAAAGGGAGTTGGACTGGAGAAAGGTCTGGAGGGTAAGGAATGGGGGGAGGGGAATGGATGGCTGAGGAGGTGGGGGCGGGTATGTAGGGGTGGATGGGTGGGTGGGAAGAGTCGAAAGGCGTTGAAACAAATAGAAGCGTTAAGTGATTAACTCGGCACTTGTCGCCCAACTCCGCTGAGAATCGGGATCTGTCGCCTCGGTTCGGGGGACTTCGGCAGTTGACGCCTGGAGTTTTTGAGAACACTTGCGAATTTGTCACTTGCTCTCTCGGACAAGCTGAGACATCTTTCAGGGCTTTTCGAAAGAGCGTCAGTATTTTGTCAGTGCACTTTGTTTATGCCAACACTCAAATTGCTGATATGGCTTGAAAGGTACACGGAATTTTCTCACTTTTTCAGCCTATTCTTGCCGGCATGAAAAATAAAACGGGCGCCAGCTGCAATGAGATCGGTTGGCGGAACATTCTGATTCCCTAAAATTCGGAATTTTACTTTATTTCCTAAAATTTTACAGAGAACCTTTTTAGTTTATTCGGTGTGTTAAGAAGAGACATTAAGTGTATAAACTTTTTGAAATTGGAGAAAATGGCCGCTGTATTTTATGACAAGCAGTTAAGTAATTTCAACGAATGAAACAGGAAGCACTGAAAGAAGAAAAAAGAAAATCAGTTCTCGGTGTCTAGAATTAAAACCAGAAATTCATACTTTAAATAATCTTTACTGGAATTTTAATGGAATAATTTTTATATTCAAAATATTTACTGACGTTGTGTAGTATGTTTCATAATTTCTTTCCTTTTGAATTATACTTTTAAAATGTTGCAGTTAAATTTTCTACTTTTTTCTACATTCCATTCCATTAGACAAGTTTGCAAAGAGACAATGTAGAAAGAAAAGGCAAAAATCATTTAGCTCATAAATTCTTTGAACTACAGCATCCGCTCTTCTACAAGTGTCACGTGGGATGTCACGTGAGATTTAATAAGTTATATGGATTACAATACAGATTTGTTTCCTAGTCAGTATGTTAAAATTCCTTTGTGAATATCTACTTGTATATATTTACTGTTTAAAATAAGTATCAAGTATAGGCTTTTATCAGGGTTCAATTCTTGTACTGTTTAAAATTTTCCTTCCAACTGTAAAAGTAAGAACTGCTTGTTTGTTTTCCAATGGGGAAAAAATATAGCCAGTACCCGCAGCGAATGCAAGAAATCACAGCAACTAACTTTGAAGAAAACATATAATGTGCTCTCTACAAAGTATGACGACCGTAATTCTTGTTCTCGCGACCCTACGAATAGTACGTAAAATCCATTCGGTAGGAATTTACACAACTCAACACTTCTCACGAAACACCGCTGCAGATTCGATGGCCATCCAGTGCTTCATCGTGAATAAAACAACAACAGTAACAACAGAATAACCAGCAACTTGAGCGTCATCTCCTGGTTTTGAAGTAACGTTATCACTTGATTACAAACTAGGACATTTCCAAAACTAGAAGTAACGTTATCACTTGATTACAAACTAGGACATTTCCAAAACTAGAAGCAACGTGAAAAACTTGAAAGCAGCGTCATATCCTGACTTAAGTATTATGGAACGATTGACAGAATTCGTCAATAAATCTTTCGAGAACCCAACAAAACCACCACTCTACTCAGCCACAGAGAAGGAAACGCTTGACTTCCATAATCCGGAGCCAGGTACATCCAATGAGGACGCGGACGACGAAGCCGTTGACGTGTGTGACATTAAAGATGAAGACGTCACGGTTGACGATGACGACGAATTAAATTTTTGTGCTCCGGTGGAAGGCTCCGAGGAAGAGGAGGTTTCCGAGTACGGCAAAGGTGAGTACATGTACTCCGGGTATATGTGCACGTAAGAACAAAGGTCAGTACATGTACCCTGAGAGTGTGTACACGTATGTGTTTTGGAACCAGAAGCTATGGATTTGACAAGGACGGCAAAGGTAGGTACGTGTACGAAGTGTGTGCGAGTGCAGACGTGTACTTGAACCTAAGATTACTGGCTCCACGAATGTGGCAAAAAGTTAGTACACATATCAAAAGTGAGTACAAGTATCAAAAGTGAGTATATGTATTGAAATTGGGTACATGTAAAGTACATGTACATGACCAAGTATCAAAAGTGAGTATATGTATCAGGAGTGGGTTTTGACAATTATGTGCTGGAAATGACAAAGAAGGTAAGAATTAAGGGAAGTATGTGCTGGAAATGACAAAGAAGGTAAGAATTAAGGGAAGTATGTGCTGGAAATGACAAAGAAGGTAAGAATTAAGGGAAGTATGTGCTGGAAATGACAAACAAGGTAAGAATTAAGGGAAGTATGTGCTGGAAATGACAAAGAAGGTAAGAATTAAGGGAGGTAAGTGCTGGAAATGACAAACAAGGTAAGAATTAAGGGAGGTATGTGCTGGAAATGACAAACAAGGTACGAATTAAGTGAGGTATGTGCTGGAAATGACAAACAAGGTACGAATTAAGTGAGGTATCGACGACGTACTTGGGTATATACAAGAGATACAAAGCTATTGTCGTGTATATATAATACAGAATTTTTGGCTAGCAGTTTTCAGACAATAGAATACAGGTGTTTAAAACGTTTACATCATGTACATAATGTAATTTACAGGTGTAAAATAGCTTACATCGTGTATATAATGTAATTTACAGGCGTAAAATAGCTTACATCGTGTATATAATGTAATTTACAGGTGTAAAATAGCTTACATCGTGTATATAATATAGATATTTGGCTAGCAGGCTTAAGATGATAGAATACAATAGTGTTTAAGATTATGGACAAGTTTGAAAAGTCTGGGAATTTTTGTGAAAGATATATATGCTTGAACTGAGACTATAAGGCAAACTGCACAAAGATATTTAATCCGCACACAGGCACATATTATCTCCTACACACATACACACACAACTTCTCTATAATATTAAATCTTGAGAAAGCAAATTTTTAAAGCAAATTCTGGTCCATTTTGTAATTCATTACTATTTTCATAGCCAGTTTTTTTTTATTACAAATAACGACAACGGTAATGACAATGTAGATATGGGAAACAAAATGACGACAGGTTCAGATATGTGAAGAAAACTGTCTCAATTCTTTTGTTAGACATTCTTAAACTTACACACAAATCATTACCGACTCTGAACGTTTCCAGATGCTATTGTTGTATATTATGTCTCAGCTCCTGTTTCCGAACGAGCATTTTTGTTTGTTTGTTTGTTTGCATCTTTTTGGATCAAAATAACTATTTTTAAATGGATGCATACACCTGACACCCACCCCCCGCCCCCCATTGTATTTATTCGGTTTTGTGTATTGAGGTCGTAAAAACAATAGTGAAAGTTTAGGTTGAAGTTCTGAAATGGTCCTCAAGTCTTCTTAGTTCTTCATTAACATTTCGTTAAATGTGTTTTATATCAAAGGTTGACCAGATTTGTTTTTTCTTTTGGGGATATAGATTGCTGAATTTATAAGTAATTTTTTCCAGAATGTTACCAGATTTAAAATTGTAAAATTTAAAGATTTGAAATATATTTCTTCTGGTGGCCTATCGTTTAATCATATTGCTGGTGTCTCGAAGTCTATAAATGATTTTTTTTTTTTTAGATTCCCTTGTTACATTACAGTAGAATACAACCAAGCTGCCTTTCTCTCGATTTCTGTCCAAGAGTTTGAATTGATATCTTAATGATTTAGTTCCGACTGCATCTAATTTCGGACACAGTTATATGAACGACTTATAACGTCCTGCTTAGTTTTGATTGTGTATCTAAGAAATTAATTCACACAAAAATAACATAATAATTATGTCAATCAAGGTAATAATATATTAAATGATACTTAGTTTTGATTGTGCATCTAAAAAGTCAATTAACAAAAAAATAACATAATAATTTTGTCAGTGAATGTAATAATATATTAAATGTTGCGTAATTTGACACAACTCTAAGCGAAATTTCAGCACGGTTACAATAAGTAATTTTGACGACAATGATATTTTTGTTCATAATACTAAAGCTTGTTTCACGATCGCATGTACGAACTTGTACAAATAGTTCATAGACAGACAGACAGACAGACTGATAGATAGATAGATAGATAGATAGATAGATAGATAGATAGATAGATAGATAGATAGATAGATAGATAGATAGATAGATAGATAGACGACAGACGGACGGACGGACAGTCGACAACAGCTGTTTATAAACAAACTAGCAGTCGTATAAATTTATGCATACAGGGAAAACATGTATAGTCAAGATCATTTAAAGATCATTTATACGACTGAATAAATAAATACCCGGTAAATCTTTAAATAATTATGTATTTATAAACTGATTTCCAATTTAAAGTTTAAAACTACCAAACATAATGACGAAGATGGTTTATGATGTAAAGTTTAAAACTCTACCAAATGTCATGACGAAGCTTGACAAAAATGTATATGAGTTTCAAATATCCATTAGATAAAACAGGAGTTGATATTGATCTATTGGTTATGTCCTATTTAGTATTGAAATATCGACAAATAAATTACTCAAAGTTTCAGTGACAGCATAAAACAACTTTACACCTAACATCTAGTGACCTGACAAGTCAGGAATCTTTTCACATGCATTGTACAATAATCTTTTCACATGGACTGTACCGTAATTATTTCACACGCGCTGTATAGAAATCATCTCACACTCACTGTACTGTAATCAGTTCACATGCATTATACAGTAAGAGAAACGGTAGTGAATAAAAATACACAATTTCGGTGAGTCACCAGCACTAGCAGTGTCCGAATACTGGAATACAAATGCCATTTTCATTATTAGTAGTCGGTGCAAAAAGTGTCTAGTACTCTCTGTCAAGCTCTTATTTGTATCTGCCTGTTTGCAGAGGTGTCCGGATTCGTATCTGTGGCATTACGGTTTAGCAGTCCACACAGAAACTCATGTCTGTGTCTATTTTTGTGTAGATATTTCAGGTTCCATTCTGTGTTCTTTCTGTGCAGTATTTTACGAAGAATAGCTTGTGTCTACATTTATTCATGTTTAGTAACGTCTAAAGACTGGCTCGTGTTACATCTATTCATGTCTAGTAACGTCTAATGACTGGCTCGTGTTATATCTATTCATGTCTAGTAACGTCTAATGACTGGCTTCTATATGTATCTATTCCTGTGCATTAGGTTCTATACATCTGCTCTTATATATCTTATTCCTGTACATTAATTTGAAAAGACTAGCTCCCATCTATATCTATTCATGTGTAGTAGGTTTTAAAGATTGATTCCTCTCTGTGTCTATTCCTGAAAAGTGGGTTTTATAGACTGACTCCTATGTGTGTTTATTTTCGTGTTTGTTTTAAATCAGGCTCCTATATTTGTCTATACGTGTGTGGGATTATTTTTAAAGTCTGACTGCTGTCTGTGTCTAATAGTAGTTCTAGAAAGTAAATCAAACCTTTAACTTTATCTAATAGTGGTTCTAATTACTAGATCAAACCTCTATCTTTGTCTAATTGTAGTTCTAATAACTAGATCAAACCTAAATATTTGTCTAGTAGTAGTTCTAATAGTTAACAAACCTCTCTCTTTGTCTAATTGTAGTTCTAATAACTAGATCAAACCTAAATCTTTGTGTAATAGTGGTTCTAATAACTGAATCAATACCATATCTTTGTCTAATTGTAATTCTAATAAATGATCAAACTTATATCTTTGTCTAGTAGTGGTTCTAATAACAGGATCAAACCAATATATTATCTAATAGTAGTTCTAATAACTGGATCAAAACTATATCTTTGTCTAGTTGTAGTTCTAATAAATGATCAAAACTACATTTGTCTAGTTGTAGTTCTAATAACTGGATCAAACCCTGTTTCTTTCAGGCATAATAGTTTATCAAGACAGATACATTTACCCACGCGTACTTATCGCTATAGTCATTTACTAGCTACTATTTGATGTTCTATGCCTACTGAATGTACAGCTTTACCCAAACATAATCCTGTTCATATATTAGTCAAGGACCAGTGGTCAGTGCAACAGTTCCCAAATACTGCTCCTACCGATGGCGAAACGCGTGGCGTGATTTCTCTTCTTTATCAATATACTTTTATTTTATTTTAAATGTTACCAGCAGTGTAACAATCCTGTAGTCCAAAATCATGTCTTCAGTAAACAGTAACGGTATGTAGTCTGGCTGGCTGGCTGGCTGGCTGGCTGGCTGTGTCTGCGAACTGCCGACATTACACTAGCTTTAGTACAAACTATAGGACCGTTCTGTGTTAATCACATGACGTCATCGGCTGCAAGCATGCAAAGGGTCTGAAAATGTAAATTTGGCATGAAGAACCTTTATCGTACGCAGTTCAGTTGTCCTCGCGTTAAGGTCAAGGTTATTAATGCTTCATAATATTAATACTTAACACAAATTTTTCCTATTACTAATCATTTAGCTGTGGCGGCTGTTTTTATACTGTTTTGCTTCTTTCGAAATGTATCAGTTTTTATGAGTGTGAGAACATGTGTGTGCGTATGTGATTGTATGTATGTGTGCATGTGTGCGCGCGTGCATATCAATGTTGTTTGCTTGTTGCTTCCTTGCTGTTTGCTTGTAAACATATTTTTTCTTTTAAAATTTAATAGCCGAACAAACAGAAGAACGTTATACAGATGAAATAGATTCGAACATGACTAATCTCACCAAACAGAAAAGAAATAATAAAATAAAATAGAACATTACCTAACTCACCAAACAGAAGGAAGCTATACAGATAAAGTATATTCGAACATGACCAACTTACCAAAGAGAAGAAATTTGTAAAAATAAAATAGACTCGAACATAACAAAACTCGCCAAACAGAAGAAAGATATACAGATAAAACAGATTGGAACACGCCTAACTGACCAAACAGAAGAAAGATGTACAGATAAAATAGATTGGATCGCGCTTTACTGACCAAACAGAAGAAAGATGCGCAGACAAATGAGACTGGAACGTGTTCAAACAAAGACCATAAAAAAAAAGCGGCGGCATAAAAAAAAAAAGGCACACAAAATACAAACCGATAAATAAATACAATTTTTAAAAAAATAAAAAATTATTACTTAAATAGTCTTATGCAGTATGAAACATTTACGAAACAGGATTTTTATTGCAATGCAAGAGTTAGTGAACTTCAGTGAAGTACATTCAATAATGAAAAATAATAAATGAATGGAAGAGACAGCAGAGACAATAGCATTTCTTAAATAATACTTGTAATGACATGTAAGCGCGAAGCAACAAATATACAAGTGTGGATGAATTTCCACAGCAGATAAAACCTTTGGTTCGTTCTCATTATCTTGATGAATCATTGAGTATAATTGATATGAATCATTGAGTATAATTGATAAATATTTGTGCTGATGTTTGTTTTATGTTGTTTGTTAATTGTTGTTACCTGGATATTTTTCCTTTTTTCTTTTCCATACTTTGCTCTTTTACATATTTTATATTATTGATGTTGATTAATTAAAAACGATACACGATGGATGGATGGATGGATGGATGGATGGATGGATGGATGAATGAAGCGGATGAATTTTTTGTTGTTGTTTAATTGGCGATATTTTAAGAAAAGTTAAAGCGCTGGTTAATTTATTTCTGACATTTTAAGAACAATTATGACACTGGTTTTTTATTTATGAAAGAGTAGAGTTAAAGGTGTCAAGTCTACTCGATGATATTATTCGGATTATTATTATTGCTATTGTTCGATATAGCTGACAATCTACCATACTGAACTATATCTTGTTTTAAAATATATCCTAAGTGATAGATTAAATACTGTAAGGGACCTATCAGTTATTTTTTTTAAAATCATTTATTAATCTTAGTGACACATAAGAGGGCTGGTAAATGATTCCATCCTGACGTTAATATTGCAATAACACTACCTTTAATAGTTACGTCGCTTGTAAGAAATATTGTTCTGAGATAATGCTTTACACTTCTGTCTGACATTCTTTGTTTTTCTGCTGGGCCATGTAAAGGTCACAGCTAAATTGGGGTCTTTCTGCTGGGCCATGTAAAGGTCACAGCTAAATTGGGGTCTTTCTGCTGGCCATGTAAAGGTCACAGCTAAATTGGGGTCTTTCTGCTGGCCATGTAAAGGTCACAGCTAAATTGGGGTCTTTCTGCTGGCCATGTAAAGGTCACAGCTAAACTGGGGTCTTTCTGCTGGCCATGTAAAGGTCACAGCTAAATTGGGGTCTTTCTGCTGGCCATGTAAAGGTCACAGCTAAATTGGGGTCTTTCTGCTGGCCATGTAAAGGTCACAGCTAAATTGGGGTCTTTCTGCTTCTCGGTCTCTCTCTCTCTCTTCTTTTTTCCACTCTCTCCTTCTTTTCCCACTCTCTCTTTTTTCCACTCTCTCTTCTTTTTCCACTCTCTCTTCTTTTTTCCATTCTCTCTCTCTTTTTTCCACTCTCTCTCTTCTTTTTTCCACTCTCTCTTTTTTTCTTTCCACTCTCTCTCTCTTCTTTTTTCCACTCTCTCTCTTATCTCTGGTGTGTCTTGAAAGACAAGTTTGCCTGCATCACCATCCTTAGAAAGTAAAGTTTAATCAATCAATCAATCAGCTGCTCTCCCTTGTCATAAATGTCATTCTCTTTTATTAATATTTTTCTTACGTAAATCTCTCTCTCATTTTCTATCTATCTATCTATCTTTTTGTCTCGCTTGCTTTTATTCTATCATTTTCTCTTAATTGAAGAAAATAACATTCTCTCGTCTTCTAGTTTTTTACTATCATATCTCTCTCTTTTTTTCTCTCTCCCCCTCTCTTATTTTATGTATAAATATATATATCTTTTATACTCTAGAATATGAAATATCTATACATTTTAAAATGCAAAAGTGTAGTTATTTCATATTCACTATTTTTATCTTTCTTGAAGTGGATCAAACTGACCTTACATTCTCGATCACTTTAGCTGTTTCAATAATGGAAAATATTTTTTAAAGTTATTAGGCATAGATAGACCCTTACTCATTAGATTCTGTACATTTTTGTAAAAAATAAAAACCGAAAAAATCAGACTGTGTATATCATTACTCACATTATAATTAAATTCTGCACAATATAACTAAAATTGTTGTGTATATAGTAACCCGTTACTCATTTGGTTCTCTACAGCTTAGTGATAAAGAGTAGTCAGCAGTAATTATTCAACTCCGCCTTATACTGAAATGAAGAACGATGTTCAGAGGAAATTTTCACTTGGACTTGATGTATTTAAAGAAAACATTTGGTAAATTCTGATCAGCCTTTTCATTACATTATATGTAACACTTTCGTGAAAAATACTATTTGTTTTTAAACCTTTTCTCATTACGTAATGTAATGAACATGCGTACGTTTATGTTCACTACTCATTACTTTCTCGCAACAGTATAATGAAAAAATAATTATTGGTCCATGGGATAAATTACTAAAAGAAAATTCGCATATATCTGTAAATGCGCTTTTTTTGTATGTGTACGTACGTGCAAAACTTTAATTCTTCGAATATCATTCTTTGGTTTGCCAGTTCATGAAACTGTTAACTGACCTAATTAATAATTATATTTTTAGATTTATCTTTTAAAATAACATATACTGGTATGTGAAGAATTAGTTTCCGGTGTGAGAGAGAAAATTAATTAATCGATTTCCATCAATGACTGCGCATACGAGTGAGTATCGAGTATTTTGTACTGAATGGAAAGGTGTTTCTTTTAAATAAAATTTGGGTCGCTTTTGTACCATGTGTATAGCAAACACACTGGTACTAATCTAGATGCGGGTTTTTGACTGCTCCATCAATGAACATTGAATGGAAATGCTAAGCAAAAATGAGACCAACCAGTCCTATCAGGCTCTGAGAACCAGCTTTACACTACTTGGAACTTTACACTACTTGGAAACATTTTGAAATGTGGAAGAGGCAGAGTTGTGTAACGCAGTGTATAGTAAGTAGCTCACCACCCCCACTACTCTCTTCCTTCATCCTGTGCTTGGTAGAAAGTTTGTGTGCAGACAAGTGTCTCCGATGCCAAAGACCCCTCAGTTTTACTTAACGTTGTAGTGACAGGGCAGATATCTTGGCCAACACGTTATTTTTCTCTGTCTCTCTGTCTCTATCTCTCTGTCTCTCTCTCTCTCTCTCTCTCTCTCTCTCTCTCTCTCTCACACACACACACACACACACACACACACACACACACACACACACACACACACATACACACAAAAAAATCGTAAAACGCAATTATGCGTAGTAAACACGGCCAGCTGAATGCTATTTTGATGTTCTACAAGGGCGTACTACCTCTTTGTTTCCGTCTTCTGAACAATTTACATAACAGAATAGACAGATGTCCAGACTGCTCAATTTTTTTTGGAACTTGAGCAGTAGTTCCTGTATATATAATGGCTCAAACAGATCACTTCTTGCTATCTTTCTACAAGGACCTGTACATAGCAACCTAGCAAGCTATTCGTGCCGAGATGTGTTACCGTATAGTGGGATCGTGATCTTTTTCTACTCTTGTAATTTTTAACTATTTTCTCAGCTGTGTAAGCGCACTTTTTTAAAATTTTACTTTTCTGAAAATTGTTTTGGACAAACCCTTTTTACTCAGTCAATCAAAATATTTCGTTGTAAAACTTTCATTGACACATATACAAACACTCTGGAGGTTGGTTGGTTGTTTAGCATGGGGGAGAAGGAGTTGGTCCACCATGTTTGCAATTTTTTACAATCGAAGAATTATTTTCAAATATTTTCTAGCATTTTTCTTTATATTAATCAATGTATCTGCACTTAGTTGAACATTGTATTATATTTATGCATGCATTGCAAATATATAACTATGTGACTACCGCTTTCTTATACCATTTTAATATATTTTACTGTTGATCTGTTTTACTGATTTCTAAAAACAAGGATTATGATCAAATACTATGCGCTGCTATCCTACCCAAGTTATATGACGTCATGTAGGTAAACATGTGCTATATATGAGACTCTGATCAAATACTACACTTATAGTGTGGCTGCACTAGATAATTTATTTACTCAAGTCATGTTATGTTGTATAAAATATACGAGGTGCAAGTCAGCTTTGTCCTTGGCTTTGTCCTTGGCTCGTCATAGTGTTCTACATATTCTAACAATCTAGCAACTCACTGAGTACATACACTAAAGGTCTTAGCACTTAAAGGTGAATAGTACATGTTCTAAATGATTTTGTGCAATTTCTTGTTTTTAAACTGGAGATTCCATCTACCCACACACAAACAAGTGGGGAGATTCCATCTACCCACACACAAACAAGTGCTTGCAAAAACTTTTATTCTTCTTGTCTTCTGGTTTGAGGCTACTACAACCTGCTATTCCAGGCCTGTGCTATAATTGCTGTTTATCATTCTACCTTCTCCTAGACCGAACTGTCAATCATCCAGTCTAAATCAAAATTCCCTCTGGAAGATATCCTCTGTAAGACTACAGCTGTTCTATAATCGCCCTTCCCAGTGGAGAAAACATAGAGCAAGTTATATTGGGATTGTGTAAACTACATCGACACACTTTTGTTAATTTATACTTACTTTTTAGTTTTAACATCTATAACACAGTCAATGGTGATTATTTGACCTTTTGTTACATTTTACTAAATTTGACAGTTTAGTGATAATTTGACCTTTTGTTACATTTTACAGTTTGTTCGTCAGATATGCTTTTCTTTTATTTTCTATACATGTCTAACCGAGAATGGGTGTAACTGGAGACGGAGGAGCATGTATGTGATCTGTCTGGTGTACGAACAATCGCGTTGATTTGTGACTGATTTCAATCCCAAGGGGTGGGGAGTGACTGGAGCGAGAGTGGCACATGAAACCAACATCTATAGTCGCACTCACCCACACACATTGTATACCTTCATCTATGTAGATACAGAGAGAGTGGTTTTAGAAAAAAGAAAATGAAAACCAGACTTAATTTTAAAAATAATTACTTTGAAGATGAGCGTTGTAGCTGTTTTTTTTTATTGTTTCAGTTTGTTAATACGCAAGCATACATCCATAATTTAAATGTAAACTTAATCGAATTGTAGTAAGCATTTTTAAATGTAATTATTAGAACATACTTATCAACATCTGCTTTAATAACAACAAAATACTACAAACGTTAACTAATAAAAAAAATTCTCAATAATTAACACCAACTCTATTATTTCTGGGTGGCGACAAGCCGCAAATGCCAAATTAAATTCCAAAGGGAGAAGGGGTGATAGCACTGCTAACTGACAAAGGTCGATATATTTCCACAGATTTGCACAGTTTGTGGTACATTTTCTACTTTTTATGCTGTGGAGCGCTTGATGAGGATGTTACAGTGAGAAAATGCTTTCCATTCATGACAGGGTAGTTTAGTTTAATTTAAATGCATGTAAACATATAAACGTTAATGAATCAATCACGCTTAACTTCCTTTTAAGTCTTCACCACGTTCAGCAATAGTGCCGCTCTCAAACGTTACTCGTTGAGTAATTCTATCTATCTATCTATCTATCTATCTATCTATCTATCTATCTAGTAGCATTATAATAGATATAGATAGATATTACAACAACTCTGAGATATTATGCAACCTTTAATGGGTATTCATTATCGACGTTTCAAGTCTAGACTTTGGATCAAAGAATAATTCAGTTTTCCAGTGAAAGAAATCGAACTGTTTGTCAATGTCACGAAGGAATGAGAAATCACACTCAGTGGATATATTATCTTGAGTGACCGGACTTCTGATCTTTCCTAATTGTGCACCAACACTGTATTTGATAATTCTCTCCTTTTTTCCTTTCCTGTTTTGTGTGTGTGTGTGGTTTGTGTGTGTGTGTGTGTGTGTGTGTGTGTGTGTGTGTGTGTGTGTGTGTGTGAGAGTGTGTGTGTGTGTGTGTGTGTGTGTGTGTGTGTGTGTGTGTGTGTGGTGTTGTACTTATGCATTCTGAACTGTGTTTACACTCACAGTCTTCTATGTCACTTTATTTATCTCTTCAAATATTGTATTTATATGCGTAACAACAAAAAATAAAATAATTAACAACTGTATTTCAATATCTGCATCAATACCTCCTTTCACTGTCAGACAGCAATAAATATTTCATAAAGCCGTGGTGTTGAACGGAATAGATGGCATGTCATGCAGACTGAGAGAATAGTTAGTTTGTTACGATCACAGGAAGACTAGCTAATTTGCTATGATGACAGAAGGACCAGATAGTTATGATGACAGAAGGATGGCTAGTTTGTAATGATGACAGGACTAGCTAGTTTGTAATGATGACAGAAGGATTAGCTCATTTGTAATGATGGCAGAAGGACTAGCTAGTTTGTAATGATGGCAAAAGGACTAGCTAGTTTGTAATGATGACAGAAGGATTAGCTAGTTTGTAATGATGGCAGAAGGACTAGCTAGTTTGTAATGATGGCAGAAGGACTAGCTAGTTTGTAATGATGGCAGAAAGACTAGCTAGATTGTAATGATGGCAGAAAGACTAGCTAGATTGTAATGATGGCAGAAAGACTAGCTAATTTGTAATGATGGCAGAAGGACTAACTAGATTGTAATGATGGCAGAAAGACTAGCTAGACTGTAATGATGGCAGAAAGATTAGCTAATTTGTAATGATGGCAGAAGGACTAGCTAGATTGTAATGATGGCAGAAAGACTAGCTAGATTGTAATGATGGCAGAAAGACTAGCTAGATTGTAATGATAGCAAAAGGACTAGCTAGTTTGTAATGATGACAGAAGGATTAGCTCATTTGTAATGATGGCAGAAGGACTAGCTAGTTTGTAATGATGGCAGAAGGACTAGCTAGTCTGTAATGATGGCAGAAAGACTAGCTAGATTGTAATGATGGCAGAAAGACTAGCTAGATTGTAATGATGGCAGAAAGACTAGCTAATTTGTAATGATGGCAGAAGGACTAACTAGATTGTAATGATGGTAGAAAGACTAGCTAGATTGTAATGATGGCAGAAAGACTAGCTAATTTGTAATGATGGCAGAAGGACTAGCTAGATTGTAATGATGGCAGAAAGACTAGCTAGATTGTAATGATGGCAAAAGGACTAGCTAGTTTGTAATGATGGCACAAGGACTAGAAATGAATAACTAATCACAAGACCAAAATTCTATGTCAGTTTTAAGACATACACATAAATATTCATAAGACCAAAAATTTTATATTTTCTATGTCGGTTTTAAAAAATACACATAATTAGTTCAACATGCTTAGAAACAAAGATAATATAATTTTACCTGTCTCAATAATTACTGAGCATTAAAATATATCAAATTCATTTTAATTTCTCTCTTTATATGGTGGGATATAAGGACTTTTTATCATGAAAAATCATAATTTTCCTTGTTATAAGTTAGAGACAGGATCCATTATGTCTCTACCCTTATGGAATACAAACGCAAATCATATCCAAAAACAATGGTCGAATAATTGTGATACCTAAACAGTATTATATCCTAAAACACAATTCAATAGATTAGTGTCAATGCAAATCACAGGATAGTTCTTATCAGAAAACAGACATGGAGTTATTAGAGATAAGCAATAAAAATTTCTATGTAACCTTTCTAGACGAAGTTGCAATAGTCATTTTGCACGCTTTGAGTAACAGAGTCAGAAGTTTATTGTTCACATTATTACTGTCAATTCCACGTATTTCCCTTGTCACATTGTAGAACACTGACTAGCCACTATTCTCTCAAGGCCATCTGGTGCTCTGACTTATTAACTCCCTTAAAACAACAATTGTAACAATTTCCAGTAATGTCCTTGTACCAGAAATTACTCAATGTAATCAGCCTACTTTGCCACCATACATCAACGAAGTTCAGTGTATTCCTTACACTTATACACTGCATTAGATACTTCTGTGTGTGTGGTTTGGTTGTGGTTGTAATTGCTGAAGTGGTGTCTTTTGTTTCTGTTGTGTGGTTCGTATTATCTAAAATTAGTTGTGATTTTATTTGTAATTTTTTTAAAATTATTATGAAAGTTGTAGTACTACAGTCAATTTCCCAATGAATTTGAAACTCTATCCGTATTTTCTAATGATTGCAATTGTGTTTTTTTAAATTAATTTTTATTATATTAAAAAATATTATTATAGAAGGTGAAGTGTGTTTGTTTGGATGAGATATGTGATAAACACACTTCACCTTCTATAATAATATTTTTGGTTAAGATATGTGATTAGTGCTTGGTGTATGTGATTTTGATGATGTTTGTTGGGTACAATAGTGATTTCATTGTGAATGGCAGGTGTAGTATGTTTGTTGCTTCTGATGGTTTTTCTTTCTTCTTTATAATTGTTACATTGTAACAGAAAGTGTTCAATTGTGTTGTCTTTTTTACAATTAGTGCATGATTTTGGTTCATGATTTGGATTGTGTGTGAATCTTGTTGAGTTGTACCTTAGTCTATAAATTGTTTTATTGTGGGTTATTTTAGTTAATTGGGGAAGAATTGGGGTGGGGTCTTTCTTTTGTATATTTGTTTGATTAGTGCATGTATTTCCGATGTGTGTGTTGGTGTTTTTAGAGACATTCCATGTTTGCTGCCGTATTTTGCTCCCCTGTCTGCTGTTTCGTTCCCTGTTATGTTTGTTTGAATGGGGATCAGTGAGAGACTGTTCAGCACATCCGGTTATATTGTGAATAAACTGCGTGCATCTTTAACTCCTGACAGTGTGAAGAAGTTAGTCTGCTTAAAAGACTGGTCGAAATCTATGGAGTGACTGAGTGAACTGAACAATAACAAAAGGATTAAATTCATTTTGTTATCAATTTATTTGCTTTTTTATCTATTAATTAATCGTTAATTGTTGTAAGATTAATCGGCAAAGAAATCATTAATCGTTAACAATCCTAAAATATAGTGTTCGTTATTATGCATTAGGAGTAATCAGAATATAGTGTTCGTTATTATGCATTAGGAGTAATCAGAATATAGTGTTCGTTGCTATGCATTAGGAGTAATCAGAATATAGTGTTCGTTATTATGCATTAGGAGTAATCAGAATATAGTGTTCGTTATTATGCATTAGGAGTAATCAGAATATAGTGTTCGTTGCTATGCATTAGGAGTAATCAGAATATAGTGATCGTTACTATGCATTCAGAATAATCAGAATTAGAATGTTAGTAGTATTTGAAACAGGAGCACAGGAAAGTGAGTAGCCATTATATCAAGAGCATTAAAGTGTTAGTAATTAATACTTCACAAGGAATGCTCGTAGTTATTATAACAGGGGTGTCATGATTGTTCCTAGCTAAAGTAATTCACGACCACTTGAAGTAGTTACAGTTTGTTTATTATCATTTTATGATCAGTAAAAGTGATTGGCAGTCTCAATGCTGAATATGATTTTTTTGTATTAGTATTTAATATTAACTGCCACTTACGAGTGCCAAAACTAAACTTAAATTTTCCATCGGAAATACCTCTAACATGTTTGTGAGGATGTTGTGCAGATCACCAAGGGCACGAAGTAGAAGCAGAAATATTAGTGTTAAGTGGATATTAGCTATAGTAAGAGTAGAAATAGTGGTGTTAAGTGGATATTAGCTATAGTAAGAGTAGAAATAGTGGTGTTAAGTGGATATTAGCTATAGTAAGAGTAGAAATAGTAGTGTAAAGTGGATATTAGCTATAGTAAGAGTAGAAATAGTAGTGTTAAGTGGATATTAGCTATAGTAAGAGTAGAAATAGTGGTGTTAAGTGGATATTAGCTATAATAAGAGTAGAAATAATAGTGTTATGTAGAGAGTAGCAATAATAAGAGCAGAAATATTAGTGTTAGGTAGAGAGTAACAATATTAAGAGTAGAAATATTAGTTTTAGGTAGATAGCAGCAATAGTAAGAGTAGAAATAATAGTGTTAGGTATAGAGCAGCAATAGTAAGAGTAGAAATAATAGTGTTAGGTAGAGAGTAGCAATAGTAAGAGCAGAAATATTAGTGTTAGGTAGAGAGTAGCAATAGTAAGAGCAGAAATATTAGTGTTAGGTAGAGAGTAGCAATAGTAAGAGCAGAAATATTAGTCACTACAGTGCATTATTGTCAGCAACAATAAAAGAAAAGACAATATGCTATAACATAAACACGCCATCATGACGCCAAGACGTTTACGTCCTTCACGACGGTAACACGTCCGACGAAATAAACACCCGCATGTTGTCAGTTATATAATATATTTATATATTGCCCAACCGTTATCAACATTCTAGCACCACCCACCTTACTTGATCTGAACTTCCGAAGCTGATCGTCTTCTCGCTTTATCGAGTCCCAGTGCTGTACACACGAGTTTAGTCAATTAGCCCCAAATCATGAGATTCGAAAGTCTTATTTCCTCCTTTCGACTCTCTTTCTTTCTTTTCTTTTTTCTCCTCTCGTGGAAAAACCGTTGCATAATTATACACTCGCTTTCGTCTCCCCTTTTCAGCGTGCTGCGTATTATTGAACAATTACCTCCCCCTTGCCCTCCTTTAATTGACGTTAATATCACAGAAGCCGCCAGCCCAGCGATACGTTTATTTCGCACTCATTTGGCCCTTTAATGTACAAACATAATTAGGTCTTCTCTTCGGTTGGTCTGTTCGCTCCGGAAATATCTGAAAATTTGCGATATCATTTTATTAGGATAATTACAACGTGTCTCATGCAACTCGACTAGCCAGAGAACTGCTCTGTCATTAGCTCCTGGAACAGTTTCATGTGCGGCTTAAGAGAGAAAAGACCCGGCAAGGCGTTACAGGTCTGTCCGGAGGTAGTGGTTTTGGGGTGGGTTGTGTATGGAGGGGGAATTCTTTACATTTATATACATTTTCTTTTTTAACGTTCGACTCGAGGAGTTAGATTTCGACTAAATTTATAATAGAAAGTAGTACTAATTACTAAAACATGAATTCAACAACTTGCGACGTTTTATGCTGAAACATAGCGTCGCCCATAATGACGCAGCAATTAACTTTTTTTTAAAATCACAGTAAATACATCACTGCCTGTCTCTATGACACAAGTTGCAAATGTTTCTAAATTATGGAAACATGTGACGTTCTTTTGTGTAAAACAACGTCGAGGGTCTATGACTGACCCAAGGTTAATGTACTCTACAAATAGCTACATTACTTGTGTTTGTAGAAATCGGTGTTTGTATAACATAACGTACATACATTAAAATATACCACCGACCGACTCTGTATATGAAAGGTGCTGTCTCCTCGAAATAAACATATTACGTAACAATAAGTAAATTGTCTGTGGCAATTACTGCCCACTTATTTTTTTTTTAATTGTGCTATTCTGACGCAAGTCTGTCACTGTCAAAAGATGAACTCAAGGCCGAGTACCAAACCGCCACATTAAAACAGAGTAGCGCATCTTTCTTTGTGGACTGAGTAGTACCTGTGGTTGCGGTTAGTTATGAACCATTTTGAGCCGATTTAGTTTTGCAGAAATACGTATAAGCTGTGATCAGTTAGCCGTCACACACATCATTTATGCACATGCGTTTCCAATAGTGTTCGCATTAATTTTCTGCGATATGAAAGAGTTCCATGTTGTATTTTATATTTAGTCTAGTTCTGATACATACAGCCAAAGACATTTATTTTTTTTTTTAAATCACTGAGCCAAAAACTTTGATAGACAACGATTAGCCACGTATAATAATAACCACACAAAGAGTATAAATGAAGCCGAATCTCTAATTAGCATAAAATTTTCTACCGCTTTGGTAACAAAATAAATGTCACTCCAATACTACGATGACAATAAGATGGTTGCAGTGAGATGGGTGTCATGATGGGGGGCTGTGGTGTGAATTTTGAAGAATTCAAAGTCATAATCATATTCATCAACAAAACCAAGATTGAAAATTGGGAAAGGACTTAAGAGTGGTGTTCATGTTCCGAGAGAAAGAGAAGAGTAGCGTCTAACAGACCACGTTGCTCGCGGGCAGTGTGATAATTGAAACTGTGGCTTTTGTATCGGTGGTTGCCGTAGTTACCGTGGGTTGGACAATACGCAAAATCCTGTCAGAACCACAGTTCGTTATCAAGCCAAATTCCACATGATAAGATGTACCATATTTTTACACACAGGACTATACAGCAACACGCATAATTTAACTGGCAAACTACACAAGTCATTATCGCCCATACTAGACATTAACACGCCTACTTTAGCTGACAATGTCACACAAATTATTATTGTCAGTACTGGACGCTAACAGACCTTGTTTCAATGTTAAAATATACTTTACACAATTTATTTTGGTCATTACTGGATACTGTATATACCTGGTTCACTGAAGCACATTAACAGCCTAATTTTACTGTTAAAAGACTACGTCATACAATGTATTATCGTCTGCCTAGTCACACAGTGATGCATACAGTAGACCTGCGTAAATTCTTGGTCGCTGTAACAAATTAATATTCGTAAAGTACAAAACAATAACAGCTTTGTTTCGCTGATATAATACGTCATACAGTTGATTACCATCCGTACTGAACACTAACAGCTTTGGTTCGCTGACATAATACGTCACACAGTTCATTACCATCAGCACTGAACACTAACAGCTTTGTTTCGCTGACATAATACGTCACACAGTTTATTACCATCCGCACTGAACACTAACTTGTCGAATTTTATAAATGGATACTAAATAACAGCATTTTTTTGCTGATATGTTGCGTCATGCAATTTATTATAATCAATTTTGGCTACCAAAGAGACTAGATTCAATGAAAAACAAGTTGTTGTTTTTTTTAAAAACTAAATTACATAACTTGCGTCGTCAATACTAGACAATAACGGGCCAAGGTTAGACAATCAAATGCTACATCATAATTATTGTCAGATCTGTTTGACGAATGTAAGTTTACCAAATGACTAAGCAAATTATTATCGATTTATTATCGTGTTTATGTGACTGTTTGCTTAGTAAGATTGGGGATATCAGCAAACAAAAACACTATTTCCTTACGATTAATTTGTTTCATTATTTCAGAAAGCAAGGATAACTCTCTTTCCTTCGTTCTTTGCTGACGCGGACGTTTTGTAAAATCAATCTGAGCATCCTGCTATGATACTTACAGGCAAATACAGACGCCTGATAATTTTATGAGAGTTTGCTGAATTCTTACTAAAATAGCATTATCATTTAAATTTCTTTTTGAAACAAACTTACCTATGCCTTAATGCTTTGTCTTGGACGTATGCGTTTACTCTCGCTCAAAAGTTTACTTTTAAAATTAATCTAACAGTTCTTGTTACTTTTCACTCCATTGCAGATCTGAAAGGCTGTGAGTGTGTGCAATATCATTTCCCTTTTTTTAGATCTTGTACATAGATAGATAGATAGATGGATAGATAGATAGATAGACAGACAGATAGATAGATAGATAGATAGATAGATAGATAGATAGATAGATAGATAGATAGATAGATAGATAGATAGATAGATAGATAGATAGATAGATAGATAGATAGATAGATAGATAGATAGATAGATAGATAGATAGATAGATAGATAGATAGATTCATCCTCTTTTACATTGTTGATGTTTCTCCTGTAATTCGTCTTTCTTTGCTAGTGAATATGTATATAATTATATTTAATCGACTCCCTTTCTTTTGGTCAGCCTCTTCCAGCAAGCTCTCCATACGACCATCAGAACTGCACTACAAGGACGATGGGACCGATGTGGAAGAATCGGACAGGCGTCAGCAAGATGACACTGACGACACCGGGAAAAGCATGGATTCTGCCAGGGGGAACAACTCCAAGCAAGCTGAGTGCGAGGCGGAAGAGGAAACCCCCAAAGTGAAGCAGCGGAGAAGCCGAACCAACTTCACTCTCGAGCAGCTAAACGAACTGGAGCGGCTTTTTGACGAGACGCATTACCCAGACGCCTTCATGAGAGAAGAGCTGAGTCAGCGACTCGGACTGTCGGAAGCTCGAGTACAGGTGAGTGAAAGTGTATGTGGGTGGGACGACTGGGACCTCATCCTGGCTTGTTCGGCCAGTCATTATAATGTATTAGCGGAATGTAAATTTTTTTGTTTGTTTTGGTTCATTGTTATGTTCACTACTCTCGCGTATTCAGTTATTATCAAGTAATATAACTGATATCCATGTCAGAACACTTTATCAGTATAAAGTCAAGAATTAAAGTCCGAATCTGTGATTTTGCCTGTCAAGAGATTGACCTAACGGTTGACTAAATTTCACTCTGTGTGTGTGTGTGTGCGTGCGTGCGTGTTTCAGAGGGTATGTTGGGCTCATATGTGTATAGTTAAACAAAATAAGCGACTCAATATTTGTTTATTATGTGTGTTAGATTAATTTCTCATTTCAAAAAAATTCTTGTCGCCTACAAATTTATGCGTATTTTAGCGGATTTTAATCCCCGTTTAGAAAAGCATTAAAACTTTAACACAATAAATGACGGGTCCATGGGAAGAAAGCTGACGAGTAATCTTTCCGTTTCCAAAAGCAAAATCAATACTCTAATAAAATTATTTTGTTCATATCTTTTTCAATAAAATAATGGTAAAAGCAGCAGGCACGCTGACAATTTTCCAATTTATGAAAATTGGCGTTTTGCCCACACGTAAAAAGGTTTGCTTCATCATTTATGATTTAAAGCGAGACAGATCTTACAGGTTATCACGGTGAAAACAAAAACACAGGATAGGCTTTTAAGGGACTCTAACTCTTAAAACCCAAATCGAATATTCTCCCATTGTTTTAAACTTATTAGCTAACTGCCACTATTATAAATTAAATTATTTCCTTCATTATTTTCAACTGCTTGTCCTGTATCTCTCTCGGAAAAGAAAAACACAGCAGCTAAGTGTGATGATATTCTGTATACAGGGAAGATACATGTTTTCTTTTCCTTAGATCCATATCTTTTGTGGTTTAAACTTTGCGTACTGATTTAAATAATTTGAAGCAATTGAAGCTATTCAATTCTGAGGATTATTTTTCTTTTTTTTCTTTTTAACTTTGCACTCTACTTTATATACAGACATTGTGCAGCACTAATACATTCCGGCCTTCGCACTTGTAAGGTTATGCTGATAATAAATCGTATTTCTGTGTGGTTCCGATGTTGATGAAATTATAACCATTTTTGTCTGTAATGGCACGATCGATTCACAACATGCTAGGTGAAAGGCGGAAAGGGTTCTGTTCACAATATGCTCTGATGTCCGAAATGCTGTGAAATGTTAATCACAGTCAGCTTAGCTTCCGTTTGCGTTTGTCCATTCCAGTTAGCCATCCTCGCCCATACAACAAGCTGAAAATAAGCTTCAAAGACAGTATTTCAATATAGCAGATTCCTACAAATTGAGTGACTACGATTTAACACCCATCCACCCACCTATCCACATACTGGAAAGTAGTTCCAATACTGCGCATGTGCAGATCATTCTTGGTGTTATCCACCTGCGTGTGCTGAAGATGCGATGTCAAATGTTTATGAGTTCTGTTGATGTGTTTGATTTTGGTACGTATATTCGCAACCCTACAGAGTCCTGCAGAAGAGATGTTAGTGGAATGTGCCGAATAACGATGAAAGTAACTCATGTTAAAACAGCTGGCAACAGTTGCTGATAGACCGTTAAGCTGTACATCTAAGTCATATACTTTCGACCTATACTTGGAATTCTTGCAAGGATCAAACGTCCATTTGGAACTTTTCTTTCTTTTTTGTTTGTTTGTTTGTTTGTTTGTTTGTTTGTTTGCTTGTTTGTTTGTTTGTTTGTGTATGTGTGTGTGTAAGACTTGTACTTCTGGGATTGCGAGTATTCACTGCTAGTCGGTAGGGCCTACGTGACCATTTGCTATCCTAAAAATAAAGTATAATAGCTTGCGTAATTTCTAAGAAACTTCCCTTATATAGGGGTGGATGTTCCTTGATTATCCGCTTTGCTGCTTGAAAGAATTGTTCATCTTTCAAGTAAAACTTTTCTTCGGGCTCACATTATCTCTACTTCCACTCTGGCAGTGACGTCATTGAAGTCTATATGTAAGGAAGTGATGTCAGCTGTACGATGCGCTACTTATGACGTTTCCAGTTAATTATTTTCGTGTTTCTTTCCAAATTCACAGATTTTGTATTTATTTTTGTATATAGCTGGTTGGTTGGTTTAGTGTAGTGCAGTGGTATCACGCATCAGAACTTAACTCTAGAAGCACAAGAACTATTGACAGCCTATATAGCTTTATCAATTTCGATAGACTACATACGTTTACTTTCTGTGATTTTTGCCCTGATTTCAAAAAGAAACATGATGTCTATCTATTATTTGCTCCTCTGTAACACGCATCAATGCCCCTTGAAAAGGACAACCAATTTACAGAGCAAGGAAAGCAGTGGTTTCTTCTGATGTAATAAACAGAAGATTACGTGAAGTCCATTTGTCTGATCGTAATATTAATAGACACCGCAAGCTTTTCTCACTTCACTCGTTCTTTGGGAATCGACATTTCCAGGTCAATCGCCAATTCTGGAACCGGCAAAACGGAGCTCACGATACAAAGGCGCGCAAAAGAGGAACCGCAATCTTCTCGATGCTGCTAAAATGTATTTCTGGTAGGCCGTGCCGACAATGAGATTAACCAAACCATGTATCATTTCTCGCTTTTGCGACCGATGCACAGTTTTATAATTGGACCCGCGCGAACACGGGACATAATCCCTGGAGAAGCATCAGAAAGCGCGCTGATCAAATTATCCCGCTCACTTGCAGACTGCAGTAATTGATGTCAGGCGCCCGCCGCCATATTGGGCTTGATTTTCTTCATTTCAGCTAATCGCCAAATCCCCAGGAAACTGCGACAATCTGCGAGAGCTGACGAGATCCGACGGGAATCGACGAGCGCGACATCGGCGCCCGCCGTGACAGCGTTCCCTTGAATATACCCTCGGCGATATCAGTGATTGATTTTTTTTTTCGCTGGACGGTCAGCGGTGAGCAGACGGAGCTCTCTCTAGCACTTTAGGACTAATCCTGTTCACGTCATTTTATTTCAGAGTGGTTCCCCCCTTCCGGGTTGATGACAGTGACTTGACGCAGCATCAAGCAGTTAGTTCATGACTGAAGACACGTGGGACTGGACGAATAGTGGCATTTAGTGACCTCTATTAGTGCAACTCCGTTTTTATCAAATGCATTACCCGCGCGCGCGCGTGTGTGTGTGTGTGTGTGTGAAAGAGAGAGTGAGTGAGTGAGTGTGTGTTTGTGTTTGTTTGTGAGAGAGAGAGAGTGAAGGAGAAGCACGGAGAGAGAGAGAGAGAGAGAAATGGTGAGGGTAATAATGAAATAAGTAGGGGTGAATCTTGGAAAGAGGGTGAGCTGATTTTGAACATATTGCATTTCTATGTGTGTCTAAAGAAGGCCAATCCTAATGGTAAAGCTAGTGGGCTATATATAAATAGCTTTTAAGAAATAAACAAATACAACCACAGAGATACCCGAGTATGCAAAATGATATAACACTCCGGTAGTTTGTTGCTGGAAAGATCTGCATTTCATCTATCAGAAATGGCAGCTGACCATTAAAAATGCAACATCTGGCCACCATTAATAAAAATACAAAACATTTATTTTCTTAATTATCACTGACAGAAACGTCACCTGGCTGTAATATTATAGCAGCAAAATATTAATCCACTATTGCTAAGAACATGGTCCCAATACTATTGACGCCTTTCTTTCATAGTGCAGCAAAATAGTTACGGAATGATCGTGCGCTCTGGAACAAATGCGTCATGTACAAGTAGTTTTTAATCGAGTGTGCACTTTCATTCCTTATTACTTAGTCCTTCCTATTTCTACATCAAATGCGTCATGTAGTAATTGTTAATAGCTTTTTAATGCCTAGTCTCCCTATTTCTACATCAAATGCGTCATGTAGTAATTGTTAATAGCTTTTTAATGCCTAGTCTCCCTATTTCTAAAACAAATGCGTCGTGTAGTAATTGTTAGTAGCTTTTTAATGCCTAGTCTCCCTATTTCTACAATAAACGCATCGAGTGCCGACTGATTCTTCAGATCATCGATAGATTAACCCTTCGGCAGCTTATCAAAGTTCAAAATGTTATTATTACGCAACACGCAGTATAGAAGTCGATCTAACATTTGTATTCATCTTTCGGCCACAACATCCTCCAGCGGCCACAACGTTTATAAAAAAAAATGGCAAAATATTAAATCAAATGTTCATAATAGTAGTGGAACCGCGCATTAACAACATTAGTGGAACACTGACTTTATTAATGGAATCAAAACAATATAAAGTAGACGCTGCATAATCTCATTAATTGAATCAAGACAATATTTACTATAGTAGACGCGGCATAATCTCATTAATTGAATCAAGACAATATTTACTATAGTAGACGCGGCATAATCTCATTAATTGAATCAAGACAATATTTACTATAGTAGACGCGGCATAATCTGAAAGCAAGCAACAAAAACTGGAATCTAGCCAGCACGAATGGAGCATGAACAGCATTATTTTAATAGAAACTTAGTATTAATTTCGCTCTGCCAAAGCAGAATTATTTCAGTTGAAGTGACAATGGAACACAGACGAACATTAAAAGACGCGCAAAACCAACGACAGTGGAAAATAACGTTCAATGAAATTCAAGCAGCATTAAATTGGCCACAAGCAACGTCAGTAAAACGCCAGCAATATAAATGGAGCACACGTGAAGTTAATGGAGTGTAAACAGTTTTAATGGAACACATGCAGTATTAATGAAGCCGAAACACTGCTATGGAACATACCACGAGAATGAGAAACAAGCAACCTTAATGAAACACCTGCAAGGCTAATGTAATACAAGCAGCATTAATGAAATGTATTCAGCATTAATAGAATACATGTAAAGTTAACGAAACAGTAGATTTTTAGGAATACATTCAGGTCAGTGGAACATTAAAAGAAATCAATATTGATGGAACACAGGTACAATTAAAGGAATATTAGCAGTAGTAATGGAAATCATTGAACATTAATGAAGTGTGTGCAGTTTCAGTGGAGCATAATTCCATAATCAACATTAATGGAACACATGTAACGTTGAACGAACATATGATCCAAGGAACATGCAAAGTTAATGAAACACAAGCAACACAATGGAACGCGTGCAGTGAACATGACTAGCGCGGATGGGGTAGATTTAGAACAACACTGTGGGTGATGTTATTTATGTAACGAATACGTACTATTATCTGTCCTCTCGATACTTACCTAGCACGATTATTTAGCAATTCATCCATCTCTCAGTTCGTCACGTTATCGCGCACTTATTGAGCCCCCAGATGGATAATCACCGGCAATTAAAACAATACAAATTGACAACGCACCAAACGACATCCACAGTGCAATAATGATACGATTAGTAAATGAATTGAATGAAGGATTAAGAAATAACAACTACTATTGAATAACAAAATCTCTCTGCTGGAGACTGCTGGAAGACTTGCTGGAAGCAGCAGCAAATCCGAATAAAATTATATAAACCTTAGGTTAAAATAAAAAAATTTCTAGAGGGAAAATAAGTAATTTCCCAAACAATAGCAGTGAATATGTTACAGCTTTGACCTCTTACTGTATTGACGGAATATCCAGTAAACTCTTTTTCTTAAATGTAGTATACTGTTTTATTCTGATTTACTATATCTGCTGAGTAATGAACGCTGTCATTTGTTATTAATTAACAAGCACTTAGCTTTGTTATAGATGGGCAATGAACAGTGGACGATTTTCTATTTCCTTCCTGTTGAAAATGGTTTGTATTTATGTTCTCATGTGGTTCTTCAAAATGTTCGACTCAGTTCCCTCTCGTGATGTATCTGAAGTCAACAGTAAAACTTACTCCCTGAATATTTTTCTTTTCCACTGAACACGCTTGGAATCTCGAATGTTAACTTAATTTTCCAAACTGAGTCTTTACTTTGTCAAAGTGAAATATGGATCCTGAATCGTTGAACTGTTCTAGGATCCTTGAGCCATTGAAACTTCTTGAATCCTTGAACTCTCAAAAATGCAAACAAACAAACAAACAAACACAAAGTCTTTCAAGCTAGTGTTTCAATAATGTCTGTGCTTTAGATATTTATTATATATTCCACATACAGTTTGTTTTAATTTCTAAAATACCTCTTATCTTGTTCATTGTCACTAGAGAGAAAAAGGATAAAAATTTCATTCTTTCATCTTTCTCTCCAGTGCATGAACATACCGTAATACAATTTCAATATTGCACATAAAAGAAATAGAAGATTTAATTCACTATTAATACTTGGTAAATAAATAGTAAAATATTAGCTGTAATTCTCTCTATACACAAAATATATAGTAACTCATAAAATAAATATTAGCTGTAATTCTCTCTATACACAAAATATATAGTAACTCATAAAATAAATATTAGATTTAATTCATAACAGAAGTAGTAGGTTTAATGCACATAATGGCTTATGTAACCCACACCCACCGTCCTCTAAAAATAGGCTACACGAAAACCTACCTTCTAGAATGACTGACCCTTATCCCTGGCTGGAAATATACCGCATGCAAATGAACTAAAATCTCACCTTAAATCATCAGTCAAATGCAGGTGACTGCTGAGGCAACATGTATTTTGGCTCCCGGCCTTAATAAGTTAGAACCATATTATTAATTCTTATTGCCAGTTATCAACACAGAGGGTGTTACGTTTCCAGTATTTATTTATAGACCCTGCCCTAGAATAATTAAGGGTTTTAAATATAATTAATTCCTTCTCTCATATTCTATGCAGACTGGTTGCTCAATTTACTATTTGACTAATTAAAAGTGTGTCTTGTAGTCAGACGACAAATTTACAAACTAATAAATTGCGAACTTTTAGCTAGATTGAAAACCGTTAAATTCCTCTAAATTAATATGCATTCGTTGTCAACATTCTGCTCACTCGCCCCCATTCAATCTAAGAAATCTATAGGTCTATTATGCATAAAAATTAACTACTAAGAGGTTTTAACAAAGAAAATAAGATTTAATAAAGGTTTAACAAGTTAACAATAATCAAATACGAGCGCGAATAGTCTATTTCTCGATTCTTTGCGCGTACATGCTTTATCGGTTAACTAACGAATTGCCAATCAATTGTCTTTTCGATTTTTGTACACTGAGTAATACTCAGCTGATTGTCTGTATCTGCCTGGTCTCTTTACTCAGTCAGCCAGTCTATTTTCACAGTCTCACTACAGCGACGACGCACGTGGCATCTAGGAAGGTGTTCCTTTATGTTGCTAGTGAACTTGAATTTCAGTGGCGTGGACCCTCAGAAATGAACTCACGCTTAGAGCTCACCCGGTTAGTACCAGACGGACAAGGCAAAGGCAAAGTTAAAGCCAAAGCCCAAGGCAAAAGCAAGGCAAAAGCCGACCTGGAGAAGTAACGTGTTCTAATGTAATTTCAATTTAACACGTTCCTACTCAAGCATGTCCCAGTTTAAAATGCCTGAATAAGAGATTTCGACCTCGCGTCATTTTACAATTAGATTTAGAAAAAATGTAATCGTCTCACGCATGTTTCATTTAACAGCATGACGTATGAATCAAAAAAATAGTTACAACGTTAAATTAATGTTCATACAAAAGGGGTAATTCAAACCAACAAAGCGCTTTACAATTTACAATTAAAATTACACGCAATAATTGAATTACATGAGAAATTCATATCGAGCACAGGCACTCTGGCTCTTAGTGAATTAAAACAATATAAATTAAAGTTACAAAATGGAAAAGAGTTACAATAAATTTATATTCCATAACTTATAGGTTTTTTCAGCCATTTCTCTGGACCATGCTCAAGCATATATGGAAATAATATAATACATAGCACAAATACATATTTATAATCAAGATATACAAAATACTATCAGATAAAATGGTACCTTATGAGAAGTCGAAGGTATGGTTCTCATCTGCTGTCGGCTGCCACATGACCCGAGTTAGCTAAATGGATAAAGCTAATGTGTTCTCGCAGTAAGGGAACGGAAGCGCGTACCCACATTTATAGAAAAGCATAATGCGTATCACGTGACTGATCGCGAAGTATGTAGTTGGTTCGAGAATCTGGACAATGGACCTAAAGTTACATAACATCTTGACCTGTTCTAGAAGCATCTCGAAAAAGGAAGCTTTGAACAAAGGAGCCAAGGGTTTCAAATTTCAAATTTGAAGTAAACAAGACAAGTAGGTCACCAAGTCGGACATTTTTATCAGACTGTGACAGAGGGAAATAATCCTCTGTAAATTTTACTGCCAAAGATCGGCACCTTAACTGAGACATTGATTCAACGAGCCCTGAGCCTTGAAGAATGGAACCACATTATCTTGGCTGTTGAATTCATAGAGCATTGAGCTGTAAAGTAATGCCAGAATGGAATGACCAATGGGCCAGAGACACAGTTCCACAGACCAACAGTGCGACCATATATATATATATATATACACACACTTCACTCTGATCCTACACGACACATCAGGAACCAAAGCTAAGTGACTATAAAACCAACTAGCTGAACAGCTTCAGTCATGTTTTGAACAAATTCAATCAAAGTACACGTACTTTTAGAGTTCACTCAGATACATTTAGCGTTCTCTTTAAACTTAATTATAGTTCGCTCCTATGAATGAACGAAATATCTACCACATTGCCAGAGGACTCAAAACAAAATTTTTCTTATGACATCACACGGTCGTGGTTAGGGATGATATCCATTTATAAACTCTATTTGTAACTATTGAACTATTTGCTATATGTAACCATGCTGTGTTATGTTATTTCTGGATACATTTATTGTTGATACTTAGACCACTTGTGTTAGCACGACTCACATGTTATGTGTTGTGCCGTATTTACTTATTATCCTGTATCCGGGGACTCGAGCTATCTTCTAGAACTAGAACTAGAAGATAGCTCCTCTTCTATTCTACATTATCTACCATTCATCTTTCTAACATGTGTGGCCAGCCAGAAGGTGTGTTTTAGGGATTAGCCTAAGTTTACGGGCAACCTGGGATGATGGAGAATTAACATCTTGCCCATCTCCCAGCAAAACATCACACATTTGAGCAGTAGATAAAAGTCACTCTCTTCATTAGTAAAAGATTACCTCTCTGACCTAGAATGCAGGTAGATATTTAACAACTGGTTTCTTCCAATATTTACTTTTCCAAAACAAAGTGTCCATGTTTCTTTCTTTACTCTTTCACTAAGATCATATTATAATTATAATTACCTGACCTAAGACTTTTACACGTTCTTGGTTTCCTTGAGTCTGTCTCTCAATGTAGTCAAATTCAGAGTAATAAAGTATGTCTCTCAATGTAGTCAAATTCAGAGTAATAAAGTATGTCTCTCAATGTAGTCAAATTCAGAGTAATAAAGTCTGTCTCTCAATGTAATCAAATTCAGAGTAATAATGTCTGTCTCTCAATGTAGTCAAATTCAGAGTAATAATGTCTGTCTCTCAATGTAGTCAAATTCAGAGTAATAATGTAAAAGTCTGTCATGTCAATGAAGTCAAATTCAGAGTAATAAAGTCTGTCTCTCAATGTAGTCAAATTCAGAGTAATAATATAAAAGTCTGTCTCTCAATGTAGTCAAATTCAGAGTAATAATGTAAAAGTCTGTCTCTCAATGTAGTCAAATTCAGAGTAATAATGTAAAAGTCTGTCTCTCAATGTAGTCAAATTCAGAGTAATAATGTAAAAGTCTGTCTCTCAATGTAGTCAAATTCAGAGTAATAATGTAAAAGTCTGTCTCTCAATGTAGTCAAATTCAGAGTAACAATGTAAAAGTCTGTTTCTCAATGTAGTCAAATTCAGATTAACAATATCACAGCAGTCAAATTCAGAGTAATTAAGGAGTATGTCTCTCACTTCAGTCAAATTCAGAGTAACAATTTAAAGGTCTATCACAGCAGTCAAATTCAGAGTAATTAAGGAGTGTGTCTCTCACTTCAGTCAAATTCAGAGTAACAATGCAAAAGTCTGTCTCTCACTGCAGTCAAATTCAGAGTAATTAAAGAGTCTGTCTCTCATTTAGTCAAATTCTGAGTATCAATGCAGGAGTCATTATATCACCGCAGCCAGATTCAGATTTAACACTATAAAGATATGTTTCTCACTTCAGTCAAATTCAGAGTAATTAAAATGTCCATCTCTCATTGCAGTCAAATTAAGAATATCAATGTAAAAATCTATCTCTCACTTCACTTAAATTCAGAGTAAAGTCTTTTTCACTGCAGTCAAACTCAGAGTAACAATTCAAGTCTCTTTTTCACTGCAATCAAACTCAGAGTAACAATTCAAGTCTCTCTTTCACAGCAGTCAAATTCAGTCGCAATGTCTCGATGTCCATGAATTCACATGATGTCCTTTAAACTACTATTGGTTGCTTGTGCCCTTGGTTCAAATCGTTTTCTGTCAAATTTCGAATAGAGCTCTCTATACATTCACGATTCCGGCTTGAATTTTTTTTTGCGTCTACTTCTGTACCTGGATTCACATTTTGTTTTTAATTTAATAGCCTGTAGTGCTTCACTTGTGAATTTCCTGAGGTGAACCTTTTCGATTTTAGATCTTAGCAATAATCTTTCACATTTATCTAGAAGTGTTGAGAAAATCAAGAAGATCGTGTGTTAGAGAATATATCGAACTATTTACAGTATGCTACACTATTTGTTTGACAAATGTTTCCGCTTAGAAGCGCAATCATCTTACTGCAAGATTTTGTCTCTGCATTTAGGCCTGTAGAAGAACAAGCAAAAGTACTTGAACCCGTTACCCTGACATTTAACCTTCGGGCATCAGAGACTAGAGTGTGAGGGTTCAGAGCTCGCATTCTGTGACTTTATCATCTGGGGGCAAAACTTTCTGTCTGGAAAATTGTCCAGAGTAAAATTGTCTAAACTGATTGTGTGAAAAAGTACCAGAGAAACCGTTCTTAACTGATCATGTTCAGTGACGTCAAAATAAGATTTCTAAACATTGAGAAATGATGTTATAGTAAAATTACGAAAATGACCATTTCAAAACATACTAGTGGTCGTGTAAATAATGACAACACTGAATGTCTTAAATAATCTTGTAAATAATGACAACATTGAATGTCTTGTGTAATCGTGTAAATAATTACAATATTGAATTCTTGAGTAATCGTGTAACTAATGTCAACACTAAATGCCTTAAGTAATCTTGTAAATAATGACAACATTGAATGTCTTGAGTAATCGTGTAAATAATGTCAACTCTGAGTGTTTTGAGTAATCATGTAAATAATGTCAACACTGACTGTCTTAAGTGATCGTGTAAATCATGTCAATACTGACTGTCTTAACTGATCGTGTAAATAATGACAACACTGAAATGCCTTAAGTTGTCGTGTACAAGTGTTTACAGTAAATTTACCGAAAAAAGCTGTGCGACAAAATTTATTCTAGTCAGTTGCCTAAATTAAATAAATGCTATGCACCATAATAGAAATTGTAAACAATTGACTAAATGACCACAACAACAGTTATGTATTTTTAACTTGGATTTTGCCTTTTATTTTCCTTTCGCTTTGCTTCTTTCAAGGCCAAAGCTAATTTCATTTCACCATGTCTATTGGCCAGCTAGTCTTCATCCGACCTTCGTCGCTTAGTAACAACACATTGCGACTGATGTGAATAATTAAAGCATCATTTCGAATTAATTCGATGTTACTCTCTTGTCGGCAATATCAGGAATGAGAAGAATGTCTCCCGTGGCGATGAAAACTGATGAGACGAGTGACAGAGGGGGGAAAAAAAACAACCTGTCAAAGAAAACCCCAAGCGTCTGTCTTCATCTAATAATATTAGTACAAGTTCTTTTATTTTACGAAAAGATCTCCCTAGAAGTTTCGCTGTCACTGAGCAGAAATCAGGTTTCCATTTAGATTTTGCAAATTGCGCACAATTACACCGCGGCCTTAGTTCAACCATCGAGGGTAATACAAAATTCTGGATTGTTGGAATGACGGAACGAAGCAATTACTAATAGCCGGTAGGTTATCGTCCCTAATCTAATACAGTTCGCACGATTTGCGACCAAGGGACGTTATTCGCCCCCTCCGAGATAAATGCAAAGGGATAACCCAAAAATGGAGTATTATTTTTCGCCCTGATCGAGTATAATTGCATCTCTTTCCTATTCAACCTTCAACCGCTGGCCAAAATTAAGGGGAATTCTTTTGCAGTTTTAAGGAATTGAGCCGGTGTTATTTTTTTTACAACTCACTTCTTTCTTTTTCTTTTAAACCTTATTTGATTATGATTCTTAAGTTGTAAGGTCTGCGCACACCAGTAATATTGCTACATTATTACATTTGTCTAATATTTTTTTATGCTTTTAAGATTATTTAGACTGTTGCATTTGCCGTTGTAAAATGGTCTTCATATTAAAAAAAAAAGGTATCTTAAAATTTACTGCAGTTTGTGTAGTAAAGAATTTCTTATAAACTATTTTTATTATTGTAAACTTCTGCAAAGTTTTATTGTTGGAAATATTTTTAAATCTTTTGCTACTTGTTACTATTTTTGACTATTGCTTGTATCTTTTTTATTGCTACTTGTTACTATTTTAATTGTTTTTATCTCTCTATTGCTATTTATTACTATTTTTCTAATTCAACCTTTTATTGATACTTGTGACTGCTTTCTCTATTACGTGTAGCCATCTAAACTGCATATTACAGTAAACATTTTTTATTTGTTGTTTATTGATGCAAAGTCGTATGTTTCTATTATTCTACAGTCATTTATACTATATATTACTGTGAAAATGTTATTTGTTGTATAATTTTAATTTTATTTGTTGCAAAGGTTTTACTTTTCTATTACCATCTCTTGTAAAATGCTCATGTCTCTCTCTATTTGTCAGATACATTTTTTAAATGTAACTTTCGCAGCTTCTTTTTTAATTACCTTTTAATTTCTTCAGATTTAGAGTTGAATTCTACTATATGTTTCAAATTCATTTCTGAAGTGTGGCTTTATTAGGTAGTGATGATTTCAATTTTCTTTTATTGTCTTTTATGTTATTGCGTTAAGATAAATATTTACTTTTTATTTTTCAGTTAATAATTTTTCAGTAAGAATGTGTTCTTGCATTCGATCGTACTCAGCAATTGTATATTTTCCGCTCCTCTATTTTAACAATTCCATATCCACAACCATGCTTACTTCGAGTTCAGAAAGTGTATATTTTGTCAGGAAACGTGCTAATTTTGTCTAGAGCAGAAAACTCTGGATGATGCACAGAAAGAAAGGGAAGCTAATACATTAATGCAAACAGTAGCTAGCTGGAATATGGTTGTCTGTCATAGAAATAAAATTTTGCATAACGCTGTCATTTATCCTTCCTACACCACCAGATGGGTGATTAATATTTAAGATAAATTGGAAGGTCTCTCTTGACTGTTAGTAGCGAATAATATGTGTTTATTAGAAGAGAAAGGCCAATAATAATTATATAATGTAATTATATTTTTACAAAGTTCTTTTTGACATATTTGCTTGCAGTAAGAATATAATAATTAAGATTTAAAAATTAAAATGTATATATAGCTTGTTATATATTAAACAGTAATCTTACTTATCTACAATGCTTACACGAATCTTGTAGTAGTCTTACTGCCTGTTTCCTGGAACCCTTCAGACAACTTTTGCGTACAAAAATAGTCTCTTTCACATTAGTCTTTAATCCATTCATTTGTGTCTGTGTATTCTAGAGACAGAATGGGAAAGTGAAAGAAGAGGCTATATTTATTGACCATCACATCTGATTTAAACTTGTAACGCTCTTCTGAAATGGGAAAGTGAAAGAAGAAGCTATATTTATTGACCATCACATCTGATTTAAACTTGTAACGCTCTTCTGAAATGGGAAAGTGAAAGAAGAGGCTATATTTATTGACCATCACATCTGATTTAAACTTGTAACGCTCTTCTGAAATGGGAAAGTGAAAGAAGAGGCTATATTTATTGACCATCACGTCTGATTTAAACTTGTAACGCTCTTCTGAAATGGGAAAGTGAAAGAAGAGGCTATATTTATTGACCATCACATCTGATTTAAACTTGTAACGCTCTTCTGAAGCCTTCGTGGTCAACTGACGTCTTGGAATTCTTATAAGAATCATACCGTCATGGTTGATGAAACAAGACAGCTTGTCACATCATTTACTCTGAGATGGCACTTAGACATTTTGAGGAAGTTGTCATTATCATTATTAACTTTTCACACGACTTTCCTTATCTGTCGGCTGTGAACTTCGGTCTCGGAATCCTACCAGGATTCTGGAAGATCCAACATTTTACGGAAGATAACTTTCAAGTTCAGAAATTATTTTCAACAGTATTCCGTTCTTGTAATATTATTTCTGCACTTATATATTCCATAGTCTCTGGATTTCTAATCTGAGGTCCTGCTATTTCTCTGCCTTTTCCTGTTCTTTGTCTTGTGTTTCTGTTATTTGCTATAGCACTACGGATGACATGTTGGATTTACTGACATCTACAAAAGATTGTTTGTTATTTTGTAAAGCAGAACCAATGACATGTTGGATTTACTGAAATCTGCAAAGGATTGTTTGTTATTTTGTATAGCAGAATGGATGATATGTTGGATTTACTGACATCTACAAAGGATTGTCTTCGTGCGTTAATTACTCGGATTATTCTGATTTCCATGTACCACGGTAATTTGACTTCTTCTGTTCAATGGTTACTTCTGGTTGGTGCAACCAAGCTCTCTCTCTCGTGGTTTTGATCCTACAGTTCACACAGAGATTTCTGAGTAGGATTTTTCTCACTTTCTTGTGTCTTTGGATGTATTCTGGTTCCAGCAATAGGCAGTCAAGAAGTGTATGTCCTGTAATTTCATCCATGATCTTGCAATGTCGGCATTTTGGGAACCTTCGAGATCTTCATAATTTTTGTCATTTTGCATAAAGCTTGATCTTGCAGTGATGAGTGTTTCTGTTTCTGTTCCAGCTTTTAAATCTCTCAGTCATGTGTGTTAACCGCTTGCTCATGTTTCGACTTCTAAAGAGCTCTCTTAGCTTTCTGTATGTTAACCGCTTTGTTCATGTTTTGGCTTTTAAACATGTCTCTCTTAGCCATCTGTATTTTGATTGCCTTGATGATGTTTCATTGAATTTTCGTGCACATTGGCCACTAGCTCCAGTTGTTTGTTGATGCTTGTGTTCTCGTCTTCTGCCATGTTTCTGTGTGTGTGATAGTTTTTTATAATCCACTGGGTGTTGCTGCTTCTGTGAGAGGCTCGTTTTTGCTGTCGCTATCGATGTATTCAGCAAGATCTTTGACTCCATCAATAGTGTCCTAAATTAGGTCGAGTCTTCTATCTCCTAATTTCCGGGATACTTTAGGTCTTTCAACATCCGCTTTTGGGTGTAGCGCTTTATGCATGTTAACGGTTTTCTAGTTCTCCTCTCTGCCTCATTGTTTACGTGTGTTGTCCATGTATAATACCCCTATTGCAGGTGTGGCATATGAATTAATAGTCTGCATTTAGTTGACGTCATTTAGTTTTGACTTCAGAACTTGTCTCGCGCACTTTTGATTGTCTCGTTTAACCTTGTCATTTACTGCAATCCACTCCAAAAACGTTTAAATTCTGATGTCATATTGTAGGCCGTATATAGACTGATCTTTCTGATGTCAAATTGTAGGCCGTATATAGACTGATCTTTCTGATGTCAAATTGTAGGCCGTATATAGACTGATCTTTCTGATGTCAAATTGTAGGCCGTATATAGACTGATCTTTCTGATGTCAAATTGTAGGCCGTATATAGACTGATCTTTCTGATGTCATATTGTAGGCCGTATATAGACTGATCTTTCTGATGTCAAACTGTAGGCCGTATATAGACTGATCTTTCTGATGTCATATTGTAGGCCGTATATAGACTGATCTTTCTGATGTCATATTGTAGGCCGTATATAGACTGATCTTTCTGATGTCAAATTGTAGGCCGTATATAGACTGATCTTTCTGAATCAAATTGTAGGCCATATATAGACATATCTTTCTGATGTCAAATTGTAGGCCATATATAGACTGATCTTTCTGATGTCAAATTGTAGGACATATATATAGACTAATCTTTCTGATGTCATATTGTAGGCCATATATATAGACTGATCTTTCTGATGTCAAATTGTAGGCCATATATATAGACTGATCTTTCTGATGTCAAATTGAAGGCCAATATAGATGGATCATTCTGATGTCATATTGTAGGCCGTATGTAGATTAATCTTTCCTTTCTAAATACGTATTTCACACTTTTTAAGTCCGAATTTTATCTGAATGTCCATCTGACAATCTGACAGTACCGGTTACATATTTGATATAGTTTTCACAGTTAACATACGGCTTGAGATCATCTTTGTACAGTACTTGCTTAGTACTGTTCAGATTTCATTTTGGACCCTAATCCTGTTTCGTTTTATGACTGGGAAGGGAGGATTTAAGGTTACAGAGTGGTAATGGGGCATCACCTTCGAAAGATTCTACATTTTATTGGAATGTCTGCAAGTTCTCTTCTATGTCAGGTAATGGAGATTTTCCACTTTCTCATTGAGGCCGTGAATCAGATGTACTACTGGCACGAATTTGTACAGTTTTCTTCGTCTCTAGAAACCACGAGAACGGAATTGGGTCATAGGCTTTAGGTGATCGATCCATTCCATTATTAGATTTGTTCTTTTTGTTGTCATTAGTAGTGGTTTTATTAATTGCACATTGGTCTTTCACCCTTCATCATCTAGGTTTAGCCCCCTACCCTTTGCATTCCCTTGTATTCATTGGTCAGTAGTGACTTTGTTTCAAGTTAAATTAACTGACCATTCTGCCTGCTGTGTTTCCTGACCTTAATTTTCAGTGGTTGATTTGCACGTGACTGGCCACTATTTCTTTAGTAGTGTACTACTTTTTTGGACTTATCATGACCAGACGCTGTTTTCCTTTTACGTCCAGGCCGGCAAAATTTATCATTTCTAGTTAGTTAGTATTCGTAATATTATGTCCAGGCCGGCAAGAATTATTATTTGTAGTAATTTAATATTCTTAATTTTACGTCCAGGCCGGCAAGATTTATAATTTGTAGTAATGTAGTATTCTTAATATTACTGAGCTATATGGCAACGGTCTGTGAACTGCATCTAATCATAGAATCTTCCATTTCATGATGAACCGGCCTATTCAGTAGACCTGTCTGTCGATTGCCCATTGATCCTCGATTTCAGCCGCTCGTGCTTGTCCACTAGTAACCTTGAGATAAAAGATGGCCTCTGCTCTCTATTACTGACCCTCATGTCATCGTATCCAATGAACCTTCTTCGAACTGCCTAGATAATCATGTTGGTCATCCAGAGCTGAGCACATCATAGATTTGGCGATTCTAGCTCTTAAATCTGCGGACTGTGCCGGTCATCAGCGTGTCTCGTTAACAAAAGGGATGGAGAACTGTCGGAAGAGGGAGGAAGTGGGTGAGCATGCAGGGGAGAGGTGAAATGAGAGTCTCCAATAATGTCACGAAAGTCAGTGGAACCGCTAGATTCCAGAAAGATTTCCATCGGGCCAATTAATACGTGTTCATGTAAAAAAAAAAAGAAAGTGGTGGCAGGGGTGGGGAAGACAAAAACTAAATTAAATGTTCTCTGCATTTTTTCTCTCTTATCTGCCTCCCCCCCCCCCACACACACACACCTCCGCTTTGCTTTGGGTGCAGCATTATCTCCCTTTAGTACCTTCAGTTATCTGCTTTTTGTGAAGCATTCTGGGGCATGCTAGTACTTCTGGCCGTACGGCTAAAAACTTTTGACATTCCAGTCTGCCAAAGAGCGTCACATTTCGACCCTCGCGTTTGACCCCGAAAATTTTTCTGTGACCTCACGCACGTGAATTGTGGCGTAATGTGGCCAGCAACGCGAGCAGATTGAAAGGCAAAAGGTCACTCCAATTTCGCTAATTGCAGCTGCGGACCGCAACCCTAGGGCTCCCGGGGACTGCCGGCTCGGCCTAGTCCAGGGAAATCGGACTGACAAAAAAGCACATCGCGGGAGCCAGCCTATACTGCGGCTGCATTTCCGGACGACGGCCATCATTGTAAGGTCACGTGCGCACGCGCTATGCATGTGCGACGGCGCGTGCAACTTGTCAAAACTTTATCAGACTAGAGAGAGACGGACGTCCATTAGGCGCAATTGGGAGGTGAAAAGAAAACTAATGCAGTTAAGTCTGCCAAGTAATGCCGTAACGAAAGGTAATTAAACAAGCCTGTCGCGCGTCACGTCCGTTTGGCTAACGCGTCCAGATACAGGCATTAGTGACCGAACTGCAGAACTATTTTTGTTGTTTTTCCAGCTAGCCAGTGGTGTCACAAACTCTCTCACACACACACACGCACGCACGCACGCACACGCACGCGCGCACACGCGCACGCACACACGCACACACGCACACACACACACACACACACACACACACACACGCACACACGCACTACTACTCATCACTTTCCTATTGCTTCGCGGAGTTACAGTGTTTATTGTACAACGAAACATCAGTGCGATGTTTAGTTTTCTGATTCTTATTGTGCTGCATCGTGAAGTACCCGTGTACGGCACCGCTAAGTATATGCGTTTCCAGATCTCTCGGGTTAATACTAGTAGTAATAAAATGCAGGGGTAGCCAAATATTTAATAAGGAGCTAATCTAAATATATATATTTATATATAATATGGTTTTCCGAGTGGGGGGGGGGGGGGAGGGATCAAAGGGGAAAGGATCTTGTACAAAATGTTTCCAGTCTACTTACCAGTTACATTATTTCGGTCAGCAACACTAAATAAATAAATAAAATGGAAAGAATTTTCAGGTTTACTTACCAGTTACATTATTTCGGTCAGCAACACTAAATAAATAAATAAAATGGAAAGAATTTTCAGGTCTACTTCGACATAATGTATCTCGAAAAAACTTTCTTGTTTATCGGTTGAAATGGCCAGATGTTGTTTAACAAATAATATACTAAATGTAAAATAAATAAAACCAGATGATGGAATACAATAAATAATGTTAGAATAGATAGATAGATAGATAGATAGATAGATAGATAGATAGATAGATAGATAGATAGATAGATAGATAGATAGATAGATAGATAGATAGATAGATAGATAGATAGATAGATAGATAGATAGATAGATATGCATATATCTATTTTAGACCAGCCAACAACAAACATATAGAGTAAGAAGAAACCTGTTCGATTAAATATCAAATTGAACTAGCTAAGTTTAATATTAATCATTTCTTTTCCTTTTTTAAAGTCTTACAAACAGCAAGTTAAACTCTGTGTTTGACGCTTTGAATGAAATTGGAAAGTAAAATATATTTCGCATTTTCGGCTAATATAAATAGACGAATTATTTTTAATATTTACGTTGCTTGTTTGTTGTTGTTTTGTTTTGTTTTTCTTTGCTCACCCATTTTTTTTTTAATTGTCACTAATATTGAACTAAACAGTCCCGAATAAAATGCGTTCGCATGAAGAAAATTTTCCTTTTGCCACGTAATTCAATTCAGCGTATTTAATTTTCATGTTTCCATTCCCAACACACAGTGCACACCAAAGGCGCTGCGGTCTTGCAATTTCTTGTCTTGTCGTAATCACAAGTCCAACAAACGTCTCATACACCGTCCTGTAACCCCACCACGGGCAGCGGTCGCGTTCCTCACAGCCGGAGCAAGGAAACGTACAGGAAGGGCTTTCACGGAAAATGAATTTCATTGGCTTATCGTTAATTTTCGCTCTCCTCCGGGGACTGTTATTGGTAGCGGGAATTCATAATACCTCTCCTAGCTTCGGAAACATAATATCTCTATTACCTTAAGTCATCATAATATGACCGCAGGCGAAAATTCTGTAATTTGCTAATTCGATTTCGCTAAAACGAATGGGGAAACTTTCCCCCCGCTCTCTCTTTCCACCCTGCCCCCACCCCGAACACGGACCCCGCTTTTCTGAGGCAGGGGTGGGGCGTGCTTGGGGAGGGGTTGGGAGAGTGGAAGAAGGAAGGATAAGAAAGTGCTGCGAGAGAGAGGTGTGTAGAGGCCAATCTGTGACGTGCCTATGAGCAGGATAAGTAAGCATCTCATTGCGCACTTGGAACCACAACACTTACACCTCTGTGTCTGGACGAGTCTCGGGTTCCCAAGACTTTCTGGGGAAGAAGGCGAAGTTTGTTCTTTTGTAAATACTAGAGAAAGTACAGCCAGCTTGGGACAAATTTTCATGATCTCGTCTTATTCCAAAATTGTGCGCAAGCGCAATAAATTGGACAAATCTAATGACGTCATGTGATGGTTTGTACAGTCCTTCGACAAGTATAAGTTCCATTTTAGAGTAGGTTGCTCACCCTTAGCTGCTGATTTAAAATCAATGTAAGGAGAAAATAAAAAAGTATGTCGATTCTTAGCTTAATAAAATATGAAACCCATAAAAGCATAATTTTACTTTTAATCGGGGGTTGAAGTAGGGTAACATTCTTTACACACATATAGAAATAATTGATAATGTTAGGCATATCATTATAGTAATCAAAGCACATGAAGTTCTGCTTTGTTATTTATAGAAATTATGTAGATAGATAGATAGATAGATAGATAGATAGATAGATAGATAGATAGATAGATAGATAGATAGATAACAAAAATAGATAAAACACAACACCATTAAAAATATATTTTCTCTCTAACACACAAACAAACACACACACACACACACACACACACACACACACACACACACACACACACACAAAGTATCAAATTACATTGTCCCGATTAAAAAAAACAAAAACTATTTCACATCAAAAAAATATGTGACAAATTTGAAAAAGTTAAACAAAAAATAATAAATGGACAGATTAATAAAGAAAGAAAGATGCTTCCTCACGTTTCAATATAATTATGTTTACCTTATGAAAGAATATAAACAGTTTGCTCAGTAATGTAGTGTAGAGCAGCACACCAATAGACTCACTTCACTGTTTGTAAGGTCAGGTTAAGAATCAAGATGTTTGTAAAAACCTAAAAACTACTGGTGATGTAAGGTCAGGTTAAGAATCAAGCTGCTTATATGTAAATAAATGCTGAGTGAGGAAAAACCTAAAAACTACTGGTGATGTAAGGTCAGGTTAAGAATCAAGCTGCTTATATGTAGATAAATGCTGAGTGAGGAAAAACCTAAAAACTACTGGTGATGTAAGGTCAGGTTAAGAATCAAGCTGCTTATATGTAGATAAATGCTGAGTGAGGAAAAACCTAAAAACTACTGGTGATGTAAAGTCAGGTTAAGAATCAAGCTGCTTATATGTAGATAAATGCTGAGTGACGAAAAACCTAAAAACTACTGGTGATGTAAGGTCAGGTTAAGAATCAAGCTGCTTATATGTAGATAAATGCTGAGTGAGGAAAAACCTAAAAACTACTGGTGATGTAAGGTCAGGTTAAGAATCAAGCTGCTTATATGTAGATAAATGCTGAGTGACGAAAAACCTAAAAACTACTGGTGATGTAAGGTCAGGTTAAGAATCAAGCTGCTTATATGTAGATAAATGCTGAGTGAGGAAAAACCTAAAAACTACTGGTGATGTAAGGTCAGGTTAAGAATCAAGCTGCTTATATGTAGATAAATGCTGAGTGAGGAAAAACCTAAAAACTACTGGTGATGTAAGGTCAGGTTAAGAATCAAGCTGCTTATATGTAGATAAATGCTGAGTGACGAAAAACCTAAAAACTACTGGTGATCGGTCTGACAAGTAGTGGATGTGCGGGGGGGGGGGGGGGTGCTAAGACTGTTCCAGCTCAGCTGGGAGAAAAAAGAAAGACAATTTTGGCTACGTATCATGCTACAGCTAGACCCAAACTTTATTACTTATTACTACAGCTAGACCCAAACTTTATTACTTATTACTACAGCTAGACCCAAACTTTATTATAAATAACTACAGCTAGACCCAAACTTTATTACTTATTACTACAGCTAGACCCAAACTTTATAACTACAGCTAGACCCAAACTTTGTTACATTACTACAGTTAGGCCCAGATTTCAAAGAGGTATGATATGACTGGTTCCCTTACAGCTGACCCAGGTTATCTACCTGTGGCTTTTCTCGCTTTAAATTTGAAGGGTTGTGTGTGTGTGTTACTATCACTGTGGACGGCTTGAAATTATTGACAAACGCGTTCTAGAGCTCTTCTACTTCCAACCGTTGTTTCTAAAAGTGATGTTATTTTTCTCAAAATTGAATGCCAAAACTACACACACTCACGCACTCAAATTCACACATGCGCGCGCATTCTCTACAGAGTCTTCACACTCACTCACACACACGCACATGCACACATTGAACACACTCTCAGAACACACACACTCAAACACGCATTCGCACACGCACTCGCACGCGCGCGCACATACATACGACACATGCATTCTTTCTTCAGTACTGTTACTCTCATGACAATTTAAATAAAAAATCAATAAAATAAAGGTCGCGTCATGAGGAGAGAGAGAAGATGGAAAGATATTTGCAATGCTCAAAATTGTTTGAGCAATTGCAATTGCAATTAAGTTTGCTGAAGATTTGTTTGCTAATGATGATATAAATTTCTAACGCAGTTCCATCTCTTCAACAGCAATTCACATTGAAGTGAGAACATGTATGGGTTCGTGTCCACACAGAGAATATTGACCCACATGTATATGTGTAGCAATACGGGTGTATCCATCCCTAACCTTGGTCTCATCGCTTCCCTAGAAAAGAAACACCCATTCAGGAGAAAGACGACAAAGCGTCCATCCAAATCAATATATATCATCGAACATATTCTTATCCTAAGTGTGACTGTTTTTATCACCAAGCACTACTAGTCGCTAATGCGGGAAATCACTTTATTCTTATTCTAAATATTCGAAAGCAAGGGTACATAACTCGCTATCCAGTGAACGGTATTGGGTTTCTGAGTGGTCTCGAAATGTTTTTAATTTAATTATTATTAATAAATCTACTTTAGTTTTTAGAAGGGAGACATTTTCAGCTGCATTTAGATCCATGAGATGAATTGTACATCTTTAAAAATAATAATAAATAAATACGTTGAGGCTGTTGGGGGATGGGGGGTTAATAGTTTTTTTTATTTAAATCTCCTTTTTTTTAAAAATAAAATTGTTATTGCTACTCCACCACTAAGTGAATATTGTCCGTCATTTGAATTTCACAATAACATCGTCACCAGTATGAGTTTTTTTTAAAGCATCGGCTTAAGTCCCACCGCTCTTTAACGCTTCCAGTAGATTATGGACTGAACATGCATTTATTTATTTACATTCTTTCTCTCGATCTCAATGACTATTTAATTGATTTAATTTCCTTTTCTTAACAGAAAAAATATACAGAACTATGTCTACTTTACTATGGCCAAATTTCATAGTTGTGGTGTTTTATTTTTTTCCGTCTTCGCTTTTAAATATTATTTACACATGATATCCAATCTTTCCTCCTTTCTTTCCTGGCGAAACCGTCCTGCGAGGAAAAAAGAGAACACTTCATTTTAGTAGCATTTGGATCTGTGCCGTGCCGGCGAGTGTCGCGAATTTGTGTTTCAGGCGTTAACTGAATCACCAGACTGAAGCGGGCGAAGTCTTAAAGATTAAGTACACAAATAAATGCGAAAGAAAAACTGAACCAAATCGAATCAGTATCCGACAGGCGGGTGAGAGATACAAAGTAATCGAATTAGCGTCCTTGGCATTGTGCCTAGGGCTAAGTACCATTAATGAAAACTTTTCGGCTTTGAATATTAAAAGCTGCAACTAACGCTAACAAAGTAACTCTTTACCCAGGATGTTCTCTTCCCCTCTCCCTCTCATTCTGTTTGCAATGAAAAGTAAACACGCAGGCGCAGTGGCACTGCAGTGCTAGTGTGGACACACACACACACACACACACACCATATGCACACGTAGCACACGCACGCGTGCACCAAAGGAAACAAAGGCTTCTACATCTATAAAGGCCTTTGACAAATTTACACACATAAGCATGCACACTCTTACAAATAAAATTACAGAAATTCATAAAGAGAGGTATAAAGCGAATATACACACATTCACAGGACTTGCAGTTACAAGGCATATATATATTTATATACATAGCTTCCTATAGATTGCTTCACAAACCACACATTACGCAGCTAATCAAAGACACAACTGCACACCACACATTACGCAGCTAATCAAAGACACAACTGCACACCACACATTACGCAGCTAATCAAAGACACAACTGCACACCACACACGCGAGATTGCACGTCCGTGAACACCTCGAATTCTCTAAGCGTTTTGACAACCGATAAAATGCATTTTATTATTTTGGCGCTTAAACTATAACGTTCTCAGACGTCACAAGAAATAATAATTATTTTATTAAACAAATTATTATTATTTTAAGATTTTAATTAAATAATCAGTAAAACCATAAATAATCTTAAGTGTTGCCAGATTTCTCAACAAATCCATTAAAACCATTACGAATTAAACATTGGCAAGGGAGCAAAACAAATTATTATCTGTCTTGTAAATTCCTTCTTTTCCTCCCACTACCATCACCCCTACATTGTCATTCAGAGGCTGTTCATTCTTCTTGGTTTAAAAAAATAAAAATAAACAAATACTATAAGTATTTGCTGCTGGTACTGGCATGCGACACTCCACTTGTAGCCGATATCTAATGTAGGTAAACGATGATAACCAGTCACACTGACGTCAACTTTTTGGGATGACATACCCACCTGGTCACATTTTTAATTTTGTCCTTACTTTCAGAACTACAATCACTCTTATTGCGAAAGTGGATTGTGCAAGTACATGACTCTTAAGGGTCGTGTGCAACATGCACTACTTTGTGTGCAAAGCATCGAGCTGAATCACTGCGCGTTGCACACGACACTTAAGACTTAGAGTGCCTGTGGGTTGGACTAATTTCTTGGCGAAGTAGTTCGGGTCTCCTTCTCGGGCAAGTTTGATGCACCTGAACTTTTCGTACTTTTGCTCATTCCTTCATTCCTTCCTTCTCTTCTGGTTTTGTCATGAATTTTTCTTTCAGTGTTTTGTGGACCTCACCTCACCCCTCCACCCCATTAAGTTTTCTTGATTTTATGTTTCATTTGTTGTTTGGGTGCTTCCATTTCTTTCTTCCTTTTTGTTAAAGAATGATTTGATATTGTTTCAATCTTTCCTTGCACTTGAAATGTATCCTGCTCTGGTCTTTTGCTTTCATCCATGGTTAAAGCCAAAATGTTAAAAAGTAATTAACTGATGAAATGTACAATATAATTTATGGTTGTCGTTGTACTAGTGAAATGGTGATGTTTGTGGTGATTATGATGATTATTATGATGAGAGTGGTAGTGGTTGTCACGATAATGATGGTAATAATGGTGATGACGGTTATGATGTGATTGTGGGAATGGTGATGGTGATGGTTGGTGTTTCTGATGATGGTGGTTGCTGCTGTGGTGCTGGTTATCTTGGCATTGGTGGTGATGAACATTTTTGTCGTCCTGATCGTGGTGGCGTTGGAATGCTTACTGTGGTGGTAGTGACTGTAGAGTTAAAGTGCCGATCGTGGTGGTGGTAGTGACTGTAGAATTAAAGTGCCGATCGTGGTGGTGGTAGTGACTGTAAAGTTAAAGTGCCGATGGTGGTGGTAGTGACTGTAGCGTTGAGGTGCTGCTCTCATTAGGGATGGTGGTGACATCAAAATGCTGATGGTGATGCAATCCTGTTCATGGTTTAAGAGTGTTGTTGGAGTTGTGAAATTGTAGTCGAAGAGTATTTCCGTGGTGGTGGAGTGCTGTTTGTGGTGGTAAGGTAGTGTTCATGATAGTGTAGTGCTGTTCGTGGTTGATTATTTGTGCTCGTGCTAGGTTGGAGATTGTTTGTGGCGATGATGGAAAGAAAAAGATCGAAGTTATTACTTATCAGTGTTGGTAACTTTTCAATTTTCTCTTCCAGGTATGGTTCCAGAACCGCCGTGCCAAATGCAGAAAACAAGAGAGCCAAATGCAAAAAGGTCGGTTTCATTTTCACTTTGTTTTCACAGATGTTATTAGCAGATTATCTGCAAATATCTTTTGTGCTGATGTCGATTGCATGCATTGCTGCCATCAGATTACTTGTTACACTTGCTGTAGGATGACAATCAGGTTACTTGTTACACTTGCTGTAGGATGACAGTCAAGTTACTTGTTACACTTGCTGTAGGATGACGGTCAGGTTACTTGTTACACTTGCTGTAGGATGACGGTCAGGTTACTTGTTACACTTGCTGTAGGATGTCGATCATGTTACTTGCTACCTTTGCTGCAGGATGTCGTAAAGTTCTTTGTTACACTTGCTGTAGGATGTCAGTCATGTTACTTGTTACACTTGCTGTATGCTGTCAGTCAAGTTAATTGTTACACTTGTTTTGATCAGGTTACTTGTTACCCTTAAAGTGGGCTTCCGGTCAGGTCTCTTGTTACATATGATGTGGACCTAATCAATAAACAATGTGTGATTTTGTATGCTTACTGTAGACCTAATCAGTAAAGACTGCGTGACTGCGTGTATGCTTGCTGCAGACCTAATCAGTAAAGAATGCGTGACTGCGTGTATGCTTGTTGCAGACCTAATCAGTAAAGACTGCGTGACTGCGTGTATGCTTGCTGCAGACCTAATCAGTAAAGAATGCGTGACTGCGTGTATGCTTGTTGCAGACCTAATCAGTAAAGAATGCGTGAATTTGTGTGTATGCTTGCTGTGACCTACTCAGTAAAGAATGCATGACTGCGTGTATGTTTGCTGATTGGAACGGATGATTCATCTTCACCAAAGGGCGAAACAGCAGAATTATTTCCGTTAACTTTGAACAGCTTGTTGCGTGTAACATCAAAGTTAGTCGGACCCAAATTTTGTTAGTGTTATGAACTGTAAAGTGTGTTTATTGCGCGCGCCCGTATGTGTGTGTGTGTGTGCGCCATTCTGAGAGACACGTTGTGTGTGGGAAGGGGACTCGTCATATTCTCCACAGGTATTTGAAAGAGTGCCAGGTGAGACCAAAAGGTATTTGATAGAGTGCCGGGTGAGACTAAAAGGTATTTGATAGAGTGCCGGGTGAGACCAAAAGGTATTTGAAAGAGTGCCAGGTGAGACCAAAAGGTATTTGAAAGAGTGCCAGGTGAGACCAAAAGGTATTTGAAAGAGTGCCAGGTGAGACTAAAAGGTATTTGATAGAGTGCCGGCTGAGACCAAAAGGTATTTGATAGAGTGCCGTGTGGGACCAAAAGGTATTTGATAGAGTGCCAGGTGAGACCAAAAGGTATTTGATAGAGTGCCGTGTGAGACAGGCATTTTAAGTGAATTGGGCAGCGGATGATAACATGTATTAATAATCATAATTATTTTACTCGTCCAGCATCAATATGTTTGTCTGTTTTATTGTGATATATATAGAGAGAGAAAGTGTGTGTTTGTGTTTCATTGACTTTTTTCTCGTTTTTATAATAATAATTTCTCAATCTCATTCTTCCTCCTTTATTGTTTATGTGTTTGTGTGCGTGAGAGTTTGCTTCTCTCCCTAACTCTCTACTCTGGTCTGTTTTGTCCGACAACTCTCTCTCTCTTCCCCAAACACACACAGATATATAATTAAATACACACACACATCTGACACACACACGCACACACGCACATTCCAGACATACATCGTATCTCTTATGCAAAAATGTGAGCTAAGCTGCTTCCCATCCAGCAAACTACTATTGTCACGGCACAATTGAATTCTCACGTTGCAAAACAGCCTTACTAATGATATAATCATGCAAAATGGTAGATTTATATGATGAATAATTCACTCTCGAAATCAACCTTTCGCTCCAGCTGGACAGAAAAGCACTACGATTTCGCACGCCACTGGCGTAGTTATGGTCACAAGTCAGACATGCGCAAGTCATGCGCAATTATGGGCCGAAACTCTTTGATTCATGCTGGCGGATACCGACCGAAATACCACTGGTCTCGTGACGATACTTTTTATTATTATTATTACACTTACGGCTCTTTGACTGCATATTAACCGTTCAGCAACAAGCCACTTCATTTTTATCTTTATATTTTTATTTTATTGTTTCATCTTGCTTGCAGCTAATAGACGGACATAAACAACACACGTTTTTTTTTCATAACGCAGATGACTTTCTACTTTATGTTTAATTGACGACAAAATTTGTTTGTTTGTGGATTAAGTAAGTCGATTGGTTGGAGTTTTAATAGGTTGGTTGGTTTTGGGAAGGGGTTACTGGTTAAAACTTGGGTGAGTTGGAGTTTTAATTGGTTGGATGGTTTTGGGAAGGAGTTACTGGTTAAAACTTGGGTGAGTTGGAGTTTTAATTGGTTGGTTGGTTTTGGGAAGGGGTTACTGGTTAAAACTTGGGTGAGTTGGAGTTTTAATTGGTTGGTTGGTTTTGGGAAGGGGTTACTGGTTAAAACTTGGTTGAGTTGGAGTTTTAATTGGTTGGTTGGTTTTGGGAAGGGGTTACTGGTTAAAACTTGGTTGAGTTGGAGTTTTAATTGGTTGGTTGGTTTTGGGAAGGGGTTACTGGTTAAAACTTGGTTGAGTTGGAGTTTTAATTGGTTGGTTGGTTTTGGGAAGGGGTTACTGGTTAAAACTTGGGTGAGTTGGAGTTTTAATTGGTTGGATGGTTTGGAGAAGAAGTTATTGGCAAAATTTGATTGATTTTGAGTTTTAATTTGTTGGTTGGTGTGGGGAAGAATTTACTAGTTAAAACTTGGTTGATTTTTACTTTTTTAATTCTTTGGCTGGTTTGGGGAAGGAGTTAGTGGTTAAAAATTGATTGATTGACTGAATGCTATTGGAACATTAATGGCCACAGTATAGTCAACTCGGTTAAAGGATTAACTAGATCAGATCTGAACATTAAAGATTCATATTGATAAATTAGGAGCAATAGAAGTTGTATTGATAGGGTAAATACATAGAAATATTTCACTAGACATGCCTGAATAGATACAAACTGTACCTAATTAGGTGTGAACAGATAACGGTTACTCTAGTTAGGACAGGACACTGAAATAGATAAGGCAGAAATAGTTTTAAATTGCAACATCCCACCCCGTATACAGACCATTGTGAAGACTGTAACATCCCACCCCATATATAGACATTGGGAAGACTGAAACATCCCACCCCGTATACAGACCATTGTGAAGACTGTAACACCCCACCCCGTATATAGACATTGGGAAGACTGTAACAGTTAAAAGTAGACAAAATTGGAACAGATAACAGTTAATGATTGCACGAGATTTTTAAATTTTGAATTTTGCATTAGATAGATCTGAAACAGTTACAGAATACAGCAGATAAGACAATCTCGTTAATTATTGCAGAACATTAGACCAGATCAATATAAAGCTGTAGTGACATAGGTCAAGAGCAGCTAAAGATTACAGGATTCCAGAACATAAGACCGGATCAATATAAAATTGTAATTGTAATAGGTCAAGAGCAGCTGAAGATTACAGGACTACAGAGCATGAGACCGGATCAATATAAAGTTGTAGTTAGATCAGTTAAAGATTACTTGATTACAATTGATAAGACATGTACATGGCAATAAATAAGGCATGGATAATTAAAATTAGAGTTTGCACGAAAGAAGACTAACAAAATCAGTTAGATATTGCAGTACATATGGCAGAAATGAACATTTAAAGATTGGAGTAGATGAAACTAGAACAGTTAAGAATGCAGTAGATAAGACAGGCACAGTTAACGATTGAAATAGATAAGACAAGAACAGCTAAAAATTACAGTAGATAAAACAATTGCAGTAAATAACATAGTTGCAATAGATAAATCAGTTGCAATAGATAAATCGGTTGCAGTAGATAAATCAGTTACAGTAGATAAAACAGCTAGAAAATACCAATTTCTAGGACACTAACAAATAGCAGCTGAACTACATAGAATTGAAACAAACGACACTTGATCATGACAAGCATAATGACAAATAAGTGTTGGACCAGAAAAAAACACATCACACAACATAATGACAAATAAGTGTTTGACCAGAAAGAAAGACGTGACACAACATAATGACAAAGTGTTTGACCAGAAAGAAAGACGTGACACAACATAATGACAAAGTGTTTGACCAGAAAGAAAGACGTGACACAACATAATGACAAATAAGTGTTTGACCAGAAAGAAAGACGTGACACAACATAATGACAAATAAGTGTTTGACCAGAAAGAAAGACGTGACACAACATAATGACAAATAAGTGTTTGACCAGAAAGAAAGAAGCGGAACTATAATTTTAACGCATTGGACAAGATGATGTTAGATGATGGTTACATGGCAGAAACTTAATTATATTGCCCTAGGTAAGATAACAAATGGCGGTTGTGCAAGTTAAATCGTCAAACATTTCTCAAGGTAAGATAAAATCACAGTAGCGAAAGAGGACAGAAAGAAATTCAACTTTCTCACTGTACATTCAACAAAAATCACGTTACGCGTTTAAGTACAAGACCGTATATACTAGTGTTAGGAACTCCAAATATGAAGTAGTTAACTACAGCCGTTCAGCTGGATATACAAAGGAGGAGGAAATTATGTAGTTAATGACGAAAAAATACTATATAAAAATAAAAACAAAACATATGTTACAGTAAATAAAATTCGTAGGCACGTAGAATTAAGGTATAGATGATTAACAATAAAATATTAAGCACGGGAACGGTGCTGTTTATAAAGAAACAAATTTATTGCACTACAATAATGATAAGACAATTTGAATTTATTGACTTGGACAGGCGTGTTAATGTTGAATATGAAAAGGGGAGATAATTTGCACAACATTACAAGGACAAAGTAAATTGTGGTATACATAAAAGACAGACAATTTGCACTCTAAGTTACAACAACAAGCCTATTATGTTATATAAAACATATACTGTTTATTAGTAAACTATTTTGCACTACTAGAAAGGCTAGCTATGTTGCAACAGATAAAAACAAAAAAACAAAAAAAACCCACACATCAAAATCGCATTAATATAAATTGCTTTCTTCAAAACTGCGTGTATTTAAAACTAGTCTTCATTTTTTTTCCCAATGTTTATAGTTATCTCTGCAAATAATGCACATCAGAGACAAGATTTTTAAAAATAAAACGCTTTTACCAAGAAATTGCAGAGTGTTTCAGTATCCATTCGTTTTCCAGGCAATTCACACAGTTCATAAAATATCATTCATGAACAAGCAAACTAATACTGCCTTTTCAGAGGTTGTGTCATACTCATTAAGTAATAAACAATTTCGGCAATTATCCGAATGAGTGTGCAGGGATAATGTGCCAGCGGCAAACCTCATTATGTCTATGAAGTGGGAATAATATTTTAATCCGTAAAGTGTTCTTCTTACTGTCTTATGCAACGTTTACAGATATGTATCAAAAACATTCTCTCTCTCTCTCTCTCTTTCTCTCTCTCTTTCTCTCTCTCTCTCTCTTTCTCTCTCTCTCTCTTTCTCTCTCTCTCTCTCTCTCTCTCTCTCTCACACACACACACACACACACACACACACACTAAATCCACAGATGCATACATCAATACATCAAATCTAGCATTCGGACAATGTGGACTAAAAGTATATTTAGATAGATAGATAGATAGATAGATAGATGGATGGATCGATGGATGGATGGATGGATCGATGGATGGATGGATGGATGGACGGATGGGTGGATGGATGGATGGATGGGTATGTAGTAAGGCAGTTAGGAGTTAATAATTGATGAAATGGTTGTTAGTGTCTTCAAATTATTTCTATCGAAATTACTAATATTCTGTAATGCAAAAATTATAGTCACAACGCTGTTGTCACGATATTAATGCTTAGATGAAGACACACGTGGACGGATCACAAGACAAATTTGACATGTTATTGGTACACAACACTACGACAAAGTATCACATGGACTATAATGTTGTGATATGCGATTGGTACACAGCGCTACAGCATAGTCACATATGGACAGGAAAGTTGTGACGTGCGATTGGTACGCAACACTACAACAAAGTATCACCATGACAATAAAGTTGTGACATGCGATTGGTACACAGCGCTAAAATAAAATAACAACAGAGAGAAGAGCTGTGCAGCCATCGCTGTGATCACTGGAAACTTACTGAATGAATAATCGGACTACAATTTGTCAACTCCCGTGTCACGTTCTCTGGTTCAGTACAAGGATTAGAATGGATGGCATTTATGAATTTTCGCCAAAGCAGATGAGACCCAACCGCTCAAAAAGCTCTTTTGTAGTAATGGCCTATGTTGTAGTAATGGCTTATGTTGAATTTATCAAGACAATAAAGTGACCCTTTGAAATCCCCTCACTTCTTTTGAATTCTTGTTTAAGAATAGCATAGCATTCCATTTAATCTTATTAAAATGGTATTATTTAAACTTCGATACTTACGTACTAAACAAAACCGTACATTTAATCATTCCTCATAAGCATTTAATAAATGAAAGACAAAGCAACAGTTAAGTAGTGGAGCAATTATTGACTGAACAATTAATATTATTATTACCTCCAGCAGGATTTTGCCACCTGCCTTTTTAACTTCTAAAACTTTGATTTGACTTGGGTTCAAAGGACTTGGCAAATGTAAATATCAGACCAGATTAATTATACACTTGTAAGATACACTGGGCGTAAAAGTGTGGACATCGGAGCACAAACACAGTCAAGTGTCGCACTCTTGCACTCACTATACACAACTCTGGCCGGAGTTTCTTTAAATTTCAGCAGTAAAAGTAGGTTTGCTTACTTTGTGTCTATGGATGACTTATTGAATGTTCGCATTCTTATCAAGTGTTGTTTTCCTTTTGTATTCTGAAATACTGAACAATATCATCATTATGAAATAAACGTACCGAACGTTTTTCAAGAGGAATGCCAGTATCATGTGAATAAATTAAATTTTGTTCCATAATGTAATGAAATGTAAAATCTAATCTTTCAAAGAAAATAATCGAACTTAGAAATACATTACGTGTAGCTATCTTGACCTGCAAGCGGACGACTCCGACCATTACGGACTTATAATGCTCTGTGACAGACCTTGCAAGCTCGAACCAGTGTTCAGGTTCACTTGTCGCCTTCTGTAGCCAGTGTTCAGGTTCACTTGTCGCCTTTTGTAGCCAGTGTTCAGGTTCACTTGTCGCCTTCTGTAGCCAATGTTCAGGTTCACTTGTCGCCTTCTGTAACCAGTGTTCAGGTTCACTTGTCGCCTTCTGTAGCCAATGTTCAGGTTCACTTGTCGCCTTCTGTAGCCAATGTTCAGGTTCACTTGTCGGCTTCTGTAGCCAGTGTTCAGGTTCACTTGTCGCCTTCTGTAGCCAATGTTCAGGTTCACTTGTCGCCGTCTGTAGCCAGTGTTCAGGTTCACTTGTCGCCTTCTGTAGCCAGTGTTCAGTATGTTGAAGAAATCTTAGCACGGCGTCGTTGGAATTCCGTGTGTCCGATTGTCTCCTCTTGCACTCGTTTCGCCAGTGGACTGTGACCAGCCAGGGTCTTCTTTAAAACTTTATGATGTCACTAATAAATCCAATGGAGAGTGCAAAGGTCAATTCGTTATGATTCAGCACTGGTAATCGAGAAGATTAATGTATGATCGTACAGCTGAATTCGCACAGATTTTTAGCCTAAGAGGGCCCTCACCCCGTGTTCTGGTTTCATTAGTATTTAAGAAATTAAATTGTTGTGTTAGTTCTTTCTGCGAAAGTTCGAGGCACGTCATTCTGATGATTGCGCTTATTTTCTCAAATTTTAATTTTAAACAGCATTGACACCTGCTAATGGCTCGAGACTCTCAGCAAATACAGAGAGACAAACAAAAATGTCGGACAATTTCACAATAGTATTCTCCAGGTTAACGCGAGAAGGTCAGCAATATACATACAAACAGAGAGACAAACAAAAATGTCGGACAATGTCACAATAGTATTCTCCAGGTTAACGCGAGAAGGTCAGCAATATACATACAAACAGAGAGACAAACAAAAATTTCGGACAATGTCACAAAATTAATTCTCCAGGTTTACGCGAGAAGGTCAGCAATATAAATGGGAACGTGTGGCAACATTCTGCCGTTTTAATGCAGTTCCTTATTGGTCAGAATTACACGTTCTACTGTGTGTCCTGGATGTCTCTCTCCACTAACTTGACTTGTGTATTTACTTTCGCCCCTTAACATGACTTGTGTATTTACTCTCGCCCTATGACTTGTGCATTTACTTCCGCCCCTTGACTTGTGTATTTACTTTCGCCCCTTGACTTGTGTATTTACTTTCGCCCCTTAACTTGATTTGTGTATTTACTATCTCCCCTTAACTTGACTTATGTATTTACTCTCTTCTCTTAACTTGATATATGTATTTAACCTTGCCTCTTAATTTGACTTGTATAATTACTCTCGCCCCTTAATTTGACTTGTGTATTTACTCTCGCCCCTTAATTTGATTTGTGTATTTACTCTCGCCCTTAAACTTGATTTGTGTATTTACTCTCGCCCTTTAACTTGATTTATGTATTTACTCTCGCCCTGTAACTTGAATTGTGTATTTGCTCTTGCCCATTAATTTGACCTGTGTATTTACTTTCGTCCCTTGATTTGATTATTTGTTTTTGTGCACGCGCACTACAATTTAAATTTTTGCTCGGAATAAAATCAAGACAGTCATGAATCTGGTCTTTTTGAGAGCTCTTACTTTCATATCTCCTCGTTTTTTCAAGGTTATTGTTTACAATTCCTATTGTTGAGAACACGATCTCATGGACTGCCTTTCTGTGAGTCACTTCGGCGCGCTACACGAGCGGTCCTGATCACTAATAGTCTAGTCCCCATACAAAACAAACTGATCACTAATAGTCTAGTCCCCATACAAAACAAACTAATCACTAATAGTCTAGTCCCCATACAAAACAAACTGATCACTAATAGTCTAGTCCCCATACAAAACAAACTAATCACTAATAGTCTAGTCCCCATACAAAACAAACTAATCACTAATAGTCTAGTCCCCATACAAAACAAACTGATCACTAATAGTCTAGTCCCCATACAAAACAAACTAATCACTAATAGTCTAGTCCCCATACAAAACAAACTAATCACTAATAGTCTAGTCCCCATACAAAACAAACTAATCACTAATAGTCTAGTCTTCGTACAAAACAAACTATCACTAATAGTCTAGACCCCATACAAAACAAACTAATCACTAATAGTCTAGACCCCATACAAAACAAACTAATCACTAATAGTCTAGACCTCATACAAAACAAACTGATTTTCTGAACTTGCATTGTTTCTACTTTCCTGCCCGCCTCTCCTCATATCTCTCTCTCTCTCTCTCTCTCTCTCTCTCTCTCTCTCTCTCTCTCTCTCTCTCTCTCTCTCTCTCTCTCGTTACATACCTAACTAACCACATACCCCATTATTTTTCTAAAAGCCTGTCTATTTATCTCTCTATCTTTATACATATCTACATTTCTATCTGTCCATTTGTCTGTCTAAAAACCTAATTTTTACCATTTTGTCTACTTAACGAACTATTTATCTATCTATCTGTCTGTCTGTCTATCTATCTATCCATCTGTCTGTCTATCTATCTATCTATCTATCTACAATTACCTCCTATTACCGGCCCTTATATCTACTTGTCTATCGTTTTATATGTTTTTTCTGTCTATTCATTATTCTATCTATTAGCTAGCTAACAATGCATTTGCCTGAAGTGTGACGTGTTTAGCAGTAATGCGATCCATAAATTATCTGGACCTTCAACCCACTTTAGAATATTTATTGTATTGTAGCGCACTCACTGAAAGGCGAGGGGACAGAATCATTTATTTATAAATTTTGTTGTAATATTTTCGTACGTTGACTGGGAAGCAAGTACAGTTATAAGTGGTACACATTTTTTTTAAAAATTCATTGACGTAGCCTCGATCCCCGAAGATACAGGAGTACGTGTCGAGTCTCCATATTTGTTATACCGATTCAAATGCAAAGTGGAAATTTCCATACGATTCTTAGTGACCTTCACCTTCCTCTTTGAAAGAATATTGATCACACCACATTCCTGTATGAAAATGGCACCCAAAAATAAATGTATCGTCACATTATCGGCTTGACACTAACGGTTTAATCGACGTGTCATTATTATTTCAGTGTCTTAATGAACATGGCAATTATATAATTAAATTAATGTTACCTTATTACAACATAATAATTAGGATTTTTTTTCCCCCAAGTGCTTTGACGGCGCCAGGTTTTACAAAGCTATGAACAACCTTTTGTAATAGATTTGTCTTATTGAAATAGTTTATGGCATGATGCGTAATGCCAATGACTTAATTAACCAGCAATGCAACTGCTAATTAGGACATTTTCCTGTTCTTGTTTCAATGGACTTAATGTATCTTAAACTGTCTAGATATCTCCACGACGGCTTTCGTTAAAAGGTCCATGGTTTGAGCCCAGGTCGCGGCGATCAGGTTGACGGGTTAAAGTTCAAAGGTTGTTTGGTTAGTACGAAACTCACGATCTACGTTGTGCACGGACTAAGGTTCCTTGGCAAATAAATATCCCAAAGTGCTGGTCACGGACTAAGGTTCCTTGGCAAATAAATATCCCAAAGTGCTGGTCACGGACTAAGGTTCCTTGGCAAATAAATATCCCAAAGTGCTGGTCACGGACTAAGGTTCCTTGGCAAATAAATATCCCAAAGTGCTGGTCACGGACTAAGGTTCCTTGGCAAATAAATATCCCAAAGTGCTGGTCACGGACTAAGGTTCCTTGGCAAATAAATATCCCAAAGTGCTGGTCACGGACTAAGGTTCCTTGGCAAATAAATATCCCAAAGTGCTGGTCACGGACTAAGGTTCCTTGGCAAATAAATATCCCAAAGTGCTGGTCACGGACTAAGGTTCCTTGGCAAATAAATATCCCAAAGTGCTGGTCACGGACCGCTAACTTCACAAACTCTCGCATAAATATTTCGCCCTCAACGGTCATTAGAGGTCAGCTCCTTTACTCACGGAACTATATTTCTCCTGGACAGAAGAGAAATCTCTCACAATATGTTTGCATCCATCTTCGAAATCAGAAACATTTGGGAGTGAAATTGAATCTGTAAATGAATCGAATACACCAAACCAAAAATAACTTTAAATTAACCAAACAAATAAACACATTCAAACAAAAAAGAAGACTTTAATCAACCAAACGAAACAAAACAAGAAGAGTTAAATTGTTCCAAACATTCCAAGTTTTAAAAAATCGTTAAATCGTTAAAAACAGATAAAGAGGCACCTGAAAAGTCTTAAATCAACCAAACAGATTTTTTTTAAACAGCAAAAGAAAACCATACCAACACGCTTAGCAACAACAAACGAATAAAATTTCAATTAACCAAAGAAGCTATTGATATTTTTAAATAACTGTAAATCAGCCTGTGACGCCAAAGCCACTTAGTTAATGATTATGATTATTATTCATTAGTTAATCGGCCTTAATTAATTACAAGTGATGAGAATCTTAATCAATATTATTAATAATTCTCCAGCAGATACCACTCGTGTCTATCACGTGGCGAATATACGGGGGCTGTAAACGTTTTCTCTCTTCCACAACATTAAAGAAAAATATTTACCGTCATACAATAGTTCTGTAGGTGCAAAGTTTCTTACTAAAGGAGAAGATAAATCCGTCTTTAATCTACATTTAGCGAGCCCACATCAACTACTTTATTCTCCAACATACGATTATCAATTTGATAAGAAGGTCAATAAATGTATTAAATCAACAATCAAAAAACAAAGGTCACTTGTCATTAATATTTCCATGAAACCACTACATTCAAATAGTTTTTATACAACAGTCTTATATTCTAAAACACAATTCAACAATTTAATATCAATACCAATCAGAGAACAGAAATGGAGTTATTTAGAGATAAGTGATAATAGTGTCTACGTAATCTCAATAGTCTTTTATGCATTTTTGTAACAATGTCACAAGTTATTGTCCACGCCAATTCCACAATTTTCTCTCCTAAAGTTTGAAACACTGATTCGCTGCTATTCTTTCGAAGCTAATCTGGGTGGATTTATATATTTTTTTTTATATTTATATATTTATATATAAATATATATAATATATATTATATATTTATATATTTGTTTTTGCTCTACCAGTTCCTTCAAGCAAAACAACAATTGTATCAATTTTTAGTAACTTCCCTGTACCAGAAATTGCTTGTGGTCAGCATATCTTGCCACTATACATCAAAGGAGTGCAGTGTATTCTTATGCTTACACACTGCAGTAGAGGCTTCCCACATCTACCACGGTCATCGTTGTTTATAATCAGTAAACCAGGAGATTCATATAACACAAGGAAAGGCTGCTTTGTCCCTGTAAAAATTTAATCAGAGAATAAACACTAACTTTCCAGTTTACTCATTTTCTTAATTCCATTCCTTCTTACATTCAAATATCAGCTTACAATTTCCTGCAACAGTATTATTATCCCGATTCATGCACACAGTATAATAACTACAACATATCATTTTTAATAAGCAAGTTCACTAGAAACAATGTCAAGTGTTTAGCATACTATATTTGAGTATCTTAGTTCAAACATTTATACAAATAATAGTCTACTCACATAATATATCTCTACATAAAATACAAGTATAACACATCAATAGCAAAACTGCATGAAATATTTCTAAGTCCATTCTCTCTCAATCAGTCAGTTAACTCACCATTAAGCTTATGGCTGCCTTTCATGACCGGACTTCTTCGCCACACCAAATTCAAGTGATTAGACAAAAAATTCTCTACAGCAAGTAAACTTTTGATAGCCTATTGGCTGGTCTCATTCATATAAATCTTAACCATTGGATAATAAAAACTACTCATCCAGTTGGAACTGGTTTGATTGCATCAGCAATTTCTAGCATACTCTCGAGTGTTTACTCCAACTCTGACACTTACAAAAATACCATCATGAGAAGTAACCAAGGTAAGGTTACTTCGACAATTTTAAATTAATATAACAATTAAATTTAGATATAGGGATAAGCAAATTTACTCCGCCACATAGCCAAACAAACAACCAATCTTTAAATAAAATTCCTTAATTTAATAAAATAACCAGTCCCACAATTAAACAAATATAACCTCTTAAATCAGCCGAAGAAACGAAACGCCCACAAACTTAAACTAACCTAACAAACCAAGCCTAAACCAAAATTAAGATAGGAAAAACTTAGTTACAAAATTGCCTGAAAAGGGTGTGCAAGTTAGAGCTGACCAATCGACAGTAGAAAGAGATAAGGCTAGACTGCCCGGATGTAGTAAAGCCTCTCTATTCGCCATTTTCCTAGTCCAACGCGCTCTCAAAAGATGCGTTGTGTGGTATGGAACTTGAGAATACGCTCTTTTGCGCGAGGTACTAGTGATTCACTAAAAGCTCGCCGGGACGTCTCCTTTTCAACAACAACAAAAAAATACCATCAAAAGGATTCATTTAACCTGCGGGCCAGCTTTCTGCGACAGTTCAATTGTCTCCCTTCTCTCTCGACAGCTTTAACCCAAACGCCGATTGAATCCCAAACTGATATAAATTGGATACTGTTTTAATGAATATTTTACAAATTAATCCAATTAGGATGAAAAATGCTGGGCAAAACCCCGCGCTCTCTATTAACCTTATGTTAGGCATTCCTGAGCCATAGTCACTTAATTAATTTGATTAAGGTGATATATGCCACTAATTGGCAATACCGCAGCGACCGTCCTCCATGAGCCATTGAAAGAGAAGAAGAGTGGCCGAAAGTCCCTAGTGGCTCGATTCCCCAAATTAACGTAAAACAGTTCATCTTTATTTAATTTTCTCGCCCATTCGGCTCAGGCGCGGAGATGCACGCCGTGGGAGGAGAAAAGTGATGAAATTAGGCTCCCTCATCGTCCCCCGTCTCTCTCTTCCTCTTGACACTGCGGACCTGCATGACAATAGGGCGCCATCTTTCAGAAGACATTTCTTACCTTCTCGCTTCGAGAGCTTCTTTCGCGAGCTTCATTCAGTTTTACTGATCTTTAAAATTGAAAACTTTAGAGCACCTAGCTTTAGAGGGCACTGTGGGAAATAGACCGACTGTTACTTTTCTTTTTTTTACGGCTCCTTTGGTCTGGCCCGGTTACATTTAAAAAAATGTTTTATTGTGTTAAATAATCTGTAAATCTATTTATTTATGTCAATCAGTCAGACTATCTATCTTCCCAAATATCTTCATAATAACACACATACACACACACACACACACACACACACACACGTCTCTGTAAGCTGGTTTATGTCTTTGCTTCAATCGCTTTCGAACTGTCTCTATCTCTTCGTGTGGATATCCACCTGTCTATCTGCTAATCTGCCTGTCCACGCGTATTAAGCATTTAGGAAAGCATGTCCGTGCGACTGTTTGTCTAAGAGCATTTTCTATTTTCTGTGAATACGCAGCTATTTGTCCTTTCTATAAGTAGAGATTTGTAAGGGTTCTTTTTTTTTTTTTTTAGTGTGCTTTATACGTTGGGGGGGGGGGTACGTTTGCGTTTGTATGTTAATATTTTTTTTTTTTTTGAGACAGAGAGAGATTTTTTTAGTTTGGTGATTTTGTTTTGAGTTGTATTTGTTGTTTTCGAATTGTTTGTTGCTGTTTTTTGACAGAGCTGATTATTTTTAAATTTAAAAAAAAAAATTTATTTTTAAATATTGATGTTTTTCGCCCTTGTTTTCACTTTCTTTTTTAAAAAATATTTTTGCTTATGTTTTCTTCGAGTCGAATTTTGGGGGTTATTTCGCTGATTTGTTTTGGTTTGTTTGTTTCGCTGATTTGTTGGATTTCCAGGACTGTTCATGAACTAATGGATGGGCGAACGGATGAAGAATTGCACTCGATAGTCAAACGATGAATCAAGTTGTTGATTTGTTATGTTGTATGCGTTTTGTTTTGCGACGGGTGGTGAGGTTGCTAGGCGATAAAACACAAAATATTTTGTTTAAGATTTCAGTGGTACTTTGCAAGACCCATATTCTAAATAATTTTGGGTGTAACGATAAAGATATTGCTTTGAAATGAAATAAGGGCAGAATGACGTACACAAAAATGAAGCTAATTTTAGCATTCATGTATCCTTGACCACCTCTAAAGTGGTGACATATCCAAGCTGGAATTCCTTCACCACAAGTCCCAGTCGAAAAGTAAACATTTCGAAGAAACATGAAGATTTATTCCTCATGGTTTCAAAACACGGCTTTTTTTTTTTCGTTCTTTTTACTTTCTTTTATTCATTAAATAAGTTTTTTTTTTTCGTTCTTTCCTTTCTTTTATTCATTAAATAGTGGATGTTTGAAGTATGCCTGAACTGCAATGTATCACTGTTTGTATGAGATGTGGTACATTCAATAATCACGGGTGACAAGCGTACCCATATAGTGCATCCTGAGTCTCTACGTCACAATGAAAGTAACAGCTATATATACATTCAGAAAATTGTATTCCTCTCTCTCTCTCTCTCTCTCTCTCTCTCTCTCTCTCTCTCTCTCTCTCTCTCTCTCTCTCTCTCTCTCTCATAATTAAGGCAGCAATTTGTACATAGAGATATTCCATCTTCCTGATATTAATCAATGTACTGTTTTAGAAAAATTCCTTCGTTTGATCTCTTGAATTTCTGAGAGGATGTGAAGTTTCTTCTGTTTTCTCCATTTACGCATTATCTACTTCTTATGAATGACCTGTTCCATGATTAGCTGATTTCGCGCGCACACATCTTTTTCCATTCACATGTTCTGGAGATAAACATCCAAGGTTTGAAACTCTTTAGAGAGGCGACAAACTTGTAGTGAAATAATTTTATCCATGTTAAATTAACAATGTTAACGTTGATTTACTTTGATAGGGAAGAATTTAAGGTCAAGGACCGTAAAAGCATGCGTAATATTTATGAGCATTTGTCATGTGATGAAGAAAATTGCTCAATACCAACAAATAGCCAACGGTTTGAGTCTTGAGAAAGGGAGCGGGGCTGGGGTCGTTCGTCCTCTACTGATAATGCATAGTGGAAGTGAAAGAAGCCGGACCCAAAAATATAGGAATGTATTGATTGGTGCATTTTTAGAATTCCAACATTTTATTGGAATAGCAATGCACACAAAAACATGCGCCGCCCGTGCAGTACTTTCACATGCCCCAAATGGAAAATGGAACTATGTTGTTGCTGGTTTAAAATTGTGCTGCGAAAGTTTCACCGTTTGAACAAAGCAAATATTTTTGTCTGCTTTTTTTATGTGCTTTGCAATAATCAGACCATTTCATTATGAGGTGTCGAGATTTATTTTATAAATAATTAACACGACTACTGTAAAGAGGTACGCTGATGTCTCTGACGTATATAATAATTTCTTTACATTCATTTACGTGACGTAAGGCACAGAACGAGGACCGTGAACCACATTGTGTTAGTTGCTTCCCTTCCTCCATCATCTATTTTTCTGGGACACATGCAGGATTTTAAAAATTTAATAAGTTTATTTTAATGCAGAACTAATTCACTGTTGTGTAATGTTGTTGTTTTTTTTTACATGAGAAAACCTTAAAAATATAATAATTACTTTTCTTTTAATTGTCATTAACAAATATATAAACAAGTAAACCAGGTTCATAAAACTGGTCGTAAAAACTCTTTTCTTTCCCCTTTTTTTTTTAAAATCAAGTCATAGTTTATACAGGGAAAATTTATAATAAAAAAACCAAAATAAGCAGATCAAGATATCAGGTTTTAATTGTGTATGTGTATAAAAAAAAATATATATTCAGGCAAGTGAGTTACATTATTACGAAAAGTTTGGGGCTTTCAAAGAGCAGAGCTAGATACACACTGGTAGTGATGGACAAACGTTAGTTTTTTAAAGCGATACTAATGAGCTGGAATGAAACTATTGATGGTGGTGGCGCGGGGGGGGGGGGGGGGGGGGGGGCTCGGGCGAGAGAAAAGTGAAATTCATGTACCATGAAAATCACCGCGATTCAAGAGCATGTGAATAAAAAAATTCTCGATTAACCCGTAGTGATTCAAGAGCAGGTGATTAAAAAAAAAATTCTCGATTAACCCGTAGTGATTCAAGAGCAGGTGATTAAAAAAAAAATTCTCGATTAACCCGTAGTGATGAAAGTTAGAGAGGGTTTGAATCGGTTTACAAAATCCGACTGTAGAACACTGTCCACAGATTTGTAGAAGATGTTTTTGTTTAACACATTATTAGCAGTACAAAATCCGACTGTAGAACACTGTCCACAGATTTGTAGAAGATGTTTTTGTTTAACACATTATTAGCAGTACTGTTGAAGAAACATCTCGGTGTCCCGATGGCCGTTTCCAATCTTTAAAAAAAAAAAAAAAATGCGCTGCTTGCTCGATGAATTAGCTGTTGCTTGATTTATTCAGTACTTTCATTCCGCAAACGTTAACATGACGCTCGACTTATTGACACTGCGTAAAGGGAGATGTGACTGAAAAACTTGTCGACACTACGTTATTAAAGGGAGATGTGACTGAAAAACTTGTCGACACTACGTACTTATTAAAGGGAGATGTGACTGAAAAACTTGTCAACACTACGTACTTATTAAAGGGAGATGTGACTGAAAAACCTGTTGACACTACGTACTTATTAAAGGGAGATGTGACTGAAAAACTTGTTGACACTACGTACTTATTAAAGGGAGATTTAACTGAAAAACTTATTGACACTACGTACTTATTAAAGGGAGATGTGACTGAAAAACTTATCGACACTACGTACTTATTAAAGGGAGATGTGACTGAAAAACTTGTTGACACTACGTACTTATTAAAGGGAGATGTGACTGAAAAACTTGTCGACACTACGTTATTAAAAGGAGATGTGACTGAAAAACTTGTCGATACTACGTACTTATTAAAGGGAGATGTGACTGAAAAACTTGTTGACACTACGTACTTATTAAAGGGAGATTTGACTGAAAAACTTGTTGACACTGTGTTAAAACCCGTTGGCTGTCACTATGTTTTCGCTAGTGATAATTGAATGGGTCAGTGTACTAAAATAAAAGTTATTAAAATAACTAAAAGTTAGTTATTTATAAAGTGATTTTTAAAAATTTAAATTACTCTGTAATATAGAAATGTGTTAAGGAATTTAAAAATAACTGATTGGTTGTTTTGAATGAATAGTGTAACTATAAATAGTGACCCGTTTTTTTGCGGGACAGCGTGTGTACCATAGACGGTCAACGGGAAGGGAGATGACTGAAAAACTTGTGCAAATCTAAATGATAAATGTGTATTTCTTTTATATTTTTTTTTAGGGGGTTTGGCTTAACATTTACACCACACGTGCATCACCATACTAAACGCTTAACTTTTGTCTCTATGTAAAGTTCTCATTCTTTCGTCAGATTAATAGGAGTCTCGACCAATGTAAAAAAGAGAGTGAAAGAAATGTTAGTGTTTATATTATTAATATTCACAGTGTACTTTCTTTTCTTTCTTCTTTCTATTTTTCTTTTCTTTTTCTTTTTTTTTTTTTTTTTTGCTGATGGAGGGAGATGGTGGAAAGGGGAGTGAGCGGGATGTTACGGAATATTTAAAATGTAGCATTTTGTGTGCACATTTTTAGTAATATTGAAAATCTAATAACCGGTTTTACTAATTCGCTGCCATCTCTATAAGAACGTTAAAAGTGAAATTTATCGTCACAGCGTAATGATAAAGTGGCGGAATTCACTCTCTAACAGTGAAGGAACAAACTTGAAGGGGTCGGACGAGACGTAATCAAATCTATCATTCGCCATGTGCGCCGAGACAGTGTATAAACAGTGTTTACTGGACGAAATAATTTCGAGAAAATTTCTCTTAGGCTAAATGATTTAGACATTTTATGACCCAAAGTGCAAAGGTCACAGATTGTGAACATGTCTTAATGACTGAACGAAAATATATCTCTTTAGATGGTAGCAATCGACCGACCTTAAAGCTGGATATCATTTGATTTATAAAAGAATAAATATATATGTAAATAAAAACACTATTTACTCATATAAAAGTAAAAAGTAGAAAGAAACGTGTTAAATAAAAGAGCAAAGTTCGTTTACAGATCTATGCAGTACAGTCTCCATTGTACGTGTGTTCCTTTGTAGTTTATTCGACTGTTTACCTGCAAGGCGACTTTTACGCAAGTGAGACTGTACACGTGTTCCACTGTACGCAAGTCAGACTGTACACGTGTTCCACTGTACGCAAGTCAGACTGTACACGTGTTCCACTGTACGCAAGTCAGACTGTACACGCGTTCCACTGTACGCAAGTCAGACTGTACACGTATTCTATTGCAGACAAGTCAGACTGTACACGTGTTCCAATATAGACAAGTCAAACTGTACAAGTATTCCATTGCAGGCAAGTCGAACTCTACTCGTGTTCCATTGTAGAGAAGTCAGTATGTACACGTATTCCACTGTATACAAGTCTGACTGTGTACGTTTTCCAGTGTAGACAAGTCTAACTGTACATGTTTTCCAGTGTAGACAAGTCTAACTGTACATGTTTTCCAGTGTAGACAAATCTAACTGTACACGTTTTCCAGTGTAGACAAGTCTAACTGTACATGTTTTCCAGTGTAGACAAGTCTAACTGTAGAACTTCCTTAAGCTAGCTAGTTAATTATCTCAGAGTTAAGATAGTTTTCCAAACAACAATCATAATTATAAACCAATGACAAGTGTAAGTGGCATGTAATTATACAGACTATTTGCCAGTTCTAATAATCTCATAACCCCAAAGTATTTGCGATTGCTGAATATATTGGTACTCATTTATTTCTTCTTAGCTTATTGCTATTCAGTACAAAATAGGCACCATTTTATTAGACAATTCACTTAATTAACTCAATGTTATTAAAGGGTGTACAATCGTTGTCATGGTGCGCGTAATCAAATGGTCTCTGAAATGTAGTATTGACCTGCTGAGGTCATGAAGCAATTCGTCCATCTAAGCCTGTACAGTAGAAACACTGCATTGAAGTTAATGCTTCTTTCGTCGTGGCTCTCTCTGTGTGTGTGTGTGTGTGTGTGTGTGTGTGTGTGTGTGTGTGTGTGTGTGTGTGTGTGTGTGTGTGTGTGTGTGTGTGTGTGTGCAAAACTCGATACTCTCATGATTAGCCTCTATACTTCTGTTTGAATAATAAAATATTTGCCTAGACTCCTGTGAATTAAACAGACGATCATTCTTTTCTCTTGATCCAATACTCCCCCTCTGTAAGCATCCATAAGAATGAAACTTGCGATTAATTTCATTTGTCCTTCTTTCTCTCCACAGCAAAGTATCATAATACATTTCTAATTGCATTGCAAACATTATATAGGGTGGGCCAAAAGTAGGCACACAGTACTGATCGGATTATGGAATTTTATTGCATTTTCATTTATTTATTTTTCATGGAGGACATTTCGAGCACCTAAGAGACAAAACAGTGTCACAGTTTCGGAGACAGTTTCTAGGGATGTTGTACTGAAAGACTAAACATGACCTGATCAGTCTGCATACCTACTTGTGGCCCACTTTGTATAAACAAATATCAATTCCTTCCTTCCTTCCTTCCTTCCTTCCTTCCTTCCTTCTTTCCTTCCAAGGTCGGGTCTCTTCAACAATTTAACAATTTATATAACAATTACAGACTAGAAATAGGGATAAGCATATTTACTCCGCCATTCTGTTGTTGATGTTAATGATAACTTTGCTGCTATTTGAAGAAGTATCAAATCTCAGTACAGGTTTTTAAAAATATTTTCTTTTTCTGTTTTTTAACTTTTTGTTCTTATTCCTTTTTTCTTTTCTGTTTGAAGAAAAAATAATAGCACCTATCTTTTTTTTATAAAAAAAAAATTAGAAAAAGACTAGCATAAAATAACTTTCATTGGGACCCATTTTGCTGCTCTTTACACAAGTTTTCATTGAAAATCTACTCACAAATATGCATTGCCTTTTTAATGTGTTCCTTGATACATTGGACGTACATCAGTGACCGTTATATTATTTTATCACGAGTATTGCTATTTCAAAAGTCCATTTAATAATAATAACACATACTCAAATTATACCAATTGGTTGACTTCTTGATATCGCGAATTCATTTTATGATTTCACAAATTCAAGCAATTCTGACTGATTAATTTTATTTCACAATTTCATTTTATATCCCAATCTCCACACTATTATCATTGATTATTGTGTTATTAAAAATATTCTATGGCGGACCGTTTAATTTTATATTCACAATCTTATTGTATCGTAAAGTGGAATTTGTGACAGGAAAAAATGAATTTGTAATATTATTTTTTTTTAATCAACCAATCAGAATAGTTTACAATTTTGAGTGAAAAATAACACGGACCCTCTGGATGAGCAAGCAATTCAGATGTAGCTAGTTCTCTTAAATTTGCTTGTAAATGTACTCCGAGCACGATCTGAACTCACGCTATGATTTCGCACGGCTCATGGGATACACCTGGATTGCTTGCCCCACCTGTTAAATTAAAGAGGATCCGGATTTATATATATAATTTGCCTAAAATCAATTGCTTTCTACACGAGGGCAATGCCAAGTTATTTTCTACTAGCATTTATTTCAAACAGACCTAATTCAAAATAAACCTGATGATTTCATAATTCATGTTTGTACAAATAAAGTCTTAAGTCAAGTCTAAGCCCGAAGTTAGACCAAATCACCCTTGTGTTCATGATCCGCAGCGAACATCACTGCCTGGTTAAGAAGGAAAACTTGTGGGATTCCTGGGATGTTTGTTAATGATTCTTATAGTTCGTAGATGCAAAAATAGTTTCTGTGACTGAATGAATTCATAACAATAATTTTATTACAGTTATATATGACTTTCACATGCAAACATTTTCATGAGTTGCGTTAAATACATATATATCCAAACGCGTGCGCGCGCGCGTACACACACACACACACACTCTAACGCGCACAACCTGACATAAACTTTCACACAATTCATGCGTACAGATGTCTGTGTATGTGTATGTGTATATAGTAGTAGTAGTAGTAGTAGTAGTAGTAGTAGTAGTAGTAGTAGTAGATAGCCCACTGGATGTTACTAATAAGCGAAAACTTGATTGGACAATAGTTGCATTAAATTGTGCATTGTTCAGCAGTAGTTTATAATGTAATAACTTTCCTTAGTTGTATTGTTCAATTCTTTGCTTGTATTCATTCGTCTTTATCTTTCTTTTTTATTTATTTTACAAAAAAACTGCTAAAGATTTGAAATAAATCCACGAGACAGCAAATTGTGAAACAAGAAAGCGCAATCTAACTTCATTTCTTCATTGTTGATAGATAGATAGATAGATAGATAGATAGATAGATAGATAGATAGATAGATAGATAGATAGATAGATAGATAGATAGATAGATCAATGGTGCATGCAAATAGATATATCTCCTTAATAAGTTGCTAATCATTAAATTATTGACACACTTGTTCACAGTAAATAATATAACTTGCGATGCATAATAAATGCATTCACTCTTTCGCAGAATTTGCCACGGTGGTCATTGTTACCAGTTAAAATAAAACCGTCAGTCCTAACTATTCCTTGCTATTCAGTACAGAGTCGTGGCTTCTTAACCATCTACTTTTATTACCTCCCCTTAGTGGCAAAGTAGATGCATGTACTAGACTGGTCTCGAAAGTCTGTGTGTATCTTTGGGTACTTGAAGAAAATTGGTCTCATTGGACTATTTAATAACGAAATAACTAGAATTTCTCATCGAAAAAACGGTGCAGATCATTTCCACTTTTTATTCTTCCAGGCAAGGGCAGTAAATCATGCAGCAAGCACGATCACTTGACAAACATCCCTTTTCACTTCCAGTTCGTTCCATGATTATTGCCGAACAAACTTTTCATTCGACCAGCAGACGACACAAAACCGCGCGTAGACGGGCAAGGAGACATTTCCGGCGAGAAAGTCAAACGAAGAGATCCTCGTAAATAACTAGGTTCCTACCTCAGACCCAAACAGCTCTAATCCTCCCGAATTTTTCCAATTTGCCAGCTCTAATTGTGCGCTCGGCTTCTCTGCCCTCTGCCGCATTTCATCTCCCCAGTTTAATCAGTGCGGGATGTCAAAGAGGTGACGAGTTGCACCCCCTTGCTTGTAGTTACTGGCGAGTTATCCATCTAATAAAGCGATTATTTGGTGTCTGAGACTTCGTCGAAATAGGCAAAATGGCCAGCATCAATAAGCGAGTGTTTACCAACCTAGCGGCTCCGTTTCATGTTCAAGACACAGTTGGAAGACATAACGACTTCTGACTGGGCGTTGTGCCGCTCGTTAATTTCACAAATAGTCATCGGCTCATCGGATGGTCGTAACTAAGGTACACAACTCCGGTCAAATCAGTCGAGCCAGATGGGGACTAGGGGAGGCAATTTAATTGTTAACCGCTGTAAACCTGATTGCCATTGTGAAGACCACAATTGAGCAATACATGTATTTCCAACAAGTTATTCCCCTTGTTTTCTGAACTTAGAATTATCCATGCCACTAAACCCAGGACTATTTAGCGGTACATGTATTAAGCACGTATTGAAGCTTTCCTCCCTAATCTATCAACCTTCAAAAATAATATAAATAAAATAAATGTTTTCACTTTTCATGATTTCTACCCCCACACACACGCTTCGACAACATCATCAACTTATTAAAAGTTCCATAAATTGATTATAGGAATGTCAATGTAAATCAATAATAGATTAAGTCTGTGTTAAGCGATGTATTTGTGATTCGAAACTAAGGTTACTAGTGATTTATTATGTCCACTAAATAACAACAACCAAAATTAAGCTTACTTCACTGGATTTACTTTAATCTAAATCACGTGTGTGTGTGTGTGTGTGTGTGTGTGTGTGTGTGTGTGTGTGTGTGTGTGCGTGTGTGTGCGTGTGTGTGTGTGTGTGTGTGTGTGTGTGTGTGTGTGTGTGTGTGTGTGTGTGTGTGTGTGTGTGTGTGAGTGTCAGACATCTGGTCACTATGACTACCACTATACCTCTGTTTAGTACATCATCAGGGCTTACTGCATTGCGAATGCGCATTCATTTTTTTTTAAAGTATTTGTGTAACATGAAGTTTACACAGAACCTAAATTCTAGAAGTGTTTGAGTTGCACTCTGGTTGGAAGTTTCGAGAAGCGAAGTAGATGTTCGGTTGTTGAATTCGAACCCCTGTCCCTTCCTTTTTTCTTTTTTTTTCTTCTCTCACTCTTTTTTTTTTTCCTCAGCTGTTGTGGCAGCCTTGTTTCGTTGTGTCGCCAGAAATGATAGATGAGATCAGATAAATATTTGATCGTCCAGAAGATCTCTCTGGCGGGTCGTCTCTCCAACTTGCGATTCATTCACACCGTGACCTCAACGACCCGTGCCCAATGAGGTGACGTACATTTTTATTTCGACCAATTACCGTTCTCCCCGCGAGAGCTCTAATGAGTGTCAATTGGTCGAATTAGCTAAACACAGGGAATGTCATGCATACAGATTACATCCTTGCTAAGGCCTCTACCGGTGTTAAGGGAAAATTTAAGCCCTAGTTGATGTTGAAGAGAAAGAAATAATTCTTACAGACACCAAAAAAAAAAGTCTTCTTCAAAGAAGTTTGTTAGTGGAAAGAACATACTTCATTTTTTTTTTTCAAATGTCTGCTGGAAAGGAGTTTATGGAAGATCGGTTTACCAGTCCTTTTTTCTAATATTTCTGTCTGCTTGTTTTCGTTATATTCTTGGTTGATATATATATATATATTTGGAGATTTCTGTTAGCACTACTACTGCTGCACACACAGTCTCTTCGCGCTTTAGGTGCTAGTTGCAGTTTGACAGTTCCTAGCCAATGTGAATTGAAAAAGTAGCATCAACTTCCATAACCTGCGAAGTGGGGCTTGAAGCCCTATGACCCAGTAGGCCGGGCCAGCGCCTAGACCTTACGGCAACTCAGTTCCCTAATATTAAATTTATCAGTGTAATTAATGGGGAGAAAACTGTTAAATTTGCTATGATCCAGTTAACTATCTAAGCCCTACAGCCGTATAATCAGCTTAGAACACTCTACCCTTTCTCCCTTCCTACACACACACACACACGCACGCACACATATGCACGTATACATTCTACACAAGCACATTTCACTGCAAATACCTATTTTCCTGTTCAGTCCTTGACCTTCGATCATGTATGTATATTTAGTTGTCCGCTAATCTGTTTACAGCAACAGATTTTTTTTAAGGGTAAAAGGGTATTTTTTTAAAAGCGAAAAATCTCACTTGCTTTTCTTATTGTTCTGCAGTTTGATTTGTTGTTGCTTTTTATCTAAAATAAATTGCTATTGTTGTAGTGGTTGTTGAGTTGTCCTTTTGGGGTTTTTTTTAAAAACTTATTATAGTGGCAGTGATGAATAAAAAAGATAAAATGTTGATCTTTCTATAGACACTATGAGTCTCTCAGCTATTGATTGTCGGTTGCCAAAACCGTGTATATTTATTGATATAATTAATTTTGATGCTTATTTAATCATAAGCAGATAGAGAAGGGTGGGGGGAGGAGAGAGAGATGATAAACTGATTATGGAAAAATGACTGAACGCATTACATTTGTCGCTCGTCCTCCAGTTATCGTACTGTTTGGGCGAGTGTACAGTAGACAGACGTTTACTACTGTTATAAATTAGTGCATTTTTGTCTACTCCAAAGACTGCATAACTCTGGTATTCTGCTTGGCTGAAATATTGTGTTTTTTTAAAATACATAGTTTTATTTTAAATTATTTAGGACATTTTCAAGAGTTGTTTTTTTCTCAACTCAGTGACTCGCTCTTGTACACCCACATACCCTCCTCCAAGACGTGAGAATGGTTTTCCAAGACACCGTAGACAAAAAATCCCAGGCCGAACGCAGTGGTGACGTATCGTGGCGACAATATAAGGGGGCGATAACCACGCGCGAGATTGGGCGGAGATCGAGCAAACAGAGGGGCCGCCCCCAATCATTGCCCCATCGGCGGCAGTCTTTGATAGATTACAGAATAAATCGTCGACACGCATCAATTTAGCCCATGTCTCACTGTGTAATGCTGACGTTCCCCCTCACCTCTCTGTGATCCCGGCACATCGACAGTCATAACTGTTGAGAGGGTTGGGCGCAAAACTCTGAAAAAGAGGATTAACCATTGGAGCCAAATGCGCATAAAAAGTCAGTCAGGGGAAAAGGACAGACAAAGGGGGAGTGCAAGGGTTTTAATTAAAATATAATTATATTAATTATCTATCAAAATAACATTAATTTTCTCGTAACCTTTCTTACAGAATTTTTTTTTTTTAATTTCTTTCTCCCATTTAACATTATTCAGGTTTTGCTCGCGTATATTTTTGTAATTGTATTTTTATATTAAGTCGATTTCAGATTTCCTTTTTATATAATCGTATTAATCGTAAATCCAATCAGTTTAGCAGATGCTGGTTAAAGGTTACACGAATTTGACTAATATCTACTGTCTTATATCCAAGCATTTGCTTATTGCTTCGTAGTTCTGATAGCTTTCAAAACTGAAAGATATTTTAAAGCGTTTAAAGCGTCACGATAAATACGTTTTTCTTTCTCTTTCTCTCGCTTGTTCTCTTTCTCGCGCCATCCGTCTCTGTTACTCACGTACGCACAAAGTACATGTAAAATAAAATACACATTTACAGAAAACACACACAGAAACACACCGACTAAAAAGTGGCACTTAAATTGACTGAGGAAATGTGTATAACCTATAATTGAGGCTAATTAAGCCCTGAGTATAAAATAACAAAAAAATAAATATATCCAAAGCTAGTTTCGCAACAATTTATTGCAGTCTCGAATGTATAGTTCTGTTCTGTACGTCGAATGGTTTGTATTTAAGTAAGTGTGTGTAATTGTCGCTTCGCCAGTCTTAGGAAAACAAAATGCAAATGCAGGCCCAGTACAGTAAATCGTTTTGTCCTGACATTCAGGATACTTTTAATTTTAAACAAATGCTTATTTTTTTCTCCTTTTTCCTCGGCTAACGTTATTAAAAACATCACGTTTGTGTGTGCGTGCGTCTGTGTTATTTGCTGGTGTGTTTGTTTACTTGTCTTTTAAGCATTTCTTATTCAGCATTGTATGCAAAATACTGTGGTTGTATTTTTGTTGTTTTTAAAGAAAAAATTGTTAAATGTGCTGAGAGAACTACCTGCATTACATATTTAAATGTCGATGTTATAACATGCTGAAAGTGCTAGGTATGGCTGACGACCTATTCAGGATTGTTACTTGTGGTTGTGGACTATACAGGAATTATGGGTGATACACAATTTGAAATGTAGGAATGATTATAAACAGATTTCGTTACTTAAGATTTCTTGTTTACTACTCTTAAGGATTCTGTACTTTTTTTCCTTTTTTGATTTCTTTGCGACTTTTGCCTATGATTGGCTGCGGCTGGTGGTGGTTTCGATAGTTTCCTGTCTAGAGCTTGCGTGGGGCTTTTTTGTCTTAGGACGTTTTCGGCCCTGAATAGCTCTGGAGGGACTTGGTTCCCCTCTCTGTATTCTGGGGTCCCGACCACACTTCTGTGGATGTGAGGGATTTAGTACTTAGGAATTGTTTCTGTCATTGTGAATTATTTATAAATTGGTATTCGTAGTTGTGCCTATTATTAATATTTAAGGAATGTTGTGTAAGTGGTGGTATGTATTTTATTATTTCTAAAGCGTTCGTCGTGTGGGATTTATGGAATTATTATTTATGGACGTGAGTGCATGTGCTTCATTAATGCATTAACTGTTTGTTTGTGAGTGTTAATCATTCGAGAATTGTTGTTTGTAGTTGTTAATTACTCGAGAATTGTTGTTTGTGGTTGTTAATTATTCGAGAGTTGTTGTTAGTGGTTGTTAATTATTTGGGAATTGTTTGCGGTTGTTAATTATTCAGAAATTGTTTTCTTTTGTAAAATAAATGGTATACTGTATTCTTCAATATTCTTCATTTATCTTTCTGTTTTCTATTCCAGCCGGAATCCTTCTTCACTCGGCAGGCACTCCCCTGGACCCCTGTCGGGTAACGCCCTTTGTCGGACTTCCTACAGTGGGTAGAGAGGCCTTGGAACGACTTCCTTTCTCGCCTATGTACCCGTACTACCCTTTTCACCCTGCCGCTGCTGCTGCCGCCGCCGCTGCTGCCGTTGCCACTCAACACCCCGTGCACCCTATGATCCTGTTCCACCACCACATGGCAGCGTTAAACTATTCAGCGTCACTTCCGGAAAACAGCAGCTTTCGAGCATCGAAAAACGGAAGTATCGCGGATCTGCGTTTGAAAGCGAGGCAACACCTCGCTAGCTTGGGAATATGACTGCCACTTTTGCCAGCCTGGCAAAGTACAGACACTCTAAAGTGACATTTGACCATCGTTGTCAAGTCAGGTCCTTTACGTCACCCACTCACCCCCACCTTTTTCTTTTGTCGCTAAAAGTATGGCGTCCTTTCCGGAAAATGTTCAGAAAAGGCGGCTGTCACCCTCTGAACTGGTTGGACAGCTACTGTTGTGGAACCTGTTGGTACGTCTAAAGATAGACTCGAACAACAACCAAAAAAAGTAGAAAGGAAACTGCCCAGATCGCCATGTCCACTCTAGGCGTCTCAATTGAGTGTTAAGATTTGGCATTGGGCAGTAACTGCAGTAACAACCGGACTTTCGCCGAACACGTGACCGTCGACGTGATATTGCTAACGTTCTAATGAGGGACATTAACACTCACACCCGTTTTATAAGGTCTTGAAACCGTGACATTCCTATTAGTTCACCATTACTGCCGCAATAGTGACTGGGGAAACTGATAAGGTCAATGTGCGCAGCAAGAGCCTGGTGTTCGCAGGCTAATGAGTATAATGCCGCAGTAAGCAGTGGTCCACAGTGACTCAAACTTTGACCCAATCTAATTATAGCCTCACGGAGACGTAATAACGCTTCAGTCAATTTAAAATAAACGTTTTGTTTTGTTCCCCACCCATCCACCACCACACGTTATATGCACTGACTTTGTGTACTTCTCTTGCTTCTTTGCTTCTATATTGCTATAATTGATAGGATGGTGGCTCTGGTCTTCTTTCGTGTTTTTGGTCCTGCACGGCTCCTGATTTAGGGTACTATGCCTATTGTTTTACACGGATCTATTGCAAAAGGCTGTCAAGTAAATCGTTACATTGATTTTCCTGGCCAAGAGTCGAAAGTGAGTCGGGTGTCGCCGAGTACTTGGTAACGATAAAGGCACAAAAGTTCAAGCCATCATCCACGTAGACGTTTGATTTTCTTCTAACAAATGGCATTTTGAATATACCGGCTATGTTGATTTCAGTCTTTTCTGTTAAAAAAAAAAAAAAAGAGTAAGAAGAAACAAAGAGAAGAAAGTGTTCAGACGTAACTGGATTTCTTATGGATAGTTTTTTTCTCCTTTTCTAAAAAGATAATATTTTAAATTTTTATAATTTGTTCTTACACCGTTAAAACAGTTCACTGAAATAATTTAAATAAATGCAGGCAAGCATTTTCTTCTCTGAACCCGGAGAAGTCAGAGCATATGACTCTCCCACCCCACTCTATTTCTCCCCCTGTACTTGGAGGGGTCAGATATGACTTCCTCCCCACTCTATTTCTCCCTCTGTATTTGGAAGAGTCAGAGCATATGACTCTCCCATACCATCCCCACTCACCTATGCATGACTGTAACTCAAATTTAATTTCGAGGTTTTTACGAGTAACTCCTAAAACAAGGTATCAGTGTGTTGTCTTACGTTAATCCATTTATTGCCCGCCTAGGAGCAAAAAGTAATCATATTTGTGACTAACATAAAAACACAATCACCCAATATGATGCCAAAATAAACACACAATCCTCCAATATGATGCCAATATAAACACACAATCCTCCAATATGATACCAATATAAACACAATCCTCCAATATGATGCCAATATAAACACACAATCCTCCAATATGACGCCAATATACGCACACAGTCCTCCAATAAGATGTTACTATAAAAACACAATCATCCAAAATGATGCCAATATAAAAACGCTATAATCTTTCGTTACAAATCTAAGACACACAATCACCAAATTTAATGCTACTCAAAAAGACAAAAGTATCTCATTCTTTCCCAGCCTGCAAAAAAAAAAAGAAAAGAAAAAGAAAGAAAAAAAGACTGGTGCTAGAAGAAACCGTTCTAGCCTCATGGTCAGTAGCCGCAACAACAAAGATGCAGGCATTCATCCACAGAAACGTGAAGAAGAAAAAAGGGCACTCACTGCTGTGCCCAGTACGAGTAGCCGTTCTTTTCGTCACAAGACAAATGTACATGCTCCTGAACGCATCTGTATATGTGCGTCTTCCTAATTCTTGTTTTAGCGATATATATATAATAGTTGTATAATAATTTTCTTTACATCGATTTTAATAAAATAGAATAAATAAAGATTTTGTTTATTATTTTAGCTGCTAATATGCAATAGCATGTTTTTAATCGGCTTGTGAGTCACAAGAACAGACACTTGTGATTCGTTCGCTGCAAGACAGGCTGGCGAGGCGTTAAGGGGAATCAATCCATCAAGCGTGGGGGAGTAGACTGCAAGCGTTTAACGAAGACGCTTCCTGACTGACTGGGCGTGGCATCGTTAATCTGTAAGCCAGAAGAGATGAGTCGGAGGTCTTATACAGTAAAGTTGCATGTATCACTACACATTTGCAGATTGAGAAATACGAACGTGTGCGTGCGTGCGTGCGTGCGTGCGTGCGTGTGTGTGTGTGTGTGTGTGTGTGTGTGATCTTCGAACTTCAGTCCTTTTCATATTTTCTGTCATGCTGCCACTTTGTTTAAAAACAGGCTAAATTATCTGATATTTCTCCTTATGAAGGATATGAAATAAATGTGAAAATGACATATTGATTTACTTTGAAATAGTTTCATTAAACGATAGTGTCCCTCTCAATAATAGATAATTAAATAAACGATTCTTAATAATAGATAGGATGTTAGAAGTTTCCTTTACGCTTCATTTTTCCTTTTAAGAATCACAAATTTAATCCTAACGCAAACATTTTCTTCTTAATCCTTCTCCATTTCCCAAAATTAATAAATATTTATTTAAAGAAAAGATAACATAAATTACGAAAATATATGCCAATTGGCAGGTGGCAGTGCTCTATCTTTCATGGATCGGCTAATGGACTGGAAATGGTATTGAAGCTTGTTTGTATATTTCATCTTAGGTTGTCAAAAGCAGTCAATTGTAAATAAAGACTGATGTTTCTTATTGCTGAAATATTACTTGAATAATTTACTTTGTTTTCATACATCACTCGAACTTTTTTTTTGTTCATATGCATGGATTTTGTGCATTTACATGTAGTTTTGAAATAAACTTTCTCTCTTTTGAAGACCACAATGAGTTTAATCGTTGTTGTTGGCTACTTTGTTCCTAATCGAATTGTTTGCACGTGAATTTCTTCGTAAATCAATGAACGTAGTATTATTTGTTCTCACTTTACGTAGTATTATTTGTTCTCACTTTACGTAGTATTATTTGTTCTCACTTTACGTAGTATTAATTGTTCTCACTTTATGTAGTCTTACTTATCCCTAGTTTACGAAATCTTACTTGTCCTCAGTTAACGAAGTCTTATTTGTCCTCACTTTACGTAGTCTTACTTGCCCTCATTTTACGAAGTCTTATTTGTTCTCACTTTACGAAGTCTTACTTGTCCACAGTTTACGTAGTCTTACTTGTCCACAGCTTACGTAGTCTTACTTGTCTACGGTTTACGTAGTCTTACTTGTCCTCAGTTTACGTAGTCTTACTTGTCCACAGTTTACGTAGTCTTACTTGTCCACAGCTTACGTAGTCTTACTTGTCTACGGTTTACGTAGTCTTACTTGTCCTCAGTTTACGTAGTCTTTCTTGTTCTCACTTTACGTAGTCTTACTTGTCTTCAGTTTACGTAGTCTTTCTTGTTCTCACTTTACGTAGTCTTACTTGTCCTCAGTTTACGTAGCCTTTCTTGTTCTCACTTTACGTAGTCTTACTTGTCTTCAGTTTACGAAGTCTTATTTGTTCTCACTTTACGTAGTCTTACTTGTCCTCAGTTTACGAAGTCTTACTTGTCCTCAGGTTATGAAGTCCTACTTGTCCTAAGTTTACGTAGTCTTACTTGTCCTCAGGTTATGAAGTTTTACTTGTCCTTAGGTTATGAAGTCTTACTTGTCTTTAGGTTATGAAGTCTTACTTGGCCTCAGGTTATGAAGTCTTGATTACGAGGTCTTACTTGTCCTTAGGTTATGAAGTCTTACTCACATAATACATCTCTATGTGTAAAACACAAATATAGCATATCAATAGTAAAATTCATGAAATATTTAGAAGTCTATTCCCTCTCAATCAGTGAGTTATCTCACCATTAAGATAACCAGCTGCCTTTCATGGCTGGATTTCTTGCCACACCAAATTCAAGTGATTAGACAATAAAATTCTCTACAGCATGTAAACTTTTAATCTCAGCCCATTCTCGTAAATCTTATCCATTGGATAATAAAAACTACTCATCCAGTTGGAACTGGTTTTGATGCATTGCATCAGCAATTTCTAGCATATTCTCAACTCATATTGTTTACTTCAAATCTGACACTTACAAAAATACCATCATAAGGAGTGCCCACGGTTGGGTCACTTCGACAAGTAGCAATTTATATAACAATTATGTCAGTAAATAGGTATAGGCAAATTTACTCCACCACACAATGTCGTCTGTTTTTACTGCCATCTTCACTCACTAGTTGAAATTATGTGGATTGTTCAAAAAACTCTGGATGACGTGAAGAGGTGGAGACGAAACGAAAAATAGAAAAAGATGCAGAGAGAATGAGTAAAAGATGACGTGGAGATGGAATAACGGAGTGAGAGATGGAGTAAGTGATGGATTAAGAAACAAAACAACTAAAAAAAGTTGGAAAAAGAAACTATTAAATTAAAAATTAATTGTAAAATAATTGTTTTAAAGAATTCACTAACAAGGCTGTTAGAAATAAATAATGAGTTTAGTACATTTTGCCAAAGTTTTTATTAAAAATAAAACATGCTTTTTTTCAAATCTAACAGCTCCTTGTAATTGAAAACAACTTTCGTTATGATTGTTGTCATCGCCATTTTGTCACCACTTTAAATATCTGTAAAAGTCAAACAAATATATAAATGAAATAAATACGATAGTGAGGTGATTAAGACAAAATATCTAAAAAGACACTTGTTTTATATCAGGTTCATTATTATCAACTTGGTTGTGGGTTTTATATTCTTAATGAAGTGACAGTATGAGAAATTGTACTTTGTACGATGAATCTTAATCAGTACTGCGTAATAATAATAATTCTATTTTTTTAAGCCTCTTTGATTTACTCTTTTCTCATTTTGAATTATATTTTGTTTATACACTTTTCTTGTTTTCCGTTTTCATTGTTCTTTTCATTGCACGAAGATTCATATTTAATTAATATATTAATTTTACACGTTAAACAAAAAATACATTTAAAAAAACACTTACACATAAATGTAGAACCATTTATGACAACGTATTAATACATGTCGATTTCCCTTCATGTACGATAAATATTTGTCGCTGTCATTTTAACTGCCACGTGTATAAACTATAAAGAAATGTCACGGCAAATACTAGTCAGTGTCAGTTAAATTGTCGTGTGTATACGAAATGACACGGCAAATACTAGTCTCTGCGTTTTGTATAATGAATAATTATACAATAATTATAATGATGTCGAATAATTCCGCCATCAACATTATCATGTCCATATTATTCCGCAGTACTTAGTTATTTCAAAAAATCAAATTGCATTCTGTCGTTAGCGTAACGAAAAATTTCAGAGCTTTCAGGCTGCTTAAATCCTTTGGCTTATTTTGAAAACCGAGGAGTTAAGCAGGTTATAAAGCCACATATTTTAATTCAAAACAAGATTTCTTTTTACTGCAATACAATAATAAAGAAAAAGTACAATTCACAGAGGAATTCATTTAATAGGAAAAGGAATATATATACATTAGATTCATGTCGAATGCAAGCTTTAAAGGAATAGAAATTTGAAACATTCGGAAAAAAGGCAGGAAGGAAGGGTTCTGGGAAGAAAAAGAAGGAAATGGAAAAATAAAATGCCACAAACATTGGCTATAATCAGAAAGGGAAAACGTTTGAGCGTACAAAACATCGCATATTTAAAGTAATATATTAATGTCCTTCCAGTTGGTCTCTCTGTGTCCTTAAACAAGGAGCGAATAGTATCCTACATCTATTATGGTACCTGTCAATTTTCTACACCCACATACACACACTCTTTGATAAAATGAAAATTCCAGAATTCGGGGAATAAAGTATATATACTATTATAATCTTAACATTTACCTACATGACATTAGTCATTTATTTTGTGTCTTTTATAAGGGCCAATTGTGAAAGTTCATATGCTAAAGATAACTTTGTGTCTTACATCGATAAATACAGCACTTGGCATTCATCAAGATTAGTTGTAATACTTTGTTAAATTTGTATTTACACGAAAACCTAATGCGATTTTTTCCTTATGTAATGTGAAGGTCATTAAGAATTGACGTATGGACAGCTACGAAATAATTTTTTTAAAATATATGGCAAGACAATAGTAAATGAAGCAACTATAAGAGATTGGTTATTTGGGAAAAAAATCTTTTGAGAAAACAGGTATAGCGTTTACTGAGGTCAAACACACACACACACACACACACACACACACACACACACACACACACACACACAGGTGGTGTGCGGAGAGGTGATGGAAAGCTAGTCTAACCATGATCTATCTTTGGAGTAAAATGGTACTACGAACAACAATTAACACTTTTGCTGAAATACAGTTGAAATAATTGTTTATTATTATAAATTTTAAAATACGCAAAATATTAAAATGTCCAATTACACATTTTTTTTCATTTTTTTTATTAAGGTCAGCAGAATGCGTACAATTCGGACGTCTAGCCGACGCTGTAGTTTCCATTTGTTACTCGCCTTATTCCCCTTGCTGACATCCGGTTCACTTTAACTCGCTTTGCAAGCCGAGACCGAATGGCAAACGAGTGGCCCCCACTTGCTCCTGCTTCATGAAATTGCCATTATATCTTAAAAAGCTTATCAAAAAGAGCTCTTCTCAGGCTAGAGTCTTACCACGGAGCAGATAAATCGTTTTCAGACGAGCACTTTATGAGCTGGTTCTGCATTATTTTTTTTTTTTTTTGCAGCTTAACAATTAAAAACTTTAATAATAAAGTTTATAACGATGATGATCGAAAGATGATGATGATGATGATGATGATGATGATGATGATGATGATGATGATGGTGATGATGATGACAACGATTGTTTTCATTTAATTTTTACCCGCAAAAATTGGAAGCAAATAACGCGTGCTTTGATCATACAACCTGAATCAGCCAAGGGTGAACAGGGAGTAAGAAATGTTACTATATAAATAAACTTACATGTCTGTTCGTTCAATAAACTCATGAGTCAAGAGCTATATTAAATTTTTTTATTATTTTATTTGTCAGGCTGGGGGGGGGTGTGTGTGGAACATTACTTATTTGCGGTGAATGGTGTGCGTGGTGGTGGAGGTGGAGGTAGGAAATGTGTATTGCTGCAATAGCGCTTTAAGTCAGTGTACTCGGGTGTAGTCGAAAAACTGACTTTTTTAAGCAGTAGTGTTTCAAATTTTGCTTGCTATTCTGTAGAAGCGTTTCACATTTACTTTGCTATACTGCAGTAATGTTTCACACTGACTCGCTATACTGCTGTAGCGCTTTAACATTGGCTCACTCTATTGGAGTCGTGTTTCACATTGGCTTGCTAGTGCAGTAGCGTTTCACATTGGCTCGCTATAGTGAAGAAGCGTTTCACATGCTTATTTCCTTGGATTCCTCGTAAAGGGCTCTACAACTGTTCTCAAGCGCACTCGATTCTGGGCAGCCTTTTTCAGTTCACCCCACGACAGGTTGCAGCTCTTCACTTCCTCCTCACAGGATCGTCTCCAGGTGGTCTTAGGGCGATCGACCCGTCACTTTCCCTGGGGATTCCAATGCAAAGCCTGCTACTGGGGACATTATGATGGCAACTACTTCTGTGTGGTCGTGGTTCTCGTCTGCATGTCCCGAGTAGAGGATTCTCTCTCCGTTGGCAAGTGATGTCATAGACCCATTCCATCTGCTCTCACAAATTCCTAGTACTTAGATGTTGTTTTTTCATCTCACTTGCCACTTGAGCTGCTTTTTTAGTTTCGTACATGGTTCGTACGTTCCAAGTTCTGATCTTTGTTGTTCCTTTCATCGTCAGGAGATTCGTCAGCTGGTTGGCTTCCGTGAGGCTTTCACCAATCTGCGTCATATGTCCTCTTGTAGAGGCATCCCCCTGATTCAAGCACTGGTTGGATTCTTCTGTTGCTTTGGTTTCTGTAGCGTGTGGGGTTTTACGGGGTGGGGTTGCTGGCCCCACGCCCAACCCTCCTCCTTTTTCACCCGGGCTTGGGACCGGCCATGGCGGGGTTCAGCGTTTCACATAGGCTCACTATGCTGTAGCAGCGTTTCACAGTGACTCTATTAATAGAGCCGCATTTCGTTTACGCTTCTGCACAGAATTGTCTTTTACAAGTGTGAAGAGAGAAATAGCATTTAGCAGCTAATACTTGTGCAAGGCAGACAAATGGTACTGCAATAACATTTAGCTGATACTCGAGCAAGGGAGACTAGTGTAACTGCAGTAGCATTTAGCTGATGCTCGTCTCGAGAGATATTTGTTATTGCAATAATATTTAGCTGACATTCGTGCAAGGGAAACAAGTGTTACTGCAGTGATATTTAGCTGATGCTGCCCTAGGGAGACAAATGTTACTGCAGTGATATTTAGTTGATGCTGCCCTAGGGAGACAAATGTTACTGCAGTGATATTTAGCTGATGCTGCCCTAGGGAGACAAATGTTACTGCAGTGATATTTAGCTGATACTGCCCTAGGGAGACAAATGTTACTGCAGTGATATTTAGCTGATACTGCCCTAGGGAGACAAATGTTACTGCAGTGATATTTAGCTGATGCTGCCCTAGGGAGACAAATGTTACTGCAGTGATATTTAGCTGATTCTGCCCTAGAGAGACAAATGTTACTCGATTAACATTTAGAGTAGACGATACTCGTGTACAGGAGAAAGGTTTTACTGCGATAACATTTACCTGATTCTCGTGTTGGGAGAAATTGTTACTGAAATAGCATTTCGCTTACGATTATAGTTTGCTATGTAAACTCGGTGAGGGAAAAACAGTGATTGCAATACCATTTCGCCTAATTCGTATCATAAAGGGGCACGAATCACGTGACTTCAATTGCTTCCTTGACCTCTACTCTTAAAGGCGCAATGAGAACCAAACCTACTCTTGTAATATTTCGTCTATAATCAGTTTTGACGACAATATCGACAGCACACGGTTGAGAAAGAATGTTTGTGGTTAGTAATAGAGTTACCCAATGACCCAGATTCAATTGTTATCCAAGTTATCTACTGATCCAGATTCACGTGTTATAGAAATCTTTATTGCAAAATATGATGACAGCAGGGTTGGATGCGATACTAAGTGTTTGTGTGTGTGTGTGGGGGGGGGGGGTCCGGTTTGTTATCTTCACACAGACACTCTCTCTTACATACCAAGTTTGTTTATAGTCTGGTTACCTAACTTCTATTTAAAATACAAACCAAAATATCCACTCAATTTTTATTTCTCCCACCTAATTTTTTCTTTTCATCTCATTTAAATTTCCATAATTTTATTCCACACATATTGATCATTTCTGCACACTTAATCTATCATTCATTTATATCGCTCACTTCTTTTTCACTCATATCTACTAGTTTTAGCTTTTCTTATTTAGCTCGATCATTTTTCGTTTTGAAAATGTGTTGAGAAATTTTAAAATATGCTTATTTACTGTCCACAAAAGGGTATACTTTGTTAATGCAAAAGCAACATATCTCCAGAACCAGTTCAACTATGACTGATTGGCTAAGTGACTGGTTAAGTCCAGTGCCACATTCACCCGGCATAAGAGGTTTTTTTTTTTATTTGTATATAATCGTTAGACTTTGGTGACAGTTTTGAAGCGTATGCTTTGTAAGACTCGGGACAAGGATGTGCTCTAAGTATGCAATGTAGGCCTCAGGTAAGCAATGTAGGCCTCAGGTAAGCAATGTAGGCCTCAGGTAAGCAATGTAGGCCTCAAGTATGCAATGTAGGCCTCAAGTATGCAATGTAAACTTCGGATAGATAGGTAAATTCAATCAGGGTTTTCTTAACAGGTAGGTAAAAAGAACTTTGATTAAGTTCTGCACCAGTAAAAAGAACTTTCATAAATTATCCGCACCAGTAAAAAAATTAGTCATAGACACCACAAAAGAAAAGAAAGGCAACAGAGGCAGCCACATCTCCTCCATGTTCCCCCTACCATATCTTCTACTTCCCATTCCTAGACCAGCATCTAAGGAAAGCTCAGCTGTCAAAATAACAACTGCTAAGGTAAAATCAACCAAGAAAAAGTAGAAATACCTGCCTTCACACAAATGATGGCAACAACAGTAGCAACTCCAGCAGCAGGAACAATGACCACAACTAAACCCACCACTACCAACCAAGGCAAAACCTGTGCCAAAATACTAAAAACAATGACCAGGCTACAACGGACTAGGTAAGATGCCCCCTTCCACTCTCTGGAACAGTAACTACAGCTCCCAGATACTGCTAAATGCCCAGGCACCAAGACAGAAAAGTATCCTCTGTAAAATTACAGAGGATACTCACCAGCCTAGTTTTGATGGTGTCCTACTCCCCACTTTCCCTGCATGAAATGGGAAAAGCTGGAGGTGCTCAGTCATTGAACACGGAGAGCTCCATCTGAAGTGGTCAGGATCCCAGAATATAATTAAAGGAACCAAGTCCCTCCAGAGCTATTCAGGGCCAAGATATGCAAGTTCTGGAAAGGAAGCTAATGGAACCACCACCATCACCAGCACCAGCAACAACATTATGGGTTCTCAGTTCTAATTTGATAGACTAATAAAGAACTAACATAGGACTGACATAGAATTGACTCTGGAATGATACAGGACTAACATAGGACTGACAACACTAACATTCAACTGACATAGGACTAATGTAGGACCGATATAGGACTGACAAAGGACTAATATAGGACTGGTATAAGACTAATATAGGACTGACATAGGACTAATATAGGATGGTATAGGACTAATATATGACCAACATAGGACTGACCAAGCAAAGCATATCATCCTTTCATCTTTCCACATTTTTCACTTTCCACAGTGAAACTACAGAATAAACATACAACATTTGTAAAATTTCAAAACCATAAAGAATAATCATTTCAAAAGTTTTATTCAGATGAATTATAGTACAATTCCAATTAAACATCCCACCTATTCATAAATTGATATTGTTAAGCATTTCAGAAAATACTTGGCAGTTTTGCAAACTACTGAACATGCACCCAGGGTATTTTATTATAAACATGTCTGAAGAAAACACATTTTATCAAGCAAGTAGCCTGCTGAAACTACTTAGCAGTATATGATTACATGTCTAGTTTACACTGAAAATAGAATTAAGAACACACTTAAATTTGTGAAATGGAAACAAAAACTGAAATCATTTCATAAGAACTACTTTGATCTTATTGCTAATAAATAATTAATGTTTCCTGGAAATATACATTCTACTGTGTCCAGTCTATGCAAGCGATATCAGAACAATAACAAATGAAATCTGCAATTGCCACACATTTTCACACAGCTACATATTTCTTTAAATATTTTAAAACTTACTACTCTCCCTTTAATCGTGTATCTCCATAAATAAGAAATAGTCCTGTTTGCAAAAATCTGTAATTATTCTAAACTGTCCAGTGAAAACAAATGCATTCACATTAATTCACATTAGTACAATACTAAAACCCAATAATATATATACTAGTTAACATTTGACAGTGTAATAATAATTCAGTTGTTTGGCTTCTAAAAATGTTCACTGGGAATAAATGTCAATATTTAAATATATCTTTAAAAAATCAAATTATGCAACTATTAAAGAATAATAAATTACAACTTTTTTTTTTCAAACAAACCACTGAAAAACAAAATGTCAAAGACTACAACAACAAAAGTTTAAGCAAGTGTAACAAAGTATTCATTTGCAAGTGCAAGTTTCTGCAAAACAGAGTGACTAGCATGATACTGTAATCTGACAGCTATTTAGCTCAGAATTAATCTATTTCAACCAAGTCAAACCTTCCATTTGCACAAGCATCAAGCAAGTTCTTATCATCAATATCAGAACTAGTATTTTAAATATCTTTAACAATTTCAACTCATATGAAAATGTTTACCATATGTTCAAAAGCCAGCAGTCTAATAGACCATACAGAAATGATAATCACAGCCAAGAGTTGCTACTCCAGACACAAGAGAGAAACAAATATACAAATCTGATCAGAATATATACACCATTTGTACTATATAAAAACACAAAACTAGCATGTAAATGAATTGGGCAGAAGTGATGTTTGTGTTTGTGTGTGTGTGTAAAGGGAATGGAAATTACTTAAATCAGAAAATCAAAATAGAGCAAGAATATAGGGATTTTCTTTTCTTTAACATGCATATATTTTTCACTTTCACTAATGCCAAAACATTTCTTGATTAAAAATCATTCTACACACATTTACACAATCTTAAGGGTAACAAATAAAACATCCAATTAATAAGAAAACACCTTCATTCTTCAGCTAGACTAAATGCAACAAAAAAAATTAATTAAAACAATGTACCACTTTAGACATGTTATTCTATCTTAATTATTTTAAATTTTATGTATGCAATGAATGTCTGCAGAGAGTTTGAATAGAGAAAAGGATGAGACACACACACAATTAATAATAATACAAAACTCAATTGAATACAAAATTACCACTTGATATAATGTCCAACCAAAAAAGTATATTATAAACTCAGAAAGTTTAAAAAAAGTATAATTTAGAATTAAAGTCTGTAAATGGTTTTATGTATCTGCAAAAGTTCTGAAAAGATTTTTTAAATATATATTTTATTGTAATGAAAACAGATAGAATCCACAATAAACCCCTAGATAAACTTTGGATCACATTAAATAATAGTTAACTATGTTTCAAAAATTGAATTCTTAGTGGCAAATATAGTCTCCTGTTGTAAACCCCACCAAAGATTTAAGACCACATCAAATAAAAATTAACTGCAGGTATTTCTCATTAGCAGGAAAAACATTTTGTCACACAACATTTCCTTACAGAATATCTCTTTGAGATCTATGATCAGATAGATTCAAATGATAATTGACATTTAACTTATAACTACTTGTTTGCTACTCTAATCTAAATAACCCAAGTCGTTTTACTATTAGCACAGAAAATAACCATCCTAAGAGAAGCAACTTTTAAACTTTCCTTCATGAAGATATTGGAATTTCAAGAAAAAAAAAAAAAAAGGCATTCAATCTATACTACTCTCAGATCTTTTTCTGTGACTGATCCTGACTAATTCCTACAATTTTCTTTGATTCGTTTTCAGAATCAATGCAAGAATCTCTCTCACTTAAAAATAAAAATTCTCTAAAGAATTTAAACTATAAATCAGCATCAGTTAACTTAAAGGATTATTATCTCCACTATACACTAACAGACTTTCTGTTGCTGTCACATGCTATTATTATCATTATAAAAAAAAAGGGTATCTTAATGGAATGTAATTAATGGAAGAACATATTTTACAATTAAATTAAATGGCATGAGCTAGGATCATTTTGTTGGCACTCCTTTTGGAAATCTTAATATCACACCAATGCTTTACATTTAAAAAAAAAAAAAATTAAAATAAAATGCTCAAATCACAGATCAAATAAATCTGCTCTTAAACAACCACTATACAAATGAGCTTTCTTTACAAACAAAAAAAAAAAGTAAAAGGTATATTAGTACCAATCTTTTTAAACCAATCTTCTAAGCAAAATCTTTGTATCTGTATGTGTGACAAAGCCAAATAAGACAACACTCACTCGGACCACTTCAATCTAGAAATGAAAAAAAAGAAAACTTCACTAAATGCTGCTTTATTTATAACCATTATTTTTCCCAATGTGATTGCTTTTGTATGCCAATTTGACAAGTGTAGCAAAAAAACTTGAGTGCTAAGCAATTATTCTAGGGAAAAGAACTTTGAAATCATTAATGTCTGCATCCATGTAAGATATTCTTAAATTATGCCAAGCCAGTATCTCTCTCTCCTGGTACCTCACTAAATTTGTATACCCCACTTAGCAGTTTGTACACATAGTTTTACAGTTCCGTAGGACTTTGTGTAATTATAATCAGGGCAAATTTTCACCCCATTTCCTTACTTTTCTAATAATCTGTAATATCACTAAACTGATTTACCACAAAAGAACAACAAAAAAAGTAACCCTTCAAGAATCAATACAAATAAATTATTCATAAGACTTTTGGTTAATCTGAATTTGTTCCATATTGCTATATTCTGTCTTTGTAAATTTCTTCTGTACAAATAGTTTAATATTGATCTCTCATTCATATTCGCTCCCTTTTCTTACATGCTTAAAAATTCTCTACTGCTCACACTTTCACACAAACATAAGAAGTACAATGGAATGTGCTATACAATTTCAGTCCTTCTTAAGACGCTGGCTTGTCATACGGTAGATAATGGAGTCACGACCAGGGTCAATGTTCCACATGCCGTATGAGATGACGAAGACTGTAATAATGAGAGCCACACTGAGCCACAGAACGATGTTGCACATGGCAGCAAAGTCTTTGTCATAATCCCAACCAAGGTTGTATTTCAGTTCCATGCTCTGGAAAGTATGAAATTGAAAGTGGTTTAGTGAGCGCACAAATTTACATGAAGATTCTCATCATCTGATCAATGGTTTGGTCCTGATTTATACACTGAAAGTAGTTTGGTAAACATTCAGAGTAAGAATTTCCTCACTGATTTAATGAAAGGGGAAATTACGAAAATAGTTTACTGTTTAGTGAGTGCACAAAACTATGCCGCTTGAGGATTCTCATTAATGTGTCAGTTCTGAATCATTACAGCTAGATACTTAATATAGTAGATTCCTGATTATCCATGATGTAAAAAAAATGTATATGAAATATGGGATGTGTTAAGCTGGCTGCTTAAAATTTAAAATAAAATAAAAATAAAAATAATTGTACAATGTAAGAAGATAGCTGCTAAGAATGTCACAACAGTACGACAAAACACGAATTAAATGGTGATCCGCAGTGTGGAAACATGAAGAGTTCTGTGACATTTCTGAATACACACAATTTCAAATTTCAAAGTTGAAAAGTACAATGCATGATTAAGTCAAACTATAAAAGGATTGTTTTTTCAATAGAAAACAAACTAGAAATAAACCAAATATCTAGAAAAAAAGTAGTAGTCAAAATCCTAATGAATGAATACACTGATGGCCATGCAGTGTATGATAGTGAGAGAAACAAAATTAAATTAATTCAATTTGTTACAGTTTCTGATTGTGCAAGTGGTGTGCCATTCCCATATATCTTCCAACAGTATGATAAATTAATAGTTTCTGATCAACATAATGTATCAAGTACACGCTTCATGTCAGGTCAACACACTCGACTGTGACACTGCCTGCTCAGCCAGCACTGTCACTCGATTTATTTTAATTATTTGTGAACTGTTGTTAACAAAATTTGAGTAAAATATATTATACCTCAAGATCTGTTTTTCAACAGTAAATTAAAGGTATTAAATAATGCTTAAATATTAAGCAGTAGGCCTACAATGATATTCATCATTCAACACACCCTTAAGTTTAATTGTAAGTGTAGGCCTACTTAATAGCTTAGTACTTGTCACTATCTAACATTCTATCATTTTTCTGTTATTTTAAAGCATAATCTGGTTGATTTTATTCAGCCTTGATGATAATAATAAAACACTATGCCTGATTTCAAGATCAGTGAAACAAAAATTGTTTGTAAGCTCTTAAAAAAAAAACATAATAAAGGTTATAATTAAATAGAACTAACTTAACTTCTTCATTTTTTAAATTTTTTTTCGGGGTTTTTTTATGCAACAATACAAACCAAGATGTGATTAAAACCTCTTTTTAATACTTTTTGAACGATAGTATTTGATTAGATTGATATAGGCCACTTCATGTTATATATAGTAATAATATACCTACAAATCAGAAAATTTTCGCTAAATGTCATTTATAGTATTCCCTATACTATAGTATAAATACATTTGTAGGAAAATGAAAATTTCGTTTTAATTTTTCATTCTTTCAGGATGTAATTCAAACATTTTGGAAGTTAGAATCACCAGTCAGTTCCCAAAGAAAATTCTAGTTCTCATCAAATAAGCAATTAAATATCATAATTTTTGATTATATGATTTCTCCCCTTTAATAGTCAGGAGGAGGGGGGGGGGTGTACTTCTTAAAAATGAAAAAATTATCTGACATAAATTAATTTTTTTTTAAAAATAAACAGGAGATTCCAAATGTTAGTAAATTAGGGGGAAAAAAAGCCACATTTTCTTCTTTTCTTTTTTTTATCACTTTAGCCTGGTTTTTGCAAACACAAACACATTTAAGGTCAGATATGAGAAAATTAAATCAATTTACCACTGAAGGTGGTGGTTCAGATGTTGCTTGCAGAAGGCTGCGAGATTTACGCACCAAACCTCTCTCTGGCACGGGCACCACTAAAACTTCCACAACAACATTGTCTTTGTACAACTTTCGAAATTCTGCTGTCATCTATACATTAAAAAAAAAAAACATAGTTATAAAAATTAAATTTAAATAAAATTCTGCTGCTAATGATGGAACTGAGAGAGACCTTAATGATCAGGACCAGACCTTACTCTGAGTATTATATCTTCAGGTGATTATGAATGGGGGGTAAGATGTAAATCCAAAAGACAAAATAGTTTTATCTTGACCTATCCCCAATAAACAACACCTATTTCTCCAATGAATCAAGAAATTTAGCTGTTATCAGCACCAAATGTTAAGAATGGTTGGAATGATCTCATGAGCAATTTCAAGTTTATACACTACAACCTAGATTTTGAATAATGAAAATGTCAGTGGAAATTGCAATGAAAAACGTGGCACAAATATTGTTCATATACTGTCATATTCCCTGGTTTTAGTACTGGCATATCTATATGTGACCTGTCACCACAAAAAGATACTTAAGTTGGATTTTGGGGGTATTGAGATATATATATATCAATAGAAAGAAAATTGAAAGGGCTTTCTGTTGATATAAAAATAAAGAGTGTAGGACAAAATATGGAAAAGTTATGTTTGTTTGAAGTGCACTACTGTCCGGACGGCCATTTTGAGAAAATCGGCCTCAAAGATTGAACACATTTCTGAGAGGTTTTTCCTTAGCAACCATATATTAATCTGCTTCATTTGCAATCAGAGTTGAAGAAGACACAATAGCTAACACTGTAATAACTATAAACAACAAATATATTGTTACATCATTTACAGACAACAGTCTTTTTAAGCCATAACGATTAGAATTTCTGTATGCGAGAATGATTATTGTGGCTCACAGAATATTCTAAAATTAAGGCATAATATTGAATTGATACCTCTTTCTAAATCTGATGCTAGCTCCACTAAATAAATCACAGATTAAAGCTGCATTACTTTCACATTCTTAAAAAAAATATCATTTAAATAATCCAATAATTATAGCACACCTTTCACTTCAGTGTACAGTCAGTTAACGTCAGCTGTCGTCTGCTTCGTCTTTTTCGTTGTTCGATCACGCGATTCGCTGTCCGTGTCACTTTCAGATGAAAATCCATCAGCTACATCCTCATTAGCAAAATAATCAGATATCAAATCTTTAATCTGAATGCTTTCTTTTTCTAAGATGTTGCTTTCTTTACATGAATTCAACAAATTAGCGATTCGTTTCTCCATGTTTACATTACGCATTACAGGACAAAACTGTCTCCCTTGTGTGCGTTTCAACCAATCGCGACCGTCTTTTTATGAGAGCATGCTTGGTAACTTATAGCAAGCTTTGATAAACTGTCTGCGGATTGGCTGACGCTTTTCACTTTGTTTATGCCAAGCACAGCCTTATAAAACATTCTGATTAAATGTTATAAATAACCAGTGTCGTCAGCATAAAAATAGGCTTTTTCCTGAGCATTCTGATATACAACATGATGAGGTTCAGCCAGGGATTCTACCGTCTACGATCATCAGATTATAGCACTTTTGGGCCATATTTTTCCTTCGAAGTTAGACAGTAGGTCACAAAAAAATAATAATAAAGCTATTTCTAGTTCGAATTAAGGAAAAACACGCTAGTAATTTGTTGTTCGATGGTTTGGGAACACGCTAAAATGAAAATCTCAATTTCACCCATGTAGACCCCCACCTTCGTTTTTGCCGTTTTTCTAGGCTTAGCCTTGCGCGACTTAAGTATCTTTTTGTGGTGACAGGTCACATATACATCTAGCTGTAATGCATTCTGCAACGTTCAAAGAATCACTTAATGACATGCTGACAAAATAATGTTATTGCTGACATTTGTCAAAGATTGCTGAGACTGCTTAATTGTGATATAATATTTTAAGAAATAATTAACTCAACATTTGTGATAATATTTTGTATTATTAATAAGTTTATAAAAATAATATATTCATATTTGTACGTTTTTTATTTTAATCACAAATTCTAAATCTAAAAACAAAATATTTTTAATAACCAAAATGATGGCAGGTCTATCTGAAAGATTTAAAATAAAATATTTTATTTCACTTTATTGAATTCCATCATAATACATAATAAACTATTGACCTCAGGCAACACCAGTTTTCCATTGCCTTGTCCTCTTTTTAAGTGACTGAGATAAAATAATATATTATTAAGAGTAAAATAAATTATTTAAACTCAATGGGTTGTAATTTCATTTATATAATTAAAAAACCTTACTCGAATCCTTGAAACACAGATTTTCTTCTTTATAATGGTGCAAGCAAAAATGTAATTTAACAGAAAATTCCTTCACATCATAATGGGAAAACAAAAACCTTTTAGTAACTAAAAAATTATAAACAACATTTCATATGTTCAAATTAAAATACTCAAACTATGCTATGCACAAATCAAAAATATGCAAACTGATTTCTTTACAAAGTATCTCTTGATCAAGACATCAACTATTCTGCAGTAAATATCATACAGGGTTCATAGGCGATCTTCAACAAAAAAAATCAAGGGCTTTTCAAGAGCCTAATATTATAAAATTCAAGGGCTACTAGTGTATGCAACAAAGTTCAAAAAAAACAAAATTTGTTATAAAAAAAACCTTTGACATTTAATTCTGTTGCAAACAATTTATGACAGCATAAGCAAATTTAATATCAATATACAAAAATGAGTATTAAATACAGTAATTATAATTTTACTGTCTAGAAACATATCAGCAAACAATTTGCTAATACTCTCATTGGAGTGATAAGAGTTGTGGTTGACAATTGTTTATATAATTCACAAAACTTCTGCTCTCAATACATCTGATTTGTTCAAAAAATCAGAGATTGTACTTGTGGAATGGGCACAGAATCCATTAGAAATACAGCTGACATAGTTTCACTTGCTGAAGAACTGTTTTTTAACACTGAAGAACCATTGGCTTTAGCATCCTCCATCCACAAAAATGAATTGATGTTAAACAAATTTAATGATCCAGAGGCTATATTTGATTTATGCTTTAATCCAGCAGAATGGATGCTAATGCAATTTCTCCCATTTCCCCAAAATCAATATCTTTTCTGCATGTCAAACACATTGCTTTGTGTCTATCTGTTTCACATGCTCATATCCAAGTATACTTAGATATCCATTTCTCATTAAAAATGCACTTTCCCAGTGTCAATATATTAAAGCAAAAACCTGATATAAAAAAATACACAAAAAGTCTTCATATGCAAGAAGAAAATTGCATACACCAACAGCTGTATCCATTTCCAGAAGTGAAATGAATCAAGCGATATTCCAAATGGCGTGTGTATTTGCACTAAAAGCAATTAATGTAAAAGCTGTACACAGCTGAAATGAAAGAATAAGCTTCATACCAGAATTGGATTATGATTTTTTCCAAGCTAAGTTATGACCTACATCCCAGGGCTCAGAATTTCTGGTAGCCTATCTTGGGATGCAGCGCTTAAAAAGTGAAAGGAGCTGAAATAAATACTGAAATAAATACTGAAATAAACAGTAGTGAAATCCAAAATAACAAAACTATGATGACGGTAATATGACTTTAAAATATTTTCACGGCATTAAAAAAATGGTAGGATATTTCTTTAAAAATCAAAGGCTTCTCAAATACTTCAAGGGTTTATAGGCAGATCAAGTTTTCAAGATGGCTCTCATTTTTCAAGGGCTTTTCAATGTTGCTACAAACATAAAGCAACTTGTCTATTTCCACAGTAAAACAGCAACAAACTCACCTTGACATAAATTAAAACAATAACATTTCACAACAATAACACAACTCCATTAAATGTCATGAAAAATATTTATACCTCAAGGATTGTTACGACTATTTAAAAATCTTAGCAAATTTTGCTATGAACTGAATGGTCATCACACTGAGCAATCAAAGATCTAATAATCAAGGTGTTACTGTATTATCAGCAAAACTCATTTATTACAATGAAATATAATTTTTTTTCTAAAAAAAAGTAATGGATTACAAGCAAGCAAATGAACATAAAGATGATCTATGCAAAACCCTGTCGGCATCTAGCTGTAATGAACACTTACTGTATCTATAAATTTGGAGACCATAGTGTGGGCATCCTTCATCTGTTCTGATTCCGGACCATGGGCATCTACAATGGACTTAAGGCCAGTGATGGTGAAAGAGAAGAGGTCTGGTGTTTTGCCCGAAAGGAGTGCATCACTGTCATGAAGCTGCAACAATGTTCTTCAGATTAAAAATTAAATTATGACAGATCTGTATACTTTTCTTTTTCCTTCAAAAAAGAAATAATGAAATCTATTAGAAATAAATGTATCCAAATTCATATAAAAATACAATTTCAAAACATTAAATAACAGCTTCCATTTATTTTGATTTTAACAAAACAAAAGCATCATGCACTTATGCCTCCTCAATAAAATGTTTTAATTAACAAAAGCACCATAAACTTGATATCTCCTCAATATGTGCTGTTTTATAATACTACTTAATGTTTGAGGAAGCAAATGGAAATATTCCGCTATTATGTCACTATATATTTTTTGACTCAGTTCAACTTATTATAGAAAGCATAAAACATATCTTTTTCCAACAGCATTAGTTGTTTTTCAATTCAATTCTCTTGTGTGACAAGAAGCAAGTGCTCCAAATTAACTTATAGCAAATTGCTGATTGAACATTCTCAACCATGAATAGTAGACATGGTGCTGGTGACAGCACAGATTTTGAACCTAGGATAACCACAGCAGCATTATCCTGAAAGCTAAATTGGAACTAATAAAGCACAGTAGCAAAGTTGAAAATGCAGTTTATATATTGCACGCCATTTGAATCATCTTTCAATGAAGAAACAACAGACTTTGAAGAACAAGATCATAGATAGATAGGTGGTGGAGGTGGTGGTGAGGGGGGGGATTTGTTAATGCTAACAGTAAGGTGATACTAGGAGGCTGGGTGGTTGATGGTGGTCGTGGAGGGGAGGTGGTTGGTTGGGTGGGATTATAAATTTCACAAATACAATTTGTCTATTCAAGCAAGCAAAATGTTTTACAATACAGTATATGCACATTTTAGTGCTTGAAAGACATTTTAAATTCCTCCAACTTGTGTCATTTCAATATATATCACAGCATTACTATCCATAGATCATAAGCTCCACTGTAAAACAAAGTCTCTTGTCTCCTGTGCCTTTTTATAAAGTAATCCTTAAAAGATCATTCTCAGATTTCTATCCCATCAGTGCGATTGCAGACACATGTAGGAGGTGATGTTTTTAAAAAGTTATGTATACTCTTGTTTAATATTAAACTGACTTGTTTAACATGTACAGTTAGGATACTAAGGTAAAGTTTCCTATTTTAGACTATCACTTGCTAGTTCCAAGGTATTAACATGAAATTCGAACTAGTGTGAACTTCAACTAAAAGAATTTCCTACACCTTGTTCAATGCAAATAATCTTAACGTCAAGTAAATAGATTTAAAAAGAACAATAACAATCAAAGATCTAAGTGTTAATTTGTACTTACATCCAATCCACACTAAAGTATTTTAAAAACAATCAAAGCTCTAAGTATTAATCTATACATACATTCAATCCATGCTAAAGTACTTTAATAATAATTAAAAAACTAAGTGTTTCTTTGTACTTACATCCAATCCACACTAAAGTATTTTAATAACAATTAAAAATCTAAATGCTAATAAGCGTATTCGTTCAATCCAAACTATCGTTCAATCCAAACTAAAGTATCACTCACTGTTTTCAGGACATGGTCAATCATTTGAAGCTCAGTCAAAAGTGTCAAATCAGGCACATCACTTCGGTTGAGTGATCCTGCATCAACACGAGATAGGACTGAGTCACTATCCAATAATCGGTCAGCCAAAGAACGCACAGATTTGGGGAGTTTGTGGAAGACATCATTGGGTGTGTTCACATCAAACATCTAAGAAATAAATATAAAATTGTACAGAGTAAAATTAGTAAGGAAATGATAAAATTATTTTAAATGAAGCAATGTGCATAATTTTCAACCAGTGTCCTCAATCCAGTCCATTTAAGTTCAATGGCATTTTACAATTCCTAAATCTAAACATAACTCTGAAATGTTTCACACATTATCACCCAAAACTGCACAGCATGCGTGTGTGTGTGCGATGCTAGGAAAGCAAGAACATTATTTGCTGTATTTAATTTATGATTTTGCTTGTTTCTTAAAAATTATATTCCTATGTAATTTTGAACTCTTTAGTGGTATTCTGCCATTTTCTGTCTATCAAAGCTTAGCTTTGGTGTAAATGGATATAGCAAATCATCTATATCCAAAGCAAACATATTAGGTTATAGAACATTAATGGTTTAGTTCTACAATTTCTTATAACTACCATCCTAAATAACTGGTCAACAATTTCTTATATCTAACTCAGATTACATGAAGTAAGTGATTCTTTACAGCATTTAAACACCTGTAATGATAACCATTATTTAATACTGGCTCAATTTAAACTGCAGCCTGCAGTAACAACTCTTTAAATACTTACATTGGAATCAGTCATGAGATCCAACAGGACAGGCTCATAATCCAGAAAAGATGACTGAATTAAGTTCATCAGTGGATTCATGTCCAGGAGAGGGACATCCTACCATCAGGAAACAGAGAGGGGAAAAATGTAGATAAAATCTTATGTATACACTTAAAATTCTACCAAGCTGAGTCAGAGATAAGTAAAATAATCAAAACTTTTACAGTGACACTTTCAATTTCTGATGTCAATGTAAATTCATCCTATCAAATAAATAATATATAAATATTGGACAATCAACTCTAGAGACAAAGCACACAGAAAACAATAGCTAAAAAGCAAAGATACTTACTAAACTACAAATTAAAAATTGTCTAAAGTGACTCCAATCTAAATATATACTAAATCAATGACAAATAACCAGTTTTATCAGAAACAAAGAGTAGGGGTGAGATACGTGCTGTTATCACATTTTTTTGAAGCTCTTTCGGTGTCCAGTGAAGGCAGATTGTGGAATAACAGTCTACCAGCAGATTGCATTGCTTATTTAAGTTAAGTACCACACCTTGTAAAGTGCTGTTGTGGAAAGCATGAAATTGTGTGAATACAGCATATAAGAACATTCCTTGTGGTACCAAGCTAGACTGGACAGGAATCATTGAACTGAAAAAGCATTAATTTAGACAAACAATTGGCAAATGTCTAAGTGTGTGTACAAAAAATGAAGATTTCTTTATTGTGGTGAGTGCATTCTTAATATAGATCTTTTCTTTTGAATCCAATTGTGCCAAAACCATCTCTGTAGCTCAATTACATGCAGAGTTATGACAGTTTTAACATTTATAGTAGTTTTGTCCATTTTGTGTTAACTGTTTTGTGTGTCTTGCCAAGATAGTGGGGACTTCTCGATTCCAGCGAACTCCACTGTTGTTCAAGTTACCCAATCATTTTCCCATTGTAACTGAAGGGTACTAAACGTGTCGATGAGAGATGCAAAGGAGAGAAAAGATCTTCTACCCATCTCTAAGAGATACCAATTCTACTCGAAACACAAAACAGTCAACCAAGACACTACCCGGGACAGTGAAAGCCTTGAACCAGTCCTATCCCATGGGTGGAGCGATTGCATCCAGGCAGACATACTGATGGAGGGCAATACCACGCCCCGATGACACACCACTGAAGTGTGACAACAGACTCGTCGCAGAGTAACAGTAGTGGAACCATTTTCGACCTAGCCTACAGACAGGCAGGTCAACTTTGTGGATCCAGAGCACAACAACAATTCGTCACAGTGTAGTGAAGTTCCAATTGGCTTCAAAATCAGCCTCAATTTGGCATTATGTGAAAAACCATCTGCTTTTAAACATAGATACACTTAAATGTCATAGACAGAGTAGTGTGGAAAAAGGCACTTATGTAATCTACAGTGTATTGCGGAAAAACATGCTTATGTAATCTACAGTGCAGTGTAGAAAAATGCACTTCCAACAGGGAATGGGTTAAACCTGAAACCACTGCTTTAAATTGTGACCATATCAGAAAGAGAAAAATTAAATGTGAGAATTCAATAGGAAATAAATTTGAATTTTAGCAAAATCAAACAAGAAAATACTTACAGAATCAACAGGAAAGGAAGATAAATTCTGAGCCTGCAAGTTGTCAGACTGAGATGTGACAACCGTCAACAAGACATTAGCTTTTGGGCGTTTGAATAGAGATCCTGACTGAAGACCTTTCCACTGAGGTTTCTAGAAAATAAAATATGAACAACAAAATTATTTTGCAAATACACACTCTTTAAATAATTCTAATTAAATATACATTATTGTTAAATAAATTTGTGATTGCAACTGCTAACTCAAGGAGTAATACTGTTAATTAGTTTTTCTTCAAATCAAAATTTCTCTTTGTATCACTAAAACCAGTGCATAATGTTTTGGCAGTAGCAAATTCTTTTCAAGAAGGATATGCCACAAAGACAGTTGACAAGGCAGCACACTCATTTACTTTGCATTTATCTTAAGGATAATTCTGTTCAAAATGCCAAACATCTGGGTTGAAACACAATGGAACAGCCAATTAACAAAATCATCAACAAATAGTGGAAGAATTACATCCAATTCTATTTTTTTTAGGTATTTTTTATTATAACATTCTGTTTGTTGACCACATCAATTTTAATAAATAAATATATAACAACAATCTATACAGTGAGCACAGCAAAGGAAATAACTCTTTAAAAATAAGCTTAAACCACACACTGACAAACTGGGCTGAATTAGTGAATAGTTCTAAAAAAAAAAAAAAAAAGCAAAACAATACATAATTAAGATATCATTATTAGATAACAATTTCATCCTTATTTTCAATACATAACAAATTTATTTGTAAATGGAATATTGCAGCATAAATACCACTGAAATATAATAAAGTATTTATAAACAAAAGAAAGAAGTCCTTTTAAATAAAGAGGAAATACAGCATACAGTATAACTCCCAGCAAATTCAAAGAGAGCACAGTCCACAAAATGACAATTCAAGGAGAAGATAAATCAGCCAAAACTTGTTTAGTAAAACTGTTCACTTTCTGCTTAAACATAATATTATTAATATGAAACTAGAGCAACATTCTCTCTTGTATTTTAAAAAAATAATGTTTGACAAACAATGGGCTAAAGAAAATCACTCTCAAAAGAAAAAAATAAAATAATTAAAACTTATCACTCTATAATGCTTAAAAAGAACCCCTATCAATGTGATGGACTTCTTAATATCAAAAACTAATTGTTTTATTTTTTTAAGAACATTCATAAAAATTCTTAACTTTTTCTTTAGTGATTCATTTATTATATACATATGCATTAGTAGCAGATAAGATATGAGGAGAAATTGGTGGCATATAATACTTCTCTTTACTTGATTTTGAATTTAATTTAATTTATTTTTTTAATTAGATATGGGTAAGAAATGGTTGGGTAGGATGAGGAAAACAGCAGTATCCCATGACAAAAATGTGAACAATTATGCATTATACTTTAAGAATGTAATCAAACAAATTGTATTTACTACTATGAACGTTTTTGACTAGTTATTAAAAATATGAAAATGAGTAGGGAAATGCCAAAAAAATAACTACAATCATATTCTAAATCAAGTGAATAAAGTATCACCTCAGCCATTGCAAGCAATTAGCTGAGTTGTTTTTTTTTAAAATTAACTAATATCCATGTAATGAAGAAGAAAATAAAACACTTAAAAGTAGCTCAAGAGTTCCTAAATAGACATAGATGGTTGCAAATTCTGAATATAATAAATTATGCCATTACACAATAAAATCAAAATTCTCTCTTAAAAACTAGAAATCTAAGCTTACTTTGGCGTCTGAAAGGCCAAGAGTGTTGCTGATGACCTCTGGCACATCACTCACAGCCAGAGGTTCTTTCTGCTGTTGAACTTTTACATAGGATGGTGCATGTGTTAGAACAAGCTGCTGACCTAAACATGCAGCCACTAAACCTGTATAGTTTATATATAAAAATAACAAATAAAGAGCACCGTTTATGGCTACATTATCTAATTCAAATTTTAAAAAGCACAAGATAAAGAGACTTTGAATTCTGTCTATAAATAAAATACAAAAAGTATATTATATTAATCAATGAGAGTAGTAACCTCAAAATGAAGGTAAAATAACATCTATTAAATTTTGGAATTACTAGGGTGCTTGGTAAGAAACAGAGGTAAACTAAGATTAAGGTGAGTTGCAACTAATGATGAGCCTAAACTAATATTACATTCGGTTGAGCAGTAATCATCAATGGCAATAACTAATTGTAATTAAGGTAAGTAGCATATAACAACATTGTATTCATAACGAGTGGTAATGCACAAGAGTGGTTTAATTAAAATAAAATTATATTAAAATGTGTTGTTATGTAACACACAAGGAAGATAAACTAATAGTACATTACTACATCTAACATACTGATGTCAGCAGTTAAATATTATAATAAAGGAAGAAAAATCCCATCATCTGAATAGTCAATCAGGAATGTAAATGGATATCAACAGATATCATCCATATGCTATTACAAAAGAAATACATAAATGACTCATTCTCTGGGGAAGTGTACCATGATGGGTGGGTCCATTTGAAATGTGTTTTGAAAGTAAAGCATTGAAATATAATGTAATAATGTAATGTGTTTATATTCTATATATTCAGAACTGATCATGTGAGAGATACATAGGATAGTTGTGTGAATATGTCATTTTTATGTGTTTATTTATTTTGTAATTATCTGTAATACAAATTCATTTTTAGAAAAATGGCACCTCTTTCTGTTACATGGGTACAAAGACAGCCATTTTCTTTAATTTTCAATTTTTTATTGTTATAAATAATCCAACAAACTTATCACATCAAGGTTTTCTTAGAAGCGATAATACATTAATTTAAAGCAACATTCAATATTTTCTTTATCTGAGAACGGTCAATTTTGCAAAGAAATAATATTTTTAAAAGGCACATTCTTTGTAACGCTTATTTTCTACAAAAATCAGATCCAAAACTTGTATTCTTTTACCAAGCAACAATATGTAAGACAAAAGCACCATGTGGTTTTTAATTAGTTCATTTTCCAGATGTATTCATATGCTAATGTTTTTCAAATTTATTCTATTTATATTCAGAAATATTTATTCAGCTTTAGGAAAACTAATTTGATTTTGTTTCCTTTTTAAAACAACAGAATTAATAAATTTGTAAATATAAAATAATAACAATAATATCAAAAACTACTTCCTACATTTTTCAAAAGCATCATATTCTGAATAGATAACTCTCATGTTATTTTGTCTTGGTGTGATGAGTTTAAGTACTAAATAAGAAAAATAGCTTTCATTTTCCATTCAGATCATATGATTACGATGGAAAGGCGAAAAATTTTCAGAATCATCGATGTTTCAATACATCTAAGATTTCTGATAAAATTGATTAACACTGGAAATAGTTTACTTATTTATGTTTATATCCATGTGGTTTCTTTTGGTTTTAAAGTTTCACATAGCTGTGTTTTTTTTAAACCTAGCTAGTAAGGGTTGAAAAACCTGTGAATTAAATTCAAGAATAGAAATATCACAATTAGGCTTATTATATATATTAAAAACATTATATTTAAATAAATTGCTTATTACTTAATATTATCTTTGCTGCATAACTAAGCCTGTTTTATGTTTAGTTGTGAAAAATAGAGCTTCTTTTATGGTGGCTGATAATTTTGTTCATATGGTTTCCACACTGCAAAGTTACAGTTTTATACCCTATTTTAAATTAAAATGTATCCAGATTAAATTAATTACTTAGATTAATAAAAAAAAAATTATATTTGTTGTAATGTGATAATTAAATTTCTTATTTTCATTTTTTTAAATTCTGGTTAATAATCTTTTTTTCTGGTGAAATCTTATTTTGTAAGTTTTCAACAAAAATATGTGCTTCAACATTTTATAAATTTTATCTTTTCTTTCAAGTGAGCATAAAGCCCTGTTGTAGACTTTAACATGTAAAATAATTAGATTTAATCCATTTTAATTTTTTGCACTTCATGTAACAAAATGGTACATTTGCTCAGAGAATGAGCTATAGAAAGCAAAAATAAATAACAAATTTTAAAATTAAAATGAAAAGTCAAACTGATCTTTTCAATCATGCCCACATTGTTTACATTGTTTAAGTTTTAAATCTGAATTTTATTGTTAGTATTTTAGAGATGAGTTAATTACAAATTTCTTTTTGTTTGAGTTAGTGTGAACTTAGTTTGCACTAATGAAGAAACAATCCCAAAAGTCTTTAAAGTTTAATCAATGAACCAAGAAAAATGCAAATCATGTAAGTTTTCATTATAGTTTATAGATAATAATTAATAACTAAATCTCTCTCTCAAACAACTAACACTTTGAAGCAGAACCACTAAATGATTTCTGAAATTGGAACATTCTACTTCTAGATAAGAGTTAAGACTGTTAGAATGAAAAATGAGTATTTTCCCACACAATTAGATTTAGAATTGTTAAATAAACTATAAAGCATACAATAAATTTCTATATTCAAAGCAACTATATTTTAATTTTAAAACACTGTAAAACTTTATTCTTAAATGAAATTGCATATAAATCATTACAACTGACAAATAATAGAAAAGACACTAAATTAATTTTAATATATAGATAACTGAGTGTGTTAATTTATTCTTTCTACTATTCTAGTAACTGCATTATGCACTTTTAAAAAATTAATACATTTTAATTAATACATTAATGAACAACATAAACTTGGTGATGTTTAAGTTGAAAAAATGGTGGTATGATTTTTCTTTCTCCTGGTTTGTTTCATGATGCAAACTTTCTTTATAAGAGAAGACACAGATCTAAACTCTGACTGTACAGATTTATCACTAGAACTATTGGAAAATCAACTTTATAATAAATAATATTGAATAAAATATTACAAATAATATTATAAATAATATTAATATATTATAATAATAAAAAATAAAATATTGTAAAGTATAAGTTATAACTATAATTATAAATAGGCCTATACAAGCATTTGTATTACTACAAAAGTGTCAAAACTTGTATTTACTATTTCGAATCTTAAGTTTTACTTTGTTTTCTTTTAGAGGATGAATATAACTTCCATAATGATATCTCAAATGAAAAAGTTTCTCTCTCCAATTTCTAAACTATATCGTTGTGTAGACTAGAGAGTAGTGCAGATATCGCTACGTTTCCTCAGTTAACATGGACCGCCCCTTACTTTCAAATGTGATAAGCTAGAAAACTTTAAAAAGATAATTTATAATTAAAATATTGCCATAAAAGTAAATTTATTAGCACTTTACATTAATAAAACAAATTATACAACTTGATATATAATATTGCAAAATTAGTGAAAAATTATATTGACATCCTGCAACCATGAGTGCCAAAATAGTTGTTAAATAACAAACACTTTTATCTATCGAATTACAGAAAAAATATCGTAAAACATCATATTAACAAGTCACCACATACATTTTTAAAATTGTTTATAAAAATAAAATACAAGTTATATTCCGCAATTCATAACTTACATAAACCAATCAAACCAGACACGAACATCCAGACTGAAGACGCCATTTTGATCGACCAGTCATATGATTAGCAGGGAGGTCACTAGTGTTACATAGTGTAATTCCTATACTAATAAGCAGCTTTACTTCCCCTTTAAAGAAGATAGATGTATAGGCCCAATTTATACTTGTACCTAGAGAGAGAAAGAGTTATGAAATTAAATTTTTAAACTTTCATATTTCATCATTAAGAGAAATGGGGATAATGGGTAAAAGATGTGATGAGTAAAGCGGGTGGTGTGCTCTCATACAGATTATAATTAGGAGAACGCGGGTAAACCATTTCAAACTGCATCTTTTGTAGTTCCACTCTCCTAAATGATAGTGCATAAAGGTTTTCATTTGTGCTTGTTCTCGCCTTTGGTGGCGCTAAGGCAGAGCTTCGCTCCCCTCGCTTGTCTCTGGGAGCTGAGTGGGGCCGTCTGTCGCATGCCCAGTATTTTATCGTAAAGATCCTTTACAAGTAAATCCAATATCGTCACATTCCCCTTTCTTGCAATTGCGTTTTTTTTTTAATGTATATAAAATAACTTTAATTCAAAACGAGATTTTGTTTGCTTTTCTAAATCTGAATTGTCCTTTCTGTTTCTATCTTCACTTTCCAGTGTCTCTTCATCAGGTTGTTTCCGCTTTACAGTGTCTCAGTTTCTCAGTCCTTTAAAATATCTTCTCGCTCGCACAGTCTTTAAAACTCACACGAAACTAAACAAACAGCATGAAGAGAGATTAATTCAGTTAATATTTAACTAATGCCTATTAACCTAACAACTAGACACTCAACTACCTGAACATTTGACACCCAACTCTGCGAGCTAGTACATCTGCTAATTCTTCAAATAGTAATAAAACACTACCACCAGTAACTTTGGCTCTTGTGAGTGAACACCTTGCAGTCACTTCGTCAAAATAACTTTACTTATTCCTTTCCTATTGGTAATCTTTCCGGTACGCTGGTTTAACCACTCTACCACTAATTGTGTGTGTTGGTGTTTCACTACTTGTGTTGTTTTGAGTAGAGTTAGACACTCTGAGGTCGGGACAGACTACGATTCAAAGTAACAGGATCAAGCAAGTGGATAAGAGCCACAGTGGAAGACCAAACCTACTTTAGATCTTACAGAATCAAATGGTAAACTGTTCAGAAGAAACAGAAGACAGCTAAAAAGTCAGCAGAACAACAAGTTAGTCAGCCTGTGGTTATACAACCTAGAGCAACCATACCGAATCAGTTATCACGACCGGTAAACAAACAAACAGACATGTTAGAAGCAGAACAAACAGACAGTTCAGTAGTACCAGAGGAAGATGAAATAAATCAGGAGCCAAGTACAGAAACGGGACAGCAAATACCACAAGATACAATTGTAGCAAACTCTTGTAGTCAGACCCCAAATCGGATGGTAATCAGAGATACGAATAATTCTGACATGGCTACAGGAACACACAGAACTCAAAGCAGTACAAGTTGTGAAACACCTACACGCACAACCAGTGGTAGACTGATTGAACAACCGGCGTACCTGAAAGATTACCACTGAGAAAGGGAGAAGTAAATTTATTCTTTGTGACAAACTGACTGCAAGATGTTAATTCACAAGTATCAAAGTATTAGTAGTAAAGTTTTATTATGATGGGAAGAAGTTGTTATGTTACTAAGAATAAGTGAATGAATCTGTCATACTGTTTGTTTAATGTCATGTGAGTTTCAAGGACTGAGAAATTCAAAGACAGTGTATAGTGCAACTGCAACAAAGAGACTCTGGAAAGTGCAGATATGTATAGAATTAGAAAGAACAATAGAAGGCCATTTTGTTTTTGTTTTACGTTATTCAATTTTTTTTTATATGTATAGAATTAGAAAGAACAATAGAAGGCCAAACCGATTTAGTTTTTGTTTTACGTTATTCAATTTTTTTATATGTATAAAATTCGAAAGAACAATAGAAGGCCAAACCGATATTGTTTTTGTTTTTCAATTTTTTTTTGAAATTAGTTTAGACTTAATGTAAAGTGATGTATATATTAAAAAAGAAAGAAAGAAAGAAAACAATTGCGAGAAAGGGGGATCTGGTGATATTGACTTTATGTATACTCAGTAACAGGATGTTTACGAGAATAAATTGGGCATGCGCAGAGTTCGCAGCTCACAATGACTAACCCGCGTCAGGTTCATGTATGAATGTAAAACTCGTAACATTAGGTAAGAATACATCGTACCCAACAAGAATATGTCACCGAGACCGTAGTGTTAAATGCATGCATACACTCAGCAGTTAGTGGGTTAACTCGTCTTTCAGTGGGCGTTAACTCGTTACTAAAAAACAGCTGAACGTGGTAAAGTGTAACAGGATATATTCTAAGTAGGCCTAGAGACAGTGCGCAGATATTCATCCGCACACAAAAGCCGTCCTGATGCTCAAGCAATACTAAGAGTGTAATCAGTACAAAAGAAAAAAGGCCTGATTCTCCGCTGAATTTGTTTTCAAACATCAACAACATAGAAGAATCTCCAGCAAACATATAAAATATGGGATTTCTGAAGACAGTATTCTTGATCTCCCTGGTATCCATTTGCTTATTTGGATACCTCTTGTACCTGCCGTTGCCAGATGGAATTGCCGAACCGTGGAAGTCAAAGATCATTCAACAACAATACAGAGCTTCTGCCATCTTGGTCAAGTATCGCTTTTCTGCATTAATATTATGCATAACACTAGTAGCTAGCAATCCTTTGTCCTGCGAGGTTGATGTATTAAGGTCCTTACTTGGCAATAAAATAACCTGTTCTATGAAATAATTTTACTTTAAGCAACTTGTTCTAAAAACTGACAATTTCTCCAGCAAAGCTGCTGGCAAAAGTTAGTCAATAATAATTAGAAGTGAACTTAAGAGTGAGTGTGTAAAAATATATAATGAGTGAAATGCAATTCATTTGTTAAAATAATACAATTTAATTTTTGACTGATCGTGAATCAAAATAATAAATTTAATTGGAAAAATGTATTATGACAAATAGTTAGTCGGTTAAAACTATATATATTTATAATTTTAAAATACAAGTTTTACTCCATTTGTACTTTTTCATTAAAATAAATTTAATATAAATTTCTTTTTTATCAGAAATACTTATTTAACTAATTATTTTGTTTGTTAATAGTCAATTTTGTCGCATGTTATCGGCCTTGGAAACTTCACCAGCACTATGCGTGTGATATCTCATTACATCCTGACCTTTGGCCTCCTCTCGTCATCAAATGATGAAATGGAAGTAAGTAGGCCGATATCCTTGTGTGAAAAATGTAAACATATGTATTCAGAGTCAGGAATGAGAAAATAGGAAACAAGAATAACCACTATAAAAAAAAAAAAAAAAAAAAAAAAAAAAAAAAAAAAAACATGCGCGCGCTCAGACTAGTTCAAGATAAGATAATTTTCTTTTTAATTGTTGTTTTATGGAAATTTAATTCGGTACTATCATGAGCATAAATACATGCTGAGTTTCACCTCGTTCAATCACGTGATAGCATGAGTTGTAAGTTCTCGATAACTCCATGCAATAGATTACTAATTTATTATTTTGTTGTTGTTTATTATTTTGTTGTTTGTTGTTTATTATTTTGTTGTTTGTTGTTTATTATTTTGTTGTTTGTTGTTTATTATTTTGTTGTTTGTTGTTTATTATTTTGTTGTTGTTTATTATTTTGTTGTTTATTATTTTGATGTTGTTTATTATTTTGTTGTTGTTTAAGTATTATCCCGATTTATGTATGCTTTCTTGGCTATCTTGTGTCAGTCTGAAAGTGGGAGACATGAAACTGTAATGTAGGTCAGCGGTGCTTATTAAAGTGAGTTCAGCAAAGGAGTTAGCTGTGAATAATTCTGCTTTGTCAGACCTTACTACATTTCTTCACCCACCCTACTCTCCCCGACATAATTACATTAACTGATAAAAACTGTTGTGTGCTGCAAAATGCACGTTTGTTTTGTCAGTGCGTTATTATTATTATCATCTGCCACCCACCCACCCAACACTCGGCTTTATTAAGCCACAAAGGAACGAGGTAGTACAAACATGAATCTCTATGGAAACATAAATATTTTATTTGCTTGTTTGTATCTTCGTTTGTTTGTTTGTAACTAACGTTTTGAATGACTTTACACTCAAAGTAATAACAGTTAGAATTAATGTCCAAACTCTAAAGCTGTAAGAAGTGGACGTAGAAACAACACAATCAAGAAATAATCTATCTATCCAGCGGCGCAACTACTAACACCTGTAGTGCCGAAGGAGGGGAGGGGGTGCTTTCAGTAGAAGAGGCCCAATATATGTGCATTAAAACAAGAAAAGAAAAGGGAAAATGTTCTTAAAATTTGACAAATATGCATATGCTCGAGTCAACTTTTTGCAGGGTGCACAGCAAGGCTCTCACCACTTAGGCAAAGATTCTCTATGGAGGACAAAGAGAGAGAATGCGTGTGTGTGCGTACGTGCGTGCGTGTATGTGTGTGTAGAAGCTGTTAAATAATAAAAGAAATAAGTTGCTGGTCGGCCCCAGTTTGGTGCCTAATAACGTGTCAGTATGGATATGGGGAGATAAATTCCATGTTTCTGTGACCCTTTCATATCCGCCTGTAGAAATGAAAATAGGAACCGAACCAAACTTTCTATGTTGATCACTGTTGAAATTGAAAACTTTAGTACAAGTTCCCCGGTTGTACCATGTTTTGCACAAAGGGAGACAGTGACCCGTGATATAAAGCTACTAAAGTACACACAGTGTGTGCGTGCGTGCGTGCGTGAGTGCGTGAGTGCGCATACGTATGCGTTAATTAAAGTATTGAAATTGTCATATGTTATACTGATTTTTTCCGTTAATTGTTAGCGACTGCTGTTATTATCATTAAAGAAGGCCTATATACACTAACTGTGTGAGACTATGCCGGGATTTCGTTTATTTTACTTTCTTCATTCCTCTTGACAGTAGTGGGAAAGTCGGACTTAACCACAAGCCTCTCGCGGTGGTTATTTTGTTTCGAATTTAATTTATTAATAATTAATAATAGGGTCACGTGCCTGCATTTTTACCTCGTCTCTGCCATTGTCTTTAACACGTACCAAAGCACTTAAGGTGACATTTACCGACAAATCGCGCGCAACACACACACACACACACACACTCGTGGGTAGTACGGAGCAAGAATTCTCTCTTTCCCGCTTTTTCTTTTTCCTCCTCTGTCAAGGTCTGATATACACCGAGCGTCAGCAGAGATTTGAAATCCTAGTGGCTGGAGAATTATTGTTAATCTGAACTTCTTGTGAGCTAATCAGGGTACAATTGTGATATAGGCACCATCCAGGAATGACCATCTCTGAATCGTCTTGTGCTCGTACAAATCTAGAAGAGAAAATAAAATCCATTAACTTGTAAAAAATAAAGAATAATAGTTTGTTTGTTTTGTTTCCAGTTAGCAGTACAACTAGTGGCGCAGACAAGAGGGAAAAGAAGAAAGCAGCAGAAAAGCAATTACAAAAACTTCCAGAATTAAACAATTTTTTTACAGAATAGTTTCCAGAGAAGCACGAGTTTTGTGTCTATACTGTTTCCCTAGGCCTAGATCATTTAACAAGGCAGTGAATTAATACCACGACTTACTTTACAAGGATGACAAAGTGAGTGTGTAGTGGTGTCTATATTAAGCTATCATGGTGAATTTCATGATGTCCATGATTGACCCTTAGTACTCTATGACCTCTCCTAATCTTGACGTTCCTGTGACCTTGGACAATAAAACAACCCTCTGCTAAATAACCTTCTGAGAAAAGGTAACACTAGCCAGAAACAATGAGACACTAGCCAGAAATAATGGGACTAGTCAGAAAAATGGGAACTAGCCAGAAAAAAAATGGAAACTAGCCAGAAAAATGGGATAGGCCTACTAGCCAAAAGCAATGAAAGACTAGTCAGAAGCAGTGGGAATTAGCCAGAAAAAAATGGGGCACTAGCCAGAAAGAAAACGACAGGTTTGCGCTTCGTTGAAAAGTCCTAGTCAGTATATTAAACTTTTAAAAATTTTCTCTAAAATGTAACAGACTGTGAAGTTTTTAATAAACTAACGTCAATATTATCAGCTTCAAAAATATATTTGTTGATCACTGTAGGACTTTTATTATATGCTAACATTTTGTTTGTGTTGCTTTATAACTTCAAAACATTTGGAATAATAAGCAAGAAAACCATCTTAACTCTCAGAAAACAGATGAAACAACGCGTCTGTCATTGTGCCATTTGTCTTGACTATAACAGGTAACAACACCGGTAATAGGTGGTGTGAAAACCCGAATGTACCGACCAAAAAGCGTTGCTGAGCTGGCGCCGGCATTTATTTACTTTCATGGTGGCGGTTGGGTGGTATTTTCGCCAGGTAGCTGATTATTATTTTCTGTCTTTTCTTTGCATATTTTAAATTCGCGTCTAAAACTCATTTTATTGATGTAAATGTTGCACTAGATTCTTTTCATTATTAAAATGTACTTGTTTTTAAGCAGTCTCCGAGCTTGTTTCAAATGTGTTTTTCTTTGTTTACTTGGACGCAGTTTGTTTGAGAGAGAGCTTTCTTAATCATGGAGAGTGTAGAATAGATCTCAAGAATTATCTGACTTAAATAATTTATTTATTTTGTGTCTGCGTTCTATTGTTTTTTTCTCCCAGAGATCTATGATTCTTCGACCTACGAGATGGCGAAACTTGGCAAAATGGTCGTGATTTCTGTTGAGTAAGCCGTTTTCAATTTCATTGTCAGTTTTGATAATCATAATTTTATATTATATATAATCCCGGTAGATAATCAGATTTTTGCATGCTCAGACTGACTTTACTGCGTGACAAGCCATGGCTTCCATCATATTGTGAAATCATTGAATGGACAAATTGTGACTTAAGGAAGCATTACTGAGGAAACTTAATTTCCAAAGATGCCAGATCATATTAAGATATTGATCAACGAATATGTTCTCCGCCTAAATATTATACATCAACTAAAACTGAAATAAATTAAACACATATAAACTGTCTTCCTGTCATCACCCTCCACTACTTTGTGATTGACTGTCTAACGTCATCTTACTAATGGCGAAGAGACAAAAGTTGGTTAGGTCACCGGTAGTTCCAGTACTCTGAAACTGTCGGTGTGATTGCATTTATTAAAAGCAAAAGAATCACCAACATATGACAATTTTTAAAAAAATTAGTGCACAAGTTTTCCTAAATTTATCGGCACAAAAGTGATATTTCGCGTTGTCTAAATACTGGAAGTCACGCCCACACCTGTAGATGCATAACCAATCAGAGCACCTTTTCTACTCACCCAAATTGACTTTTCGACTTTCAAAAAATTAAATAAATAAATGCTAGTGTAACTACCATTTTGTAACTGTTGTTACAAAACAAAGATTTTTACAAAATTAATGGAATGCTTCATAAGAGCCACACAGGCTTGCATCGATGCCTTAAAAGGGCAAGAGAGACAATTTACTGGCCAGGGTTAGCAAAAGGCCTAGAAAAGCATCTTAAAGATGTGAGCCATGTTTGTCATCATACCAGAAATGTCAAACAAAAGAACCATGTATAGATCATCCTATTCCAGGCTTACCATGGCAGCACGTAGCTGTTGACCTTATGGAGTTCAAAGTTCAAAGGAAATGACTATGTAGTTGTTGTTGACTACTATTTAGATTTCTTCGAAGTTGACAGGCTCAAAGACAAAACAGGAAAAGGCGATTTACAAGATGAAAGCACATTTTGCACGTCATGGCATATGAGAAAGAATGGTATCTGATAACGGTCCGCCATTTAATGAGAAAGAATTCGAAAGATTTTCAGAAAAATGGGGTTTTGAACACGTTACAAACTCGCCAGATTATCCGCAGTCAAATGGAAAGGTAGAAAATGCCATTAAGACAATAAAAAACATGATGATGAAGTGTGCTGAAGAAAAGAATTCAGATTCATATTTAGCATTACTTGAGCTTCGAAACATTCCATCCGAAAAGTTGAAAACCTCACCGTCTCAAAGGTTTTTCGGGCGAAGAACCATAACATTATTGCCATCAGCAAAGACTTTTCTAAGACCGTATACATGCACTGAAGTTAAAGAGAAGCTAATCAGCTGCAAGCGAGCTCAACAAAGCTATTACAACAGAGGAACAGTAGAGTTAGACACTCTGAGGTCGGGACAGACTACAATTCAAAGTAACAGGATCAAACAAGTGGATAAGAGCCACAGAGGAATATCAAAACGGTGTTAGATCTTACAGAATCAGAACAGGTAGCAGAAAACTGTTCAGAAGAAACAGAAGACAGCTAAAGAAGTCAACAGAACAACAAATTATTGGTTAGCCTAGGGTCATAATACCAAGAGTGACAATACCGAATCAGTTATCAAGACAGGATAACAAACCAACTGAATGTTAGAAGCACAATAAACAGACAGGACAATAATACTGGAGGAAAAGGAAGTAAAAAAAAAACAGAAGCCAAGTACAGAAACGGGACAACATACACAAAAACAAGTGCCAGAGGATACTGTAGCAAAATCTTGAAGTCAGACCCCAAATAGAATAAGAGATTTACGAATTATTCTGACATGGCTACAGAACGCACAGAACTCAAAACAGTACAAGTTGTGAAATACCTACATGTACAAGCAGTGGTAGACTGATTGAACAACCGGTGTACCTGAAAGATATCACTGGGAAAAGAAGTAATACATGTACTAGCATATAGTGATGGGTATTCACTGGGGATTGTTTACACTTAAACAGTTAGCTGAGTGTGTAGTTGTTAATAAGCAATAAGTAAATGAATCTACGTCATACTGTTTGATTAGTGTCGTGTGAGTTTCAAGGACTGAGAAATTCAAAGACAGTGTAAAGCAGAAATGCAACAAAGAGACTGGAAAGTTAAGATAGATATAGAAAGAACAACGCAAATTTAGAAAATCAAATTTGGTTTTGTTATACGTTATTCAATTTTTTATTTTGTTGTTGCTGTAAACATTTTTTTTTTTATAGTTTAGAATTAACGTAAAATTTGTTTTAAATTACCAGAAAGGAGGATGTGGCGGTATTGAGTTTTATATGTAATCTGTAACAGGATGTTATGACAATAAAATGGGCATGCGCAGAGTACGCGGCTCGCAACGGCTAACCCGTGTTTGCTTTTTTGATTGTACAACCCGTTATGCTCTTACCGCACGGTGTTGGTATTCCTCACGTCAGGCTATTTATATCAAGATCTCCCAAGAGAAAAGGCAACTTTAAAAGTAACTTTGTTCATTTTCTTGTTGGTAGTGTAATAGATTTTCTTTGTACAGCTACAGACTCGCTCCGGAGCATCCTTTTCCAGAACCATTCAATGACTGTGTCGCTGTGACAACGTATGTGTTGAAAAACGGTGCTGCTTTAGGAATAGATTCATCAAAAATTGGAATTGGAGGTAAGATGATAATAATAATAATAAAATTTATGTTTCTCTTTTAGTTCATCAAAAATTGGAATTGGCGGTAAAATTATTAATAATAATAAAATTTATATTTCTGTTTTAATTCATATAAATTTTTATCTGTCTTTATGATGGATGGGTTCAAGCGATTATTTTCATAACTTTAACCCTTTTACTCCCTCCCGTGACTGGTCTTTGTCGATTGCAGTCAGAGAAAATGGGTCAAACCTCACTAATCTTACTCATTAAATATTATTTTCTTCCTTCCCCAAGTGTTACCCGTTCAGAAATTCCTATTCTCCTTGCAAGAATGCTTCTAGGAATTATAAGTTATCCTTTTAACTCAGGGGAAACACTTCCCAAAATATGTTATGACTGACTTAATATAATCAAAATTTTAGCCCCCCACCCCTTAAGCTACATATCTACTTCCTAAATGAAAACACGGAAGTGGAAGTGTTAAGAAATAACACATTTATTCAATGATACGAATAAGATTAACAAGTGCAAACAAAAAAATAAAGTAGTTACAAGGCAGGAAAAATCACCACACATTTCAATGGCTTTAATACAATGATCAGAGCAATGCATTTTTTCAATCTCTTCTTTGGCAAAAAAAAATTGTTTACTTCACTGAGGCAGAACAAGTTTTCCGCTCCCTGTAAAAGAAACACAATAGCACATTTTGTCAATGGCTTGTCACTTGTCAGTACACGGGATTTCTGCATGTTTCGATAGCAGTTTTAACACTGGAGCTTGCATTAATCATTTTATCATCAGACGTTCTCTGATCTGGATTGCCACAGTGGGACCCCACACTTTTGTTCGAGGTGGAGGGCGTGAGGGCTGGCGGAAAGGGGTGAAAGAGATCACGCAGCACATCCTCAACCATCCTCCATCAGCGGATCTTGCTTTTCCATTACTCCTTGACTGATTTACCTTTGTTCATTTCATACTTTACCAGTTTCCAGACATATGTCTGATAGAAGTTCATTAACTCTAAACTGGTTCCTGACTTTAGGATTTAGCAGAGTGTGCTGCACATCCCAATATGCATGTTAGCTTCTAATGTCAGTGTCTCTCCATGAATTATAGTTCCAATGCAGAATCCTTTTATTTCTAGTCCTTATCTCCCTTTACTCAGCATCGGTACACCAGGGCGTGGCCTTGAATAAAACGCAATCACGATCGCAAATAGTAAATATTCGTCAAAATCTCGACCGTTTCTTGATTTTGTAAGGAATAAATAACAACTTGAATTTAACTATCCAAGGGAAAATCCCATTTTATGATAGCTAGCCCATGTTTGTTTACAGCTGTTGGTTCCATAATAATGTTGCCACTTTTCTAATAATTGTGTAAATATTTGTCACCTATTGTCGTCATTGTTGTCAGTAAACGTCATTTCTGTGGTCAAAAACGTTGTAACTACTGATGACGTCTGCAGGTGACAGTGCGGGTGGAAACTTGGCGGCAGCAGTGGCCGTCAAACTGACCGAAGACGCTTACAAAGACCTTCCCAAAGTGCGCTTCCAGTTTCTTATCAATCCAGTAGTACAAGCTTTTGACTTCAAGCTGCCATCTTATATCAAGAACGACAAAGCTGTCCCGGGAGTCCTGGAATCTAAATTTGTCCCCATTGCTTTACTCTTGTACTTAGGATACGATTTTGAGCAGAGCTATGACGTCGGTATGCATATGTCCAACAACGAACACGTTCCGTCTGAACTGATGCACGAATACGGCGGTCTTGTGGGCAGACAATTGCTTCCAGAAAAGTACCACCAGAATCTGCAAGCACTAGCGACACCCAGGGCTGGCATTAATTTTAATTCCTCTGTGTACAAAATTGTGGAACCGTACATCACCAATCCCTACTTCGCCCCCCTCGCGGCCCCCAAAGAGACGCTGTCCAAAGTACCGCCGGCCTTTATCGTGTCCGCCGAGTACGACATCCTGCGGGATGACTGCTTGCTGTACGGCCGGCGCTTGCAGGAACTTGGCGTGAGAGTTGTTTCCCATCATCTGGAAGACGGTTTCCACCCCATCCTGCTACTATCTCCACTCGCACTCCTGCAACACACAAGTGCACTGAACGCTTTCAAAGAATTTGCTGCTTTTGCCAATAAAATGTTCGCTGAATAATGGATGTGTTTGTAACCGATCGCTACTTCCTCTGTGTGTGTGCGTACATGTTTACGTGTATGTGCGTTCTTTCTTTATGCAGAAACATGTACCTTTAAACATTTTTCACCAATATCGAGAGAGCTACTGGCAGGACTTGTTATTTCTGGACCAGAAATGTTATTATTTAAATATTTTTCACTCCTATGACCTTACCTTCACTGGAATGAAGTTGTAATTTTCTTAACCATATATATATTGTGACGCCAATACCACCTTAGTTATCAGTTATGATTATTATTTAATTATCCATAACTAATTACAAGTGATGAGAATATTAATTTATTTTATTAATAATTCCCCCCCCCCAAAAAAAAAAAAAAAAGACACTACTCGTCTCTCTCACATGGCGGATATGCGGGCACTGTAAACGTTTTCTCTCTTTCACAAAATTAAAGACAAACATTTACTGTCACACAATATTCCGTAGGTGGAAACTTCTTACCAATCTACATTTAGCGAGCCCCTTTCCCCCACTTTCTTCTCAAACATAAGGTTATCAATATGGGTAAGGAGGTCAATAAATCTATTATATCAACATCAAATATACAACAAATGAATATAATCAAAAGAGCATTGACATTTACATCACTTCACAACAATGTTCGATTAATGCTGGACAATCATTCAGTTTATTCTAGCATAGACATTAGCAGTCAATTAGCATATATAATCAAGTTCATAGATATCATTATGGAAATGAGAGCAGTTTCAGAGAAATAATGAAGGTCAAATGCACATTACCTTTTCAAAGATGGCGGCTTTTGCGGGCACGTGTTCACAACCACGTGGTTTGCAACAAGTCACTGTCTTACTTATTCAGGCAATGGTCTCACGTGTCCATTCTAGGCACATTACACTACTGTTCCAGAATCTTCGATGAGCTCACAAAGCATGCTGTAGGGAATTGTCTTGAATTTCACATACGCTATCAAGCACATCAGGAGGAATGTCTCGAATTTTCAAGTGTAGTACTCAGCACACCACAATTCAAAATAATCTTCATGAATTCTCGAGACCAAACTCAAACCACCATTTCTGCTGTATTGGCTCTCAATTGGAATTCACAGGAATCAACTTACATCAACATATTTTACTGATAAGTTGACGACAACTCTGGATTGACACACCAACATGACCAGGCAAGTACAGTAGTCACTGATGCTCGAAGCGAAAAAAGAAAAAAAGTGTGCTTTCGCTGCAAAAGTCAAATTAATGCAGCACTAAATTTCAGGCATATTTCAACTTTAAACTCCTTTCTCTCTTACAAACATTCTCAACTTACAAAATCCTGCAACAATTTCGTTAGCCCGACACACACACAAGATAAGAAATACAGCATCAGTCAAAATTCACAAATATAATGTACAACATAGTCAGATTAATGAACATAGAAATAATGGTTCAATTACATAAGCATTCTCTAATTCAAATTTACTCCGATACACACACACACACACACGCACACACACACACACACACACACACACATACCACACACATACCACACACATACACACACACACACCACACACACACATACACACACATAAAAAAAAACTCGGGCAAACCCTTTCCACATTTTATAAGACAAAAAATGAAAATTCATGGAACAAATTAATTTTAATTTGCCACCTTTATGGAATAAAGATATTTATATATTTTTTAAAAACTCATGACATTGTTTCGAACAGCAAATTTTATCATTTACTGATCATAATTACAGTGTCGATAGTCTAATATAGTTCCCACACAAAAATAAAGCATTGATTACGACTGAAGAATAAATCAAGTAAACGCAAAGATGGCGTCTTAAACTTAGTGACGTCTTAACAAATTATTATAATACGCAGATTCACGTGCCCTCTCTATGTTTTCACATTATTTAATCTTTAAAGATTTAGAATCCAGCATTGCTTTGATCTTTCAATTTCCCTTATTCTGTGAGGATAAATTTCTTTTAAAAAATTTTTTAAAGTTTTTCTTCAGATCTGTTAGATTATTTTTTTTTTAATTTGACTGAGAGCTTTCAGGGATAAACTACAAATCATTTATTTTTCTTGTGGTTTATCTAATATTTTTATGTGTTTAACTCTACTGCAGAATTAAAACCACTTGTCGCTTTGAGAGGTCTAATCTCAACAATTAATTATTTTAAGGAGAAGCAGAACTGCTTTTTAAAAATTGTATAATAGACTAAGCTCTGAGGACGGGGCTCTTTATTATTATAATGACATTTTCAGTCCAGTTATTCTGAAAGAATAATCCAGCAGTTATGAAACGATGCTGCCCTTGGAGATCTGTGTAGTCTAGCGACCTCCCAGTGAGCGACAAAATAAAAGTTTCAAATAGTGTAATCATAGTGAGACTACTCTCTTGGGAACAAACACTGACTGACTCTTAGCCATTCATGAACTAGGGCATTGTGATTGATACAAGTCTACAGTTCAGTAACAATTAATGTAACGATAGCAGTCTCTCTTGTCACCCTTTAGATCAGTAACAAGTGACAAATGTGTGTAGATTACATTCCAGTATTATCCTTAAGATTAGTGAAAGACAAGTCAGTAATAATCTGTGAAGAATGTAGTCTCCAGCATAATCCTTAAGATCAGTGAAAAACATTGGTGGTTTAGTGATTAAGCCCCCACCCCACCCTTGCTATGTGTGTGTGTGTGTGTGTGTGTGTGTGAATATAAATTTAGACTAAATAAATAATTGTTTTTCTTAATCCTTGTTGGACTTTTGAACATATTCTTTATTCTTGTACTAACCCACACTACACAAAGATCTGTTCACCAGCCTGCTCACTGGACAGGTTGAATCAGAGACGTCCCTGTCTGACTGTAGGGTCCCCGGCACGAAAATGAAGGCTTTTAAGTAGCTGTTCCAAATTTCACATCAAGAATTCTCAACCGATGAATTCAAGCAGCAATTAAAAAATATTTTTAATAATCTTTCTTTTGGACATGTACGAAGAAGATGCAGACATGTAAAAAAACATTTTTTCCCTGTCAACTTAATAAAACTGAAGGTAAATATGGCTTTCATCCTTTTCTCACCTCTTCAAACTCGTGCTAATGCAGTTTTCTCCTTCATTGCATCATATACCAATGGCAATACGATAATGTTATACACAACTAAGACAAGACAACAACAAAAATTATCTAGCTTACAGTTATTTTACTTGTCCCTGACAGACGACAGTCGTTTTGATCACAGCCTGGTTAAAGTTAAATTTAACTTATCACATCTCACCTTGAAAATCTATAGGATCTCTCATTAAATATGTCGAACCTGTCTTTTAGATATACAAATGTTCTCCGCCACCCATTGATGCGACATCCACCAACCACAATTATGATAGATGTAGAGAGAATGATAGGGATGTAGGGATCTTTGTAATACCTCTCTTTTTTCTCAACAATCAAACTTCGCATAAAATTATATGCCGACTACAAAAGTATTCTACCCACCAAAACAACATGGTATACAAATAAAGTACTGCTAACCCCTCTACAGACACAGATACATATAGACAAAAAATAATGCAACTCCCCTAACCGTACCAACTCTTCTCCACCGAGAACACTCTCAACGGAAAGGTAAAGGAATTTACCCTTCCCCTACATTCAGATATGAGTGAGAGAAAATATTTGCTCAATAGGGGTAAAATGTCCCCACAAAATCGTGACATAGTTTATGAATAGCCCATGTTTAAAATTGTGAACCTCGAAAGTTGTTCGCTTTAGTCACATCACTTCAAAAAGAAAGATTATCCTTACAAGCGAATCATATCTCAGTGCAATGAAAGTGCTGTCCCCTGAATTGAGGCGCTATTTCTAAATGACGAAAGCAATCGAGTGAACACATTTTTGCACTAAACGACAAGAAAGCATCGTTATTGTGTGCGCCTTAGTTGTGAGTAATTGTTATGGTAGTCATTATAAAGAATAGTACGTGCTAAGGTAGTTTCTGCTTTTTTAGTCAGTAGCATTTTGCCATTAGTTTTAATTTATAATTCTTTAATCTTAATTTTTAGATAACATTTTAAAAATTATCGCAACTTAAAAAATTAATAATATATTATAAAATCATCATCTTGCAAAAGGCAACAGCTAAAAGTAATTCAAAGTTAAAATTAAAAGAACGTAAATTAAAAGGTAAGTTAATTCACATAGTAAAGTCTTCAGTGATTACCGGTATTTATTTTACATCTTTCACATTGCTGGTTTCTATTGCATATTTCTAACAGAAAAACTTCATTATCCTCATCATATATCAGTAAAACTAAAAGTGTTATTTAATGACCTCAGAAGAATTTAATTGTCACTTCATAAATATTACAGAAAAACTTTTATTATACTTATTTTTATAGATAGTATAAATAACAATAATATTAATAATAACTACCAAAGATCTTCATTTTCACATCACTAATAGTAATACTAGTACTACTAAAAGGCCCTATAACTTTTATCAGTAATAATATTATGTAAATAAATGCAGAAGTACTTCATTGTCACTTTTGTCTGATATTAGTATTAGTGGCATAACTACTGCCCAAGCACTGATTGACTGAAGCAGCCTCCACACTGCTTGGGGGTCTTTCAACAGAAGGGGCCTGATGTTTGTTCCTTAATCCTTGAACAACAAAAACATTACTTGAAATATGAAAAATATACACATGATAAAGTTTTCTCAGGTGCACTAGTGGAAAATCAGGTGGGATGGGGGGATTTTAGATTTTTTGTGTGTGTACAGAGGGCATCAAAGTTAACACTACTGATCAGAAATATTATGTTGTTTAATCAATTAATGGCTGCAAGCTGCTTTTTCACATCACTATTATCAGTAATAATATTATTATTTAATAATTATAGGAGTAAGGAATCAGGTACATTGAAATAAATAGTGTTAATTTATTGCTGTTTTTAATCACATAATTGTTAGCCAATATACTATCACAATATTATTAACATTTTACTTGTTTGTTATTCTACAGTATAGTAATTTTTTTTAAAATTAAGGAATAAGTTAAAATTTATTTACCTCTTTTTAGTTTTACTTTTAATTCATAATTTTTCATTTCTTTTGGATTGATAGAATCATTTATTGACTTATTTAATATTTTATTTAATTTTATGTTTGCTTTACTTCTTTTTAAATTTCTTCAAATATAGAAGATAATCAGTTGAAAGTAATTACGAAGAAATGTCACATTTCCAGTTTGAGAAATCTGTTTCTGATCTAACTCAAATGGATGGTCCTTTGCAAAATGCTCCACTAATGCGGTGGCAGCGGAAAGCCCAGGAAAGTGGTAAGTCACTAAGTATTCATAAACATGTATATATTTTCCCCATTTATTCATTCATACTGTGCTGTTTGTTCTACTTCTAGAGAAAACAAATTGGGGATATTGTTTATTTGGGGTTGGGGTTTTTTTTGAGGGGAGGGTAATTGGAGAAAGTGACCAAAATGTTTTGCTTTTTTTTTAAATGAGCATGTTCAATTATACATCTCAGCATAGTCATAGAAAAATACATTAGGGTATTCACAAAGTTATGTGAAACTGACTAATGTCGTCTTTAACTTCCAAGTTCAAGTATGAATTCAGCTTCAAACATTGTTCTGATCTAATTTTCACTTTTACAGAAACTTAAAGTTACCATTTAAAAGTTTTAAATGCTTTGTGGTTTTAACATGGTAATAATTGATAATTTAATAATTGATTTGAACATTTTGATTCTGTGATATAGAGGTTGACTTTGCAGAATTTTTATTGGCAAATGAAATAAATAGTTTATTGTAATAGTCGTGAATGATTTTTAAAAATTATTTTTTAACGTTTCAGAAATCCGTAAAAATATGTTTGGTTGAAGATAGCACTCATTTTAAATGTATACTTTGTACACAGTTGTGACCAAGCCTTCTCTTTGCTTTTCTGAGAAATATTAAATCCTCTAATGTTATTGTATTGTTTTTCAATCATTTAAATGATTTATAATTCTTATTATAATTTATATTGACATCAGTATATGAACATTTTCATTCTGGATAAGATGTCTGTTAGTGTATACTGTTGACTCTAAACTACCCAAAAGATTATCTGGGTTATGGACTAGCTGTGCTGAAAGTGGAACTGGAAGCCTAGTCACACAGTAAATAAAATTTGTGTACATTTGTTTCAAATGGGCATGTTGATTTAGTTTGGGATATAACAATATACTTATGTGTACAGTTATCATTGTGCATTCATACTGAAGTTTTAGGTTATATACTGTATGATTAATAAATTATTTGTAAAAATTATCATCACAATTGCATGATACTTGATAGAAATACATGATTCCTTATTGCCAAAAAATCATTTGTTTCTAAATTTGAAGATAAATTTATTAGGCATAAAGTGAATGAAACCCAAGAAGGCTAAACTTATATAGTTATAACATATTTGCATATCTTGAAATTAGAATTAGTTCCTGATTTTTTTAAAAATTATCCTTTATGGGAAATTACCTGTTCCACCCTTTCATCACTTCTCACATTAGACTTAAGTGCTTTTTTTTTTTTTTTAAGGTTTTTTTTTTTTTTTTTTTTTTTTAAGGTTAATTTTTTTTTTTTTTTTTTTTTTTTTTTTTTTTTGTATTTCAGGGCATTATCCTGATTTTTTGACTATTTATGCCATCCATAAGCCACTTATTAGATTAGACTACAGAACATTTTGTTGTTCTGGTATTCATTTGCATTATTCTGGCTTCTGTCACCCTTATGTCAGTAATGTCAAATAATCCTGAGTCAGCTGTTTTATATATAAATGAGTTAATGAATTGGTTTAGATAGTTCTGATAGATATCAGAAGTTTGAGTTTCATTTTTGGATAATATATATATTCTTTTGCAGTTTGTTTCTTGATACTTTTAGTCATCTTATAATTATATTGACCTGATCATTGTTATACTTTTTTTTAAAAAGATATGTCCTTTTGTTTACTTAAGTAAATCTATTTCTAATGATTTCCATAGGAACTACTTCTCCATTGAGATCACAATTGCCAGTATGTAGAACACCAGGAAAACCTCTTACAAGAACTCCTGGCCACTCAAAGACACCTGGCAAGAACCTTAAAACTCCAGGCAAAAACCCTAAAACGCCAGGCAGTTGCAAAAAAACTAAATCTCCCAAAATTACTCCAGGAAAGCATCTTTTGGATAAAGCATCTAATAAAAAGTCCACTGCTACACCAGGAAAACATCAAGACAGGTGAGATGATAATGAATCAAACTGGGGGAAAGCTGTGTATATTTCAGTATGAATCTGTGACACACCACCACCCTACTTATTGGTTATGATTATTATTATTATTAATCCTCCATAACTAATTACAAGTGATGAGAATCAGGATTTATATTATTAATAATTCTCCAGAAAACACCACTTGTCTCTATCACTTGGTGGATATGCAGGTTCTGTAAACATTTTCAACATTTCCACAACATTAAAGACCCCAGACATTTACTGTCACAGTATTTCCATAGGTTGAAAACTTCTTGCCAAAGCTTAAGATAAAAATCCATCTTTATATTTAGCAAACCCCCATCCACCCACTATCTCTCCAACATATGATTATCAATATGTGTAAGAAGGTCAATAAATTTATTAAATCAACAATTAAATACATATCAAGAAGCTCAATAAATTTATTAAATCAACAATCAATACATATAACAGAAACAATGAAAAGATTATTTGACATCAATATTTCCATGAAACCACATTCGAATAATTTCAGTGCTTATACAGTCTTATATCCTAACATAATTCAGCAGATTAGTATCAATATAAATCACAGGATCATTCATATCATAGAGCAGGAATAGAGTTATAGAGAGATGAGTGATAATAGTTTGTAATAACCTTGTCCATGATGAAGCTACAATATAGTCTTTCGCACACTTTCATACTAGTGTCACAAGTTTATTGTTCACAATAAAATTGCCAGTTCTTCACATGTTTCTTTAAATTGCTTTTGAATGTTCCACGAGCTGCTGTTCTCTAGAGACTATTCTGGGCACTCAATCGCCATATTAGTTCCCTCAAGCAGAACAACAATATAGCAGTTTCCAGTAACTTCTTTATACCAGAAATTCCATGTTGTAGTCAGGCACTTTTGCTGCCATGCTTTATCAGGGGCAATGTATTCTTATGCTTACACGCTGTGGTAGAGACTTATCAAATCTACCATGGTTATAACGGTTTATATATCAACCGGGAAATTCTAGAAAGGCTGCTTTTTTTCTATAAAATATAATTAATCAGAGAAAAATGCTAAGTTATTGAGTTTATCATCTCTAACTTCATTCTTTTTTACATTTAAGTCTCACTTACAGTTTCCTGCAACAGTATTCATTCAGATACACACATACAGCATAATAAATACAACATAATAATTTATAAATGTGTTCACCAGAAAGTGTTTAACATACTACATACAAGCTTCATAATTCACAGTTGTAGAAGTAATACCTCTCTACATCAAATACAAGTATAATATAAATTATAATAATAGCAAAATGCACGACACATTCCTAAGTCCATTCTCTTTCAATCGATCAGTTAACTCACCATTAAGGTAACAGCTGCCTTTCATGACCAGATTCAAAGTGATTAAAACAACAGAATTATTTCAGCAGGTAAACTTTTATCTCAGCCCATTGGCTGGTCTCATATTTGTAAATCTTAACCCATTGGGTAATAAAAACTACTCATCCACATAAAACCGGTTTAGATTACATCAGCAAGTTCTAGCGCATTCTCTTCATGAGTTGTTATTTTAACTCTGGTACTTACAAAACACACAGTACCAGAAGGTCATGCTGACATTAAACAAGTATAAGATATATTTAATTTTAAAATGGAGACAGACAACTCTGCTCTGTCACAGAATCTAAACATGCCTTTTCTTATTTTGCATCAGACTTCCTCACTTTGGTATCATAGTCAGATTTTGTCCCAGATATTGGGTATATTTCAATAATTTTATTGTGCATTTATTCAGTTACTAAGATAGCTGGGGTTGTTTTTTGTTTTTTTTTTAAAGAAATCTCTGCAATCTCTGTACTTATTTTAGACAATATTTTGAAAGCAATATGTTTATATATTGATACATTAAATATTTACACCAGGAGTGTATCTAGAGATCATAATGTTCTCTCTTTGTTTTTATACTTGGGAGTACATTTGTCTAGACAGTTTGTATCTTTAATCTTTATTTAGGTTCATTCCGAATCGACTGACAACTGACCAGGAGGTGAGTCACTTTGCCTTGTTAAATGTTCATAACGCTGAAGATGAAGAGAACTCACAAACCAACACCCAGTATCAGCAACATCTGTCCAAAGCTATGCTGCCACATCAAGCAAGTTCTGAGACCAAAATACTTAGCTTCAAAACTAAGTTATCTGTTAATAGTAAGTGATGTTTCAAAACATAGTTGTCTGTTAATACTAAGAAGTGCTTCAAAACCAAGCCATCTGTTAAAATTAAGGAACTGCTGATCTTTGTTTGATGATCTTTCTGTATTGCTATTAACTTGAACTATTTTACGTGGTATTGTAATGCTAATCAGTTTTGTTAGGCCTATCCTTAATATCTTTAGTTTTAGTAAATTGTGGCCAATCTGTAATAGCTTAGATAAAAATTATGTAAAATTTAAACTGTAAAATTCTTACCAATTCAAGGAAGTTTTTTTTTTTTTTAAATTATTGAAAAATTTTCATTTTCAGTTTCATTCTTAATGATCATAATCAGTAATAGTATGAAGGTTTTGTAATAGTTGTTTTAAAGAGCTTTCAAAAGTAATTATAGATCCTATATTACATGTTGTTATAGTTTAATTGGCTTATGTTCTTCCTATAATTATATATTGAGTTTTTTTTTTAATATCATCAGACCAAATCAATAACCTGAATGTGCTGTACAGTACTGCAAAAGTACCCACTGCATCCTTGTCAACAGCTCGCCATATTCCTAGCAAGCCTGAGCATGTGTTGGATGCACCTGATGTTAGGGATGATTATTGTAAGCATTAAATTGGTGCTTTGATGTATAAATATAATATGAATTGGAGTATGCCTTGTGGTTGGTTGGTTGTTGAATTTTCTGTTGTTAACTTTAAAATCTAGCTGAATGAATGGGTGCCATGTAAAGTTATGTTTGAGATTCCTAAGTTTAAATGGTACGAGACAGCTTCTTAAGAGGAGCATTTTATTTAACAACCCCCTCTTTCCAAACACTTTTATTCTTTCTTCTATCTTACAATTAGATGTCTAGAACTACTCAGAAACAAAGATGTTTGAGCATATAGGTGCTGACCAAAGCCATCAGTGGACCTTGAAATTTTTCACAGTTTCTTGGGGGAAAAATAGGCATTAGCTAGAAGGCAAATGATTTAATAATATGCCTTCTGGATGTACTTTGTTCATCAGCTGCATGTGCTATGGTGCCATGAATAGTCCTGTTGCATTTTGCAAACAATTTTATGAACCAAAAGCATGTTTTTTCCTTGGCAATTTATAAAAAACTGAAATGTCAGTTTTGCACTTCATCTGGGTTTTTTCTTGTTGTCTGTGACTATATTTATTAGAATTGTTGGACTGTTTTAGATTTTCATCATAAATTATGACACTAAATTAATATCTAAAAAATATTATAGCTATCATCATATTTTTTTGTACATAACCTTATTTTATCAGATTACACATTTTTAAGCATTAAAGATTTGTAAATATTAACTAGAAGAAATGAGTGGGACTACCTACTATTTATTGCATGTTCATTGTTAGATCTTACATTCTTTCTTGGTAATGAAAATCTTTGAAGTGGTTATTAGTGTAAGTAACTTTGGCTTGAAGAACAGTGAGGAAAAGGTGCTGCAGATTCTGCAACAAATGTACTAATCTTTCAGAAGAAAAAGGTTAGTAGTATAACATGCAATAATTCTAACTCAGAAAATTAATACTTGTAATGGGGTTACAGACAAGGCTACATAGATCCAAGTTTACTTAAGTTGCATATTGCATAGATTGGTGAGTGCCTATATATAATAGGTCCCTGACTTACAAACTTTATGCATTCTAGAGGTATTTCATAATTCAGAAATACTATTTTCGAATATTACCCCTATTCCCAGATTTTAATTCACTTATATATGTTAAGGTGGGGATTGTGTGTATAAAAGGGATTCAAAAGCATTTGGTCATGACGAGCAAGATCCAGTCTGCAATTGTAGGATATAGTTAATTCTTGTGTTTGTTCTAATTATTTTAAACCATAGATCTGCACACTTTTGACTGGTCAAACACCAACGTTATAGCAGCAGCTTTGGGCACAGACATTTACCTTTGGAATGCCAACAACTCCAACATATCTCATCTAATGAACACTGAAACTGACACCTACATCTGCAGTTTATCCTGGATTGCAGATGGATCTGTACTGGCTGTGGGCATTTCCAGTGGCATTGTTGAGGTGATTTACTTGATGACTTTATTTCCATATTACAACCAGACAAAAATGCTCTATAATGAATTATGATCACACTTCCCACACTGTTCTATTGTTATTTTCTTGTAATATATTCATCTGGTTATATGATGGAAGAAGGATTTTTTTTATAAAATAAGTTTTTCTTCAATATTTACTAGATTAGCTTACTCACATGACTTCCCAACTTTTCCTACCCATACATTCTCTCATTAAGGTACTGAAGGAATCACTTATGAGAATAATAGCTACACTCTTTAAGGCTGTGTCTTCCCTTGGAATCTGTGGGTCTTTATATCAAGAACCTGGCTTGCATATGATTGAAGGGTAGAAATTGTAATCTCTTTTAGTCTGTTCCTCTGGTGAGTATTTTTTAAAAAAGCAATTTTTTCAAGAAAAATTGTTTAAAAGATATATTTCGTTTGTTGTATTGGCCTGACAGAATGTCTGACTCAGTGGTTCTCAGTTTCTTCTATTCATGGCACACTTGGAAAATAATTTTAATCTTGCAGCATGGTTGCCAGAACCTTGCCAGAGAAATGCATTTTCTTCTTTGGAACCAAATAAAAATGAAATACACTAGTTTGGAACTTTTTTAAATAAAGAAAATTAATCTCAAGTCATTATTTTTAAAATCGTGCTTTTTTTATAAAAAAATCTAGAACAAATATTTCAGTATCCAATTAATCCACACAAAAGAAATTATTCTGTAGTGATAATACAAAAAATTGTTTGAGAAGATTATTAGTACTTATTTTTGCCAACAAGATATAACTTAAATGTGTAGTAAACTCCTTATCATTTTGCAAAGTATTCTGCCAGCACTGATTTATTTTTCTGATGCAAGACAGTTTTAAGTTAAATTAATTAAAATATTTGAAAGCATTGTCAAGATTATCCACCATTTTAGATCATATTTTTTCTTTTTTTTTTTTTATGAGAACTTGTACTATTAAAAAATGTCAGAATTAAGTCATTGTGTTGATCATCACAAAATGTTAAATAATTTATTACTTGCATACATTTTTAGATATTAATTTAATTCATTAATTAAGCATCCAGGAAATAAAATTTACATTTAGGGTTTTTTGTATCCTGGAATACTCTTTTGCTTTTCTTTGTAATCATTGTTATTATCTTTGTAAAGACTTATAGATCTTTAGTTAATCCTCATGCATTGACAAGCTGCCATAGTTTCCTTTTACTCAGTTGCAGGCAAGCATTGGGTAAGTTAATGATAAGTATTCTGCTTCAGTATTTCAAAGTAATTTTTTAATTCACACATTACTTTGTATGGCTCTGCAGGGTATCAGCATTCTCTGGAATGATGCTATGGCATTTTTTCACAAAGAAATTGATCCTTTTAAGCCAGTAATCCACTGTATACCATGTAGAAGCTGAGTCAAAAAAAGATTGTTTTAATGAGGATTTTTATTTTCTTTTTAGCCTTATACAATGCAGTAATCATTTTAATTCACTAAACGGCATGCTGTATTGATTTTGCAGACCAGTCATTTTCCAGTTTTGAAATATTCTATGTATTCCATTTGGGACTGCAGCCTTATTGGCATTCCCACTAGATTCTAGTGGGATATAAAATAATACATTATTATAATTATTTTATTTTCTAACTTGTATCCTTTCACAATATGAAATCCTTTAGCACACTTGTGTACCATACTTTAGGAAAAACTGCCATTGCTGATTTGATTCATATTTAAACTTTTCCATAAATAAGTCTATTACTTTAGGACCTGAATAATGTATGGACTATACTGTAGGAAAGGAGTAAGTTTTCACTTATTTGTCTTTTTATATTATTATTATTATTTACACCTTTATTTCCAAAGACAAGTAAAAAAAGATTTATATAAGATAATTTCCAAACTTATCAATTGATTACACAAGAACATCTTTGTTCTGTTCTGAAAACCAAGCTGCTAGTGCCAGTGGCACTAAGGGGTAGATAATAGAAGCATAGAGCTTCAAAATTAAAATCTTAACTTTTTGTAAAATACTTTTTTAATTTGTACAAAAAAAAATTTATTTGAGAACACTTATGACTGTGAAATTACATTATATAATATTGATACATGTACTTTATTTTGTAAGCTATGCAGAGGTGTAAAATAACTGCATTTATTAAGTAAATGGAAATTTCTTAAATAACTGCAGTAAGACAGTTAATATATAATTTATAGTTGCATATCATGTTTTACTGTTAGTCATTAAACCTGAACAAACTTGATGTAATGTATGCATATTTTAACTTGGTATATGTGATCATTGCTTACTCACTGTAATGTTTGTCCTAAAGCTTTGGGATGTAGAGCGGGTAAAGAGAGTGCGCACAATGTCTGGCCATGCTGCCCGTGTTGGTTGTTTAGACTGGAATGCTCACATTCTTACAAGGTATTCACTTTGCTGCCTTCATTTTATTTGTTTTGTTGTATATCAGAGTTTGTTTCATTTGCTTTATATCCATCTTTCAATTCTATTTCTCTGTTTTATTTAATTGTAGGTTTATTTGTCTTCTGTAGTTGGGTTCATTTTTGTTTGCGTTTAGAACTTAGCACTGTCAGCAAGGTTTCAGCATATCTTGAATTCTGGGAAAATTCTGGAATTTGATTTTTTTTTTAATTTTTGGGTCTAGATACAGTCTTGAAAATCAGTAAAATGTCATAAAAGTCTGGCAAAGGTCTTAAATTTGAGGGGAGGGTTTTTGCCTTATTAATTTTTGGTTGTCCACAGACTGACAGAAACCTTGGCTTCCACCTTTTGGCCTGATTTAATCAAATTGTCTGTGAAACTTGTAAAAGGCTCAATTTGATTATTTGAAACAGTCATTTGTTAAGTACACTTAACATGCGAGCACTTCAAGTTCTGCAATCTTTGTTTTACTGTAAACTCATTTTTCTCAAAAACAACACATTTATTAAAATGGTCAGCATACCAAAATCCCCTTTTGAGCAACAGTATTATTGTATGTACCTGAAATTTGGCATACAGTTAATAATTTTTTTAAAATAACTTTTGGATTTGTTTTTATATTTATATCTCTCTCAGTTGTATTCTTCAAAACATTTATAACTTTTCCAGTATTTACTGCATTGTGAATCATTCTTCACAGTTTTAGGTATGGGATTTTAAAATATTTTGGTCTGGAAAAATGTATGAAAGAGGTTTGAAAAATCATTTCAGATTTGTGGTAGGAATCCTATACAATGGTCTCCTCAGTGCATTCCTTTTTTTTATTTCTCATTGTAGTGGTTCTCGGTCAGGTGCAATTCACAGTCATGATGTTCGAGTAGCTGATCACCACGTGGCCACATTGGTCCATCACACACAAGAAATTTGTGGACTTAAATGGTCATCTGATGGACGATTTCTTGCTAGCGGTGCCAATGATAATGTGGTGAACGTGTGGGATTCCTCTCTAGGTATGGATGTAGTCCCCCTGCACACGTTTACTGAACATCTGGCTGCTGTCAAGGTAATCTTTTTTCTTTTTGTTTTCACTGAATATTTCTGTGTTAATAGATACTTAACCTTTAGAGTTAAGAGTGGAAAGATAATCATAACAATAATTTGAAACAGTCATACTTATAATGTACAACAATGTCTTGATTTTCAGGACATATAATCAAGTTTACCATTACACTTCAAATTCTACAAATTAACAATCACATTTTCATATTAATCAATCATAAAATAGTTGTGAGTTTAAAAAATATTGTATATAAGGTTTTCAATAACTTTAGTATGATAAGACTAACTTCATGCAACTATTTACACATTATATCTAAATTTGTGCTGTAATTCTGGACTTGTTAGAGTTTAATATAGGGGAATACAGCTATATTCACTCTATATCTATATCATGGTATAACTGACAGCACAAAAATTCAGATTCATTAAATATAAAACGTATTTACACTCATGTTTTTCATTAGCATTTCACACTTTCTGTTATTTTAGTTATTTGACTCCATGTCTGTCCATTAAAGGTGGATAATGGGGGTTCTGCTGTAATTTAATCTAAGAATAGCATGCAATAACTGTGATGGGAAGTATCTTGATTGCAAGGTGTCTTGTATTTGTACTTATCAGCCCTTAAAGATTTTACTGTTAATCAAAATTCACTGGCGTTGTTTTAATGTTTTCTTCTTTTTATTGACAATTTAGGCAATTTCTTGGTGTCCCTGGCAGTCACCTTTGTTGGCAACTGGAGGTGGCACCAGCGACCGTCATATTCGATTCTGGAATACTACGTCAGGCTCTTGCATCAAGGCTGTTGATACTCAGTCTCAGGTTATTGAAGCACCTTTTACCATAACATGATAGTAGGAGCAGTAAATGGTAGTTTACTCAAGGCAGGATAACTTGTCTAGGCTTGTTTAGATTCATTTTATGTATTAGTTGTCTCCTTCCATTTCTTCCTTATTTCTTCCTTAAAACTGTTTCAAAATCTGGGTAAGACAGGTTGAAGACATGAAACTGCTGATTTTTGCAATTTGATAAGACTGTAACTGACTATTTTAACCAGCCTTAGCATGAATATGCAGTCATTAAATATCCACTTTATAGTTAAGCTACAGATGAGTGTGTCCTTGTACTTCACTTTAAGTTGCAGATTTCTCAGCTTGTGGTATTTTATTTTTGTTGTCTGTGTTTAGGTGTGTTCCGTTTTATGGTCACATGAACACCGAGAGCTGATTTCTGGTCATGGCTACTCCCTGAATCAGCTGAGCATTTGGAAATATCCCTCCATGACTAAAGTCACGGACCTCACTGGTTGGTTGAGACTTGTGGATGATAATGTCCAGTTTCCACTTTTTTTTTATTCCCCACATGATCTATTTTTTTAAAAAATAATTTCAGCATCAGTGAACGCAAGATTAAGTAACCTTCAGTAAGATTTATAATACAAACATATAAACTGTAAAATAGATTAGACTTCTTTTTTGTCTAACAAGATCTAGTGATCTTCAGTAAGATTTATAATACAAATGTGTAAACTGTAAAGTAGATTAGACTTCTTTTTTGTCTAACAAGATCTAGTGATCTTCAGTAAGATTTATAATACAAATATGTAAACTGTAAATAGATTAGACTTCTTTTTTTGTCTAACAAGATCAAATGATCTTCAATTATGACTAATAATACAAATGTGTAAACTTTGAAAATCATGTTATATTTCTGTCTTTCTTACAAGGTCAAGCAACCTTCATTAATGATATAAATGTGTAAATTTTCAAATAGTATTAAACTTCTTTCTTAACTAATCAAGTATTGCTGGTTGTAGAAATAAACCCTTGAACTTTGGGGAACTGGGTACTTGGTTCAGGCATTGGTCTCACGTGGGTGATCAGGGTTCGAGTCACATCCTGCCAGTTATAGTAGTTGGAATTTTTCACTCCACACACCCACTAAATGATCCAAAATTTTCAAACTGCACTTTTAATGTAAAGCTCTAATAAGAAATTTTTACGTTTAAATTTTGAAAAAAAAGAACGGAACAATATTTAGTTGTTCTGGGCATGTACAGTTATGAGGGCTGTGTACCTTTCCGAGCTGAATCACAGGCAACAAAACAAATAATACTTTTTTATTTTATTTTTTGCATTCTGGGTTACCTGGCTATTGTGACAGACAGTTTATCAAAGAACAGACCATTCCCTTCAGAATGATTCTTCTAAAAAAAACCACTGATATAAATAAGGCAGATTAAAGTATGTCACATATCCTGTATCTTCATTTGTAACTTTTTTTTTTAAAGTGGTAGCCACCAACTATTCAAATAGTTACTTTCTATAGGTTTACAGATTTTCACTATTCAACTAATTTTGCTATCTAATCAACAAAAAAGAACATTTTTAGAGAAGTATCTCTGTGTGTACAAGCCAGAAACCCCAAAGGGACCCAAGTAGCACTCTCAAAGGAGAGTAAACAACAAAAAAATCTCAGCCAGTAGCCCTTTAATATGAGTGATTCCACCTTTAATATCTTTTGCTAAAGTATGATGAAGGCATTTGCATGTTATGTTGTATGTTTTCCAGATTTTATTGGGGATGCCATCTTTTTCTTAAATTTTTATTGTTATTATTCATTCCTGTCATTCTTTTGTTTATCTGCAAGGTAAGGTGCATTGTTTTCCTTTTGGTTAGGTGACACTTAGGACATTTGCCTCTATTGTTTGACCTTAATAGCACCATGGCCCACTAAAGGTGTTTTGAATGCAGCAGCCTTACATTCTCATGATCTTATCTGCAAGATTTTTCTAGTTTAGCTGTTGATTCCTCAATGAGGCCTGTAGCAGTTGCTATTCTGCCATCATTTCCTCTCATAACATTTTTTTGCGCACAAATGTTACATATCTATGACTTATTTCATGATGAATTTCTCACCTCTATTATCATCCTCTAGTAATAACTATGCTAGTAATCTTAACTGGTTTATGATGAAAATAAAGGAGAAATATTCTTAAGTAAAATAAGTTTCTCATGAATACCTACTAGACAAGAATAACACAAGTCCTTCCAAACACCTTCTATAATATTTGGGTACTATAGGAAATCACTCACATTAACCAGACAACCAGACATATTCTTTATTGTTTTCTCCCTTAGCAAGTGAACCATGGGCTTCTCTTGAGATTTCTGGCTTCTAAGTTTGTGGAACCAATTGATACTCTTCTAGAATGTTCATCTGATAAGAATTCTTGAAAAACTATGCTACTTTGAAAAATTCCTTTTCATTTCTATAAATATTTATGTTATAACTTTCAGGTCACACTAGTCGGATTTTAAACTTGGCTATGTCACCTGATGGCCAGACAGTTGGTAGCATGGCTGCAGATGAAACCATCCGCCTCTGGAAATGTTTTGCTTCAGAAAAGCAAGTTAAAAAGATCAAGTCTTCCATTAAATCCAGTTCTACACGTTTGCATATGAGCATTCGTTAACATATATTTTCCAACAAATTATTTACATATACTACTAATATACTTCTTTATTCTGTGTGATTATTATTTAATGCATTGAAAGCAGTCAGTTTTGAACAAAGAAATGTATTATAATGAATTTTGATTTGTAATTATTTTTTTCTCCTTTAGTCTTTTTTAAAGTAACTCTGTTTATTTCTTACTTCTTTATTAAATCTTTGCAGTTCACTAGATTTTTGCTTCAGCTTTTACCAACTTTCTTGTATATAACATAGCTCTTCCTTAAGAACAGTTAGAAATACTCATTGCCATTTAATTTGTGTTCCAGTTTGCTGCGGTATTTGGTTAAAATATTAAGACTAAATGAGTAAATCACTAGTGATGCATGAGTAATTTAAATTCACATTTGTTTTCAGTGTAAGTTCAGAGTAATTATGTTTTACGGAGATCTTCAGGTTAAAATGGTCTTATTTATTTTCATTTTACTTGTAGCACTTCTGTAAATCTATTATTGTACCTTTAATGAAGGAAGATTCATGCTTTAAAATACTGAGTTTAAAATTACACTTACAATTACAAATCTCTTTCATCTTGAAAGCTGTGAAAGTAATCCTCAAATAAAAAAAATTCATCCCACCTGTACCTCAGAAACTGCTTCAAGAAATAACAAATACAATTAAAATTAATTATTGGTTTATTACTTATTTTAAACCTGAATAATTTGTGATGTTCTTCATGTCTTGTTATAAGTCTGCTGATTAAACCATACATAATATTATTTGTAGGTTTTGTAAAAGTTAAATCTACATTTTATTATCAGAAAACAACTAACACTTAAGCTTGGATAAAAAAAAAATAAAAAATTGTATAGTAATAGACTTAAAGTGTTTTACTGGAGAATTTATTATTTTGTAATATGAGCACATTTAAATGCTGTCATATTTGTAAAATGTTTTTAAGTGCATAGAGCTCATCTGAAAAAAAAAATATATATTTCTGTTTTCAGGGCCAGTTGTACCTTGCAAATATATTTTTTCATTTCAGCTAGCTGCCAAATATATTTTGAAGGATTAACTCATCAAAGTTGTGTGTGTATATATATGTACGTATGTATATATATGTACTTTGTCCCCTAAAAGAAAGAGGTAAATAATCATAGATAGATATCCCCAAAGCAGTAGTTGAAATAACTTCCTTACCTAATTCAAATGATAAAAGCTCTGTTGATGAATGTCATTGTTAGCATGCTGGACAAGCCATTCAATATTTCAAATATTTTATTCATATAAAAATTGAAAAAATACAATAAGAGAAATGTGAAATTTAAAAAATAGTGTTGTTTTTGCTCAACCTTAAATATAATTTTGAAATTCAACAGCACTTAAAATAGGCAACATTCAATTTTTCTCAATCTGAGTTGGTGACATTTTCTTTTAATTATCAGAACAGTAACAGATATGCAAAAATCACTTGCAAGAGAAATCAATCATTAATTTAATGATTTTTATCAATATATGCATTTCATGGATAATAAGTAAAAAAGCTAAAATATTCTTGATTTTATTTTCACAATCATTATACAATATATTTTTTTTAGTAAGATTGAACCTTCCCTTGACTGTATTGATTAAAAATTATGGTACTTCATCAGCTGGCATTCCACATTGCATATTTTGTGTTTATTTTTCTGTTACTGTTGTATTTGATGTTGAAATCATCCATTTTCTTTTATATGTACTGCTTCTAGTTCTACTAATAAATTTATTAATACTTCATAATATATCTTTCTTTTTTTTTTACAATGTAAAATAGACCATTTCTGTTATTTTTGTTGGGCTTTAAATTGTAATATAAACAACATATTTGTAAAAATTTGTTTGAAGTGTTTATTTGTGAAGTTCTTTATAAATTTGCTTTAAGACATTTAAACATTCAAATTGTATACTATTGTTACCAATACTACACTTGACCACATCAGCTTTGTCTTCTGCATCATTTCTTTATAAATTTAGTTTAAGCACAATTTATAGCCATACATAAATTGTTAATATATTTTTGAGGTGAAATAATCTTGACTTTTTTGTGAAGTCATTATTTGCCATGTGATAATATACTTAATTTATATATCACAGCTGATTGATACCAAAGTTAACTGGGTGATTTATTGTGAATGAATTGTATCTTGTCATTTGTATACTAATGTGATATTTATTTTTGACGATGGCATGAATCATGCTTTTGTTTACTTTTCTTGCCAGATTTTCTTTCAGAGTTTATTGTATAGCAATGGATTTGTATAGTTTTTCTCTTTTTTTTATTTATTATTTTTGTTTTTGTGACAATGAATTTGATTTGTATGTTTACTTATTTAAATGACAAATTATCAAGTCATATATATAGAATTTGATTTATATGTTAATTAACTGGCAATTTATGAAGTCATGATGCTATGGTTATTTAGATTTGATCTCATTAAAGACTGAATTGAATACTTTTGCTGGAGCCAGTTATTTTATGTTGAATACATGTGCATGTTTGTGTTAACTACTTAGCATTTCATGTTATTATTATTCTATAGTTGAAATGAAATGTTTATTATTCAGATGTCTGAGCCTGGATGTTTCTGAAAACCCATAGCAAGCCATGTTGTTTGCATGATAATATCTGGCACTCAATTTTGAAAAGATCACAGCTCTTCATAGCATAAGACTAAGAAATGGTTTATAAAAAAAAAAAGTTCTAATTTCTCTTCTTTGTCTTATCTCCCTTGCTGTTTGGTTACAAGGTGTTTGTGGTGGTGGTGCGTGTGTGTGTGGGGGGGGGATTGATAGCTAGGGCTTGCAGTAAATATATTAGCTTTCAGATGAAACATGATAAAAGAGGATGCCTTTTAATTGCATGTAAAACATTGAGTTTTCACAAAATAAAAATATGATTTTAAAAAAAAAAGGCATTTTCAAATAAATGTATGCCAATAGTATTACTGCCTAAAATTATTGTTGTCTGTATGCTATCTATTGCTATCAGTTAGTTTGCTGCTGGCTTAACAAAACTTACCTTTCTTATTATGCACCACATAACTGTCATGCAGCTTGAAACATTTTACTTATTTTTCTTACTGATTGGGGCTTTGATAGGACTGCATAATCCTTAGTGAGCATGTCTGATGCAGACAGATTATGTTTTGTAATATAAATCATACTTGAAACTGCTAGGCTTTGCTCACCAACAGGGCTTTGTTCTGGAGCATAGAGGACAACTCTCTTGTAGCTTGTATGCTTTTGTACAGGAACCTTCCCTAAAACATCAAAGAATCATATCTAAACTATATTTTAAAAGTTAGCTTATAATTATGTATTTAAATTCAATTTCTATTATCAGATCCATCTAAATGAAATATTGCACTCTCTCTCCAGTATCAAAACTACTAATAGGCAACAAATATGAAGTGTGAACATGTAGTTTCATTTACTGTTGGAAACACCCCTCCTTGAAAGTTGAATGATGCAAAACACTGAAATAAGTTCTGACTTTTATAAATTAAAAATTCTATTTTTACAACACACCAGAAACTACAGGAATATTATATTGGTATTAAATGTAATTTTTCTTATGGATCTTTAATGTTTAACAAGGCTATTGCAGTATCTACAGAGCAAATTTTTCTGTTGTCTTCAAGACCAAAGCCAAGGGTATCCTTTTGGCATTAAAATTTATTTATACTTCCAAGTTCTAACTTTGTAACTTCATCAGATTCTCTTTAGTGTTAATAGCCTAAACATTTCTTTTTTCAATCGTACACACAAAGAAAACCTAAAGTTTGTAATTTTCACCTAATAAAAGAAAAGTATATTATATCTAAATGGGAAAGACAGTGGAGTGCTTATTTATTTTTTTTTTTGGGGGGGGGGGCTTTATTGGTGTACTGGTATTGATGCTGTAATTCAATATATGCAGGATGCATTCGCTGTTTTCAAATGAAACCGTTTTACCAAATGCATCTAACTGGCAATGGTGTTACGATCACCAAATTCACAATAAATTACAACTCCATTCATCTAGCTATTAATCAAATATCTATCAAGCCACACAATGCAAAACATAAAAGTACAATGTGATATTGTCTTTATAAAAGGCCAGAGTTAACTCATTCTTACTTATTTAGAGTTATAAAAATATTTTAATTCAACATTGACAGACATACCAAAAAATACTATTCAGATATTTTTGGTAAGAGTGCAAAGTAAATCTTTTTATTAAAAAAATTTATTAATTTTTTCAGAAAATGATAATCAAAAGTGAATGGTGACAGAGAAGTTTGTCTCAAATTACCGTCACTACAGTAGCTTCTTGATCTGTTCCTTTCAAATAGGCAAGATGGGGAAAACTTTGACTAGAGTATGCAATTTAAAATACACTTTCCATTCTTCAGTTTTCAAGATATACCCCAGTAATATATTTTTCATTACCCACTGAATGGAAAAACTTACAACAAATTTTGGAAGAGGGTAGTTATTAAACATCAGCACTTTCAACAAGAATAATATCACCCAATAGTTGATTTGTCTTAGAATTGGGAGCGGGGAGATACTACCCTAGGGAGACAGTGTAGCAATGTTTGGTTAAGTTTTTTTCTTCTCCTAGTGTGTAGAAGTATTGCAGCTAGTTTAATTTAGCATTTTTAACTTTATTTTAGTTATTGACACAGACAGGTAAATACACATAAAATTAATTTGGAAATTAGCTAAAACTCTTGGTAGCTGACCTTGCTTTAAGGTCAAGGTTTTCTTGTTTTTCTTTGTTACCTCCCTTCGAAACATGCGCCCTCATTTCCATGTCTAAAGATGGCGGATCGCGGTGGTGGTGGCAAACTGGGATCAAAATCAAGCAAGGTGAGCTACAGCAAAGCCTTGAATCTTCTTTGATGCTTTTTATTTTATTTTGTCTGCCTTATGTACAAAAATATTTTATAGCTGTGTATAAGTATTGATCTTAATTGTTGAAGACCTGCAATATTATTCTTTTAATGATTTAAGACACGACAAGTATTCCGAATTCTAATTTCTGTAGCCCAGTGTAGGTGTAAAAAAGATCGATGTTTTGTTTATATAAATAGTAAATATTGTGTTTGATATTACAAGTAAATACTAAAGAAACACTTGATAATGAAATATTTCATAAGAACTATTAATGGTGTGCAGTATAGTGAAACTGGTAAGTGGGTAGCCTATAGTATAATTAATACTCGGTGTTAGTAGTCCTTATAAGTTATAGTTATACATAGCCTATAATTTGTGTAGGTAATGAAAGCTGTATACTTTATTAATAGGATGTTAACTTTTTTGTAATTAGTTTTCAGTCTAAAAAAAAAAACCCAAAGTACATTGATGTAATATGTATAGCTGTATAGTGTATAGTTAAGACAATTTGTTCAGGAGTTAGAATTTTATATTATTAATATTATTATTTTTTAAAGATAATCTCTTCAAAACTAAACTTTTGACAGTAGGGGATTAAGTAAAATAACTTGTTATTGCAATGTTAAAAACAATTTCTTATCCCTCCCCCAAAAAGATAAAAAACAAAAAATATTTTTTATAACTCACACATAGTGACATACCATTTTTTTTGTTTTTTTTACCACACTTAATAAATAATAGAAGTACCAGAAACTAATATGAGAATAAGTTTTTCATTAGCTCTCTCATTCAGTAGAATGTTTTGGGATCTTTTAGATAAATCCTAATTATGCATTTCAGACTTGTAGTTGTAAATTTAATCTAACTAAACATGGAAAATTATAATTTTTGGAACATCAAGAATCAAATATATTAAGACAAAAATAAGAAACAAACAAAGAATGAAATCTAAACGCACTTACGTGGTGGTGGTGGTGTCATAGGTTAATTACTACTGCAAAAGAGAAAGAAACATAACTGATTGTCATTCTGCTGGGATATGGGAAAGAAATCTTCTCCTAATGTTATTTAATCGGCAAGACTTTCAGACACCCTCATCTCCTTAAGCTTGTAGAAATGCAGTATATCAAAACTTATCACTGTCACTGTTTCATAAAACAATCAGTCAGGGAGTTCATAATTCAAATTGTCATGATCTGCACACTTTTTAACTCTGGCAAAGGTTTATACTATAGCTTAAATTTTTTTTTTTATTTGGTAATTGTTTTTTGGCCCAAGTTGCATAATTTTAATCTGCACAAATGAGCTTTTCTTCTTGAATTACCATATGAGTGATTTTTAATGACCTTGAGTCATACATCTGGCACCTTTGAAACTGTACCCACTGATTGATTCTCTTCATTAAATCTTTGTCCAACACAAATATTTCTGCAAAGCATGTTTACTTATAGTTATACTTAATCCAATTAATAATTGAGATTGAATGCAACTAATTATTTGCAATAGCAAAATGTTGAAATAATTATATTTGGGTAATGTAAACTTGATCTAGAATATAAATATACAATCTTATTTTAATAATTATATTTGGGTAATGTAAACTTGATCTAGAATATAGATATACAATCTTATTTTTTCTAATTGCATTTTACCACTACATTTAGTTAACTAAAGTTGTATTTTGAGGCTTTGAAATAAAAAGCAACTGTGAACTCTAGCTGACAAATACACACATGTGCATGCACACACACACACACACACACACACACACACACACACACAAACGTGTCTAAAATTACTAATAATAACACAGTTTTTTTTAATTTGATGGATGTTTGTTTCATGTGGCATGAAGTACAAAATGTATATTATTATATGATTATTATTGTGAGGGTTTAATGTATTCACATATACCTACATATTTAATCCATAGTGCATGAAGTTAATCAAGCCAAATGAGCCAACACATCTCAGAACCTAACTACTCCAGCCCACCCAGCCTAATTAATGATTTATTGCAATCCACTATTCATACTTGTCATACAGTTCATTGTTTCATTTATTAGAATCCTATACATGTATTTTATTATTTATATCCTTAATTCATGTAAAACGGAAATGATTGCTTTGTCAATGAAAGTTCAGTCGAATTTATATATGATTCATGAATAAGGTATTCATTCTAGATAAGAAAATATTGTAAACATTTTTGTGGTCTGCTGTTTGCATTTCTCAGTTATATCCTTAATAGATGTGTAACTTCTTTTCCTTTTTTCAGGAACCATTAATAAAGAGTTTTGAATTAGCTGCAAGCAAAAAGGCTTTATCAAAACGGGAACAAGAGGAACTCAGAAAAAAGGTAACGGATATCATTCACTTAATCTTAAGACATTTTTGTATTTGAGATTTATGAAAAATTAAAGCTTTTAAAAGAGAGGAAATTATATCTTGAACATTTTATTTTAGTTTTAAAACTCATAATAATTCATCACTTCGTAAATTGTTTCAATGCAGAAATTATCTTGACTGTCTAGTAAATGATATCAGTTGAAAAAACATTCAGCAACTTAAGCTTACTGTTCTTTCTAACTTTTCTAACTTTGTTGCTGTAACTTTATGTCTAATGGCTTCTGTTTGGCCATAGATCATTGTCAGCATAATCTGGTTAATTATCAGCATCAACTCTATTTTGTCCTTTATTAACCCCCTTGCCTTGACGATAATTATAGTTGAGAACTGAACTCCTGTATCATTGTTTAGTTCTTGATTTTTCTTTTCATCACTTTATTCTAGTTTTTAGTAGATATTACTGTTTGTAATAAACAAAAAATTCTATGTAATGGAGTTAGAAAGAAATTATCTATGTAGGCATCCAATGGAAATGAAGCATAATATTTAATACTTTTGGTATAGATACTGGGGAAAGTTGCTTGACTTTTCAAGAATACTAAATTTTTCTAGCTGTTGAAAAAAAATGACGCAAAACATGGCAAACCACCCACCCACCCCCCAAATGCCCCCCACCCCCAACAAAAAAAAAAGGTGTGGGGAGAGAAATAAAAAAGGTTATCAAAATATTTATAATTTTAAATTATTGAATTGCTGAATTGTCCAAACAACAAATGTCTACAGCAGTAAAGCAACTTTTTCCCCCCCCAAATAACATGATTATATAAAGAATAAATATTTATTAATTAAAAGATGTTTAATTTAGATTGACAAGAACTATTAACTAAGTGAACAGGAATCCATATTCATAAAAACTAATTAGTTCACTAATTGTTCCTTGTCAAAGTTTTAAGTGCCCACATTTTTTTTTATAAATGTTAGTTTAGTGTTATTTTTTTATATTTCTACATGATGACAAATTTTCTTAAATAAGCTCTGGACCATAGCCCAGTCAAGGCTGCTTCTTTGTTCCACTTACAGTTGAGATATATGCAGAAGCACAAGACATATTTATTTTGTCAAGTGTCACACTGTCAGTATTATTACTATTAAAAAAATGGTTATATAGCTTTCGAGTGTCGTCATCAAACCTGTTTGTGTAGATTCGTAACATCAAAGATAATGCAGTTCAATCATTTATAATATCCATTGAAATGAGATATTTGTGGTATTTAGAACACCTAAAACTATCCATTCTGTTCATTTACTCAGTTGATCTAGATTTTTTTTCACTTGATTTTTAAGAAAAACTTCTTTTCCAGCAAGATGAAGAGGCAGCGGCCATGGTGTATGAAGAATTTGTGGCATCCTTTGAAGATTCACAAAAAATGTCAAAGACTTGGATCAAAGGAGGTGTAGTGAATCCAGCAGAGAAGACAAGTATGTGCTGTCAATTTAAATATATAAAATTGAGATTCCGTAGGGCTACATAAATGTATCATTTCTTCAACAACAAAAATAAAATTTGATTCAAAACTATTCCGTTACCAGTACAGGGTGTCCGAAGATTTTCTTTACAACTTTGATACTAAATGAAATATTTACTAGCACATGGAATTACCAATGAGGAAAATTTAGACAAAAAAAACCCAAAGTTTTTTTTTAATAAAGGTATAACAAGTTGTACATATTCAACACACTACTTTCTCCTGTAGAGTCACTGTGACAGGGAGGAAGATCTGAAGAAAAAAAAGATGAGAAAACTTATCAGAATTTGGTATTCAGACAAACTTAATAGGTTTCTCTATAAAATGGGACAACCCCAATATTTCCACATATCCTGGTTGACCTTTAATATTGAAAAAAAGTTGTGAAGATAATTTTTGGACATCCTATGCTTAACTGCTGTTTGGCGGTTGTCCTTTAGACTTTAGTAGCATCACTGCAATCACACTCATACAGTATTTGAGTTAGTGATAAAATTATTTGAGTTTTTTAATGTAAAGTATTGTTTTAAAAGTTTAATTAAAAAACATCAAGTTTGGATTTATGTGTATTCACTGTCACACAGTTTTCTTCATCCACATCAGTAATCAATTTGGGTAGCACATTATACTAGCAGTAGGTCTAAATGTTCACAGTTTACATTGCACTAAGTTTCTGTAAAAATACTTTTCTGTCATACAATCAGATGTATATAAGTAGGAGAATGATAATTAATTTACAATCTTATAAGCTATCCATATTAGGGTTCCACATAGACATCAGAGTGAAATGAATATTTACAGTTTGGTCTCCTTGCCTAGGAGTACCATATTTTTGTTGTATTTCTCAAGGTAGTCAACTTGCATCTGTTTTGTTTATTGTTTTTGGTTCCTGCTGTCCCCCTGTCTTCTCCCTTTCTCTCTCTCTCTCACTCTCTTTCATCGGATTTAAAGTAAGGTGCATTGCCCCTTAGGCTTTTCTTCCTTTGTTGACTTACTGGCATCATGCTAGATGTGTTTTATTCACTTGATCATGCCAGGGTTTGATTACCACCCAATATGCATAGCATGTTCAGATGTAAGAATGAAAGACTGTGTTTTGTGAATGCTGGTGAAACTCATGTTGGGGGGAAACACTAGTACACAAGAGTTTAGCCACTCCCTTATTGAGTGTCAGCAGCATAATACTAGCATGGCCACAAAACATGTCAGGCATCTGCCTCGATGCATTTGGGACCTGCTACAAAGTCTTGATTTGGGCATACAAGAGGATAGTGTTCTTTCAACTGAGGGGGTTATTAGGACGAATGGGGATGGCTTTGGTGCCTTGCATATCTGGGTGTATATTGGGAGAAACTAGTAGTGAGCAAAGGCTCACACTGCTTATTGCTATGAGATTGCAAGATGTACATAGTACACTTTCTGGTGGACAACATTTGTTTTTTAGTATTATATATCCAGCCTGTGGGTTCTCTGCATGCTGTTGACACACAAGGAATAGAGAACTCTAGGAAAAGTGAGTATTTACTTTCCACAGATTTGCGTGCACTTGCATACAATGAAGTCAGAAAGTGTTTCAAAGTACCTCAGATGAGTTTTCACTTTGCCCTTCTGAGAGAAAAGTTAGTACCATTGCTCTTCACTCCACAATCTCCACCAAAATGCCAGCATCATTGTTTGAAAAATAAAATTTAGCTCTCTCACCACAATGACATTTTTCTCTAGCAAAAAGACAGCACAACAGAGAACTAGGTACATGGCTTCATCAGGAATCTATTTACCTTTGACAGTTTTTTAAATTTATTTTTCATATTTTATTGATTTTACAGTTGGTATCTATTAGTATTACTCATTCTAACATTGCAAACAAGAATTGAGTTTGCTGCTAAAAATTAAATTGAGAAATTTGTTTAATGCTGTTCTTGTAATAATGTTTATTTAAACAAAACAACAAAAGCAAAATTGATATTGTAATTCTAAAGGGAAGCAAAACATTTGTATTTCCATAAGCAATGAAATAACAAAATCTACCATTGTCAGGCCCAAATCATGATTTAAAACTGTGTATATACTAAACATTTTAATTCCTAGAGTCAGATTGTGTTGTTTTTTAAATGGACAGAGACTTATTTATTTTTGTTCATATTTTTATCATTCAAGACTTGTTTACTAATTTAGTGATAGGGATTTGTATATTCAAGAGATAGGTTTATAAAATAACTAATATCCAGAATACTTTTTGCTGTTTATTGGTTCACAGAAGACTCAATGACAAAAGAGGAAAGAGCTCGTGTTTATAGACCTACTTCTAAGCTTGCTGAGCTAGCAGCAACTTTTCAGTCAGCAAAAGAAACAAAAAAGGATGATAGAGATCGGGATCGAGACAGAGAAAGAGAGAAGGACAAAGACAGAGATCGTGACAGGGAGCAAAGATTTGAATCCAGATCAGTATGTTTATTATTAATTAAAAAGTTATGTTTTTCATTTTATTTCAGGTTTTGTGCACTTGGTTGATACATTTATGTTTGTGATACATAATTGTTGTTGAATAATGTATATAAATAAATATTAAAATTGTTTAATGAAAATGTGCTCTTTTTAAAAATTCTGTCAAGTAGACCATCTGCTTCATTTATTTTCTTTCATTTGATATAAAATTATATAGTCCACTTTCATTTGACATAGCTGTATATAAAATTATATAGTCCACTTTCAATTATGTACATTTTTTTGGCATTGTTTTTGGCAGGCATCTTCAGCAGCTTTGAAAAAAAAGAAAGATGAGAAAAAGAAAAGCAACTTGGAACTATTTAAAGAAGAGTTAAAGTTGTAAGTAATACATAATGATACTTGATCACACTTAAGCAAAAATGTGCATGCAAAACACAAAAATGACTGTAAAATATCCCAACATTAATTTGTAAAAGAAATAAATTAACTTTATGTAATAAATCTAAGATGAAATAAGATGTCAAAATGGTCACATGGCGTGTTACATAGTGTCTATACAATAGAAAAAAGAGTCTCCTGAGGCTACTGTGTACACTGGTGATTAATCAGGTTACATCTCCTAACCACAAACTCCTCAGAGTTATTCATCTAATCTGATATTAATTTTGTAAAAATTGAATTTTAATAGACATTAGGACATAACTAATTTATAAGAACTATAACAGTATTTCATGTGGCCTAAGCATCATCAGACAGGTCATTGAAATACATGATTTTTCTGGGGGTCCCTCAAGTATTAGTTATTTTAGCAAATTATATATTCCCTGTTTAAGCTATTCATTTAGTTTTTATCTCTCCTTTCTCATTTCCATCAGAAAGGGACCCAACTAGGGCATTAAAATTTTAAGATGACAGTTTCTTTCATAGTGTGTAAAGATATTTTCTGCCTATTTCTTAAACTGAGTTAGATATATTTTCAGTCAGGCATTATCATTCTGGCTAAAATGTGTTATCAGATAAGTACATAAATATGCCCAGAATTTCTGTAGAGCACATGGAGTTATTTCACCCAGTTTGACTTTTTATGGAAGTGAGGCCCTAAAAAGTATCATAGTGACTAGTTTGGAAGACATCGGTTTCCTAGTAAATAGATTCATCCTGTCAGACAAGTTGTCTACTCTTGCTGCTGATCCCTGGTTCCAGTTGCAGTTGTGTACAAGGTTCATAGCAACTTTGAAAAGTCCTTGAAAAATGAGAACTGTCCTTGAAAATCATTTGAATTTGCCTATAAATCCTCCAACTGCCTGAGAAGTCCTTGATTTTTAATTAAGTATCCCATCCCTTTTCCTTCACCATCAGTTTGCCTAATATTTTTTTATTATCAATAAAATGCTGTGACAACATTTGCAAATCCTCACTGATACTTAGATATTCTGGTATGTCATTCAGAATCCTGAGATATGGTACCGAGAATTCCAGTTTGGAGCACTAGGAATGTTTAGAAACTACATGTATATAGCTAATTTACAACACAGTTTTTTCAGTCCTGGAATAGGACTTCTTAACAATATTGGCCTTTTTGAATTTTTTTGTTCAGTCATTTAACAAAGAATTTTTTCTTGTACAGTCTGATTTTTGTTGTTTATGTATGTACAACAAATAAAACATGATTGCCAATCAACTTGTTAAGAAATTATGCCATAAACCAAATAACGAATTAGGAGAATGTATAAAAGTAACTGGAGAAATAGACAACCATATTGTGAGAAATCAAGACAATGGCAGTTTGGAATCTTCTGATGATCATATGACAGCAAAGCAGGCTTTTCAACCATCCTATCCTTCATATTTGATTTCCTTTTATATAAGATAGGATAATGTTTTATTATGTTATTTCTGATTATTCTGAATATTTGTTAGACGCACTTTGTGCATCGAAACTTGTTGAAAATGGGAAATCCCACATACACATTTTAGTGTTTTTGGGTTTAAAGATATGTCTTTTGAGATAAAAGCATTGAGCAGTTTGTTTTGTTGCATTATTGAATATTATGATATGTTCATTGAAAATTTTTTTAAATTGTAAATGAATCTAAACTAAAGAATTTTTGTCATTCTAGTGATTTACCATTTTTCCATCTTACATTACACACAATTGCCACATTCATCGTAATAAATTTAAAATTTTCACAACTTTATGATAGATAAGAGTACTTTCATTGACTGTAATTATCATCTGATTCCCAGTGCATGCTGCGGTTCACAAAATTTGTTCTTTGATCAAAGGTTTGCAAATTTTTGCACGTTAATATAGGCTGACAGTAATGAAAGTTGTCTCGTACAAAGTTATTTTATTTAGAACAGTTTTTATTTATTTATTTATTTATTTTTGCACTTGCTGCAAAGAATTCAAGAAGAACGTCAAGAACGACACAAACTGAAAAGAACCATAAGAGAAGAAGTAGAAGTGGAAATTCCAGTTCCTGTGGAACCTCGGGCACCTCGGCTAGGGTTGGACTTCTTAGATATGAGTGTTCCATTTCACAGAGGATCTGGTAAGTAAAGAATACAATCCATGATAATTTATTTTCTTTCTTTCCTTTCTCTCCTTTAAGTGAGGTATGTAAACTTGGTTTCCTTCTGAAAATATAAGTAAATAATTTGATTATGAAATAAACAGTGTATTGCCTTTGGCAGTAATTAATTATGTCTGAGTTTTAATGAATGAATTCTGCAGTTCTTTATATGTATATTGCAGTTGCACATTCAGTATCAAAAGTCCTTATGATTTGTGACAAAATAAGACATTACAAGAAAGAAAATAATTTATACTCTGCTAATGATCATTTTTTTAAAAAAATATATATTTTAAATCTACAAAGATTCTGTTATCTGTATAATGAATTTTTAATAAATGTTATCTTGTAAAAGTGTGTGTGTGTGGTTTACTCCACCAATGCTTTAAAAAAAAAAAATCAATCTAGCTGTAGGAAAAAGATGAGAAATTTAAACACTTCACTTTCAGTAAAAACTATATTCAAAGAAAGAAACTGTATGGGTTTTTGCAAAGATTCTTCTGATGTCTATCAGCTTCTAGTGTATTACAATCAGTTAACTCCTCTGATTCATTACACAAGACTCACCATTTGCATAACTGATTATTTAACTTCAATGAATTTTCCAACTGTCTGGTATACACTTAGTACCCTTTATCTAATTTATGTACCTAGAAAACACAAATATCAGTTTCTCACCTGCTGTGGCTAAAATCTTGACCACCTTTTCAGTTTCTGCTCTTACAAAACAGACCTGTGTATTATGAGCATTACATCATAAAAGAAAGGCTATTTATTTTATATCATGAATTCAGAAAATCCTTAAAAACCATTTACTCATTCCTGCAACACTAAATAAACACAACACTAAACCTTTGTACTTTATCATATATTTTCACCAGCTGCCAAGAATGTCTGTTTACACAGTACCTCTGGAGCTCATTTAGTCTATTATACAAATCTCATAGGAACAGAAGCTGCCTATGGCAATGGATCTGGTCTACAGGAATGTTAGCATAGCAACTTGGGTATAAATGTATCTCAAATTGAAACCCTAATGCAGTGGAATGCTGCGCCACTATTTCTGTCATATGTACAATGTGCAAACATACACACACACACACAGTAGGTAGTCCCACTTAATTTTGACATTTGTTATGCTTATATCAGTTAGTATTGCTTTCAATAATTATTGTCTTTTATTTGTATATAAATTTCTTTAGTAATTGCAATTTAATTTTAGCAGCTATATCAGTATATGATTGCAAGATCCATTTTCTTTTGATCCTCATTTCTAATGTTTCTAATTATTTCTTTGCAAAAAATTAACATGCATATGTGGAAAGTTATGAAAAGTTTGTACAACTAATTACAACAACATTAATAATTGTACTTCCATTAACAATACAAAGATCTTTACTGTGTATCTGATTATCATATTGATCGAATCCAGATATGTGTCCACTGACAGTAAAATGAGTATTTATTCATCTTGTAAATTGATGACTTATATTCAAATGACAATATTTCATAAACTACTTGTGACCTTATGTCATCTAATACTATTATGTAAACACATTTGTTTTACTCTGAATCAAAATTGAAAAATTGGTTGGGACTACCTAATTATTGTAAATAGAAAAAATGGATTTGATTATTTCTGTTAATTTAGTAACTCAACTCATATTCATATATATAACTGATTGTTGAGCAACTTGTGGAAACTATTAGTTATTCAGCCTCAAAAGATTACTTGGGAAGATTTCAGAAGCAAATAATTAAAGAAAGAAATAGCTGATTTTGAGGGAATTAAAAAAAATATCACTTGTTAACCTGGCAGTGTTTAACAGTCTACTTAGATTAGATTATGACAGCCATGGATTTTGAACTTTGAATCTTAAGTCAGTATAGTTGTGTCAATATTCAAATAGGATATTTTTTTTAATTATTATTTCCAACAATATTGAATGTTTGTAGTGCTGATAAATATATTCTTGAAGTAAATAACAGTCTATAAATAATTTACTTATTGTTTTTAAAGCTCACTATTTGTGTACATGCTAGTATGTCCTGTTTATTTGTGTTTTTTTTTCCCCTTGCTAAGCTCCAACAGACCCAGCAGATGAAAACACCACAAACATATACGTTGGAAACATAAACCCTAAGGTATTTATCTTATTTTTATTTTGCAAAATGTACTGATTTTGAGTCATAGTTTGTTTTTTTATAAAACATTGTATCCCACAATTTTGATACCAGATTTCTTGGGGACCATAAAAGTAATTAGTGGGATTCTCATTTCAGTACCAATATCATCTTAGATAATTTCGCAATTGTTGATATCTCTGATCTTGAAAGCAATGCTTAGCTGTTTGATGTTTAATGCCACATTGTCCACATCAGCAGTTTCAGTTCACTTCTCTTTTTTGCAGCCTTTTTTAACCCAGAATATCTTGTTCCTTTGGCAGTATTGTAGCCCTTTTAGAACCCAGGATCTCTTGTACTTTGGCAGTATTATAACTCAGGACCTCTTGCGCTTTGGGATATTGTAGCTCTTTAGTAACCTAGGATCTCTTGTACTTCAGCAGTATTGTTGCCCTTTTGTAATCCAGGACCTCATGTGCTTTGGCATATTGTTGCCCTTTTGTAATCCAGGGTCTCTGTACTTTGACACATTGTAGCTCTTTGTAACCCAGGATTTCTTGTACTTTGGCATATTGTAGCTCTTTTGTAGCACAGTATCTCTTGTACTTTTAGCAAATTGTTGCTCTTTTGTAATCCAGGATCTCTTGTACTTTGGCATATTTGGCATTTGTATCCCAGGATCTCTTGTACCTTGGCATATTGTTGCCCTTTCGTAATCCAGAATCTCTTATGCTCTTGGCAGTATTTTTGTCCCTGATATGCAGCTGCCTACTCATTATTGATCACTTGGACAATCATTCAGTTTTTTTTTTAATTTAATCGAATTATCTTAAAGTTGTCTCCACATTTGGTTTATTGAGTTTTATTATTTTATTATTTGAAACTTTATTTTACTTTCTTTGTCCAGTTCACAAAAGTGGTGCCTTAGTTTACTTTTAAAATAATTCTTATTTTAAGTACTTTTTTTCTTTTAATTATTGACATTTGATCATGAATATTTGAGTTAGTTGATCTTATGATCTGGTAGATGATAATTTTCCAAATCGTGTTGGCTGTAGAGGTCCATTTTTCAGGAATAGCTTCTATAGTGCAAATTGTAATTCAGCATGGGCATTTTTTCTCTTGGCCATCTGGTGCAGCATTTTGTGTATGTTTGATCTCACAGATGACAGAGAATCAACTTTGTGAAGTATTTGGCAAGTATGGTCCACTGGCTAGTGTCAAAATCATGTGGCCACGCACTGAAGAAGAAAGGTCAAGGGGCAGGAATTGTGGATTTGTGGCCTTTATGAATCGAAAAGATGGTGAACGGGCCATGAACACATTAAGAGGCAAGTGGCACCATCTTATAGCTGAGTATTTTTTATTATAGGAAAACAGTCAAAATTAGTTTTTATAATTTTTCCAGTAGAATACAGCATTGAAAATTTCCTAAAAGCTTAAGTCAGCCTGGTAAGTAAATTTATATAAAGAATAGCTTGCTATTATGATGGTAAGAACTCTTTCGAAATAAGCACTCATACAGTGAGTAGAGAAAAATTGTTTTTCTTTTTTTTGTAATTCAGATTCATTAACTTTGTTCATTTTTACATGAGTTTATTAATACTGTTGTATAATTCTTGTCTAAGCTTATGGTAGTATGTCTGTGTTTCATTTGTGCAAAATGTGAATTGCTTTGATGAATCAGGCAAGGAAATACAGGGCTTTGAAATGAAACTGGGGTGGGGCAAGGCTGTTCCCATACCCCCACATCCGGTCTACATTCCACCTGCACTGGCCGAACTTACTCAGCCTCCCCCTGCTTCGGGCCTTCCGTTCAATGCACAGCCTTTCCGGAAAAGAAGGGGAGAGAGGGGTGATCGTAGCAACAGTGGTTATGGCAATGTTCCTCCACCTGGGATGTCTTCCAGTGCAGACCACAATTCTTCATCAGCTAGAAATGATGATGCGGATGATACGGACAAGGTAATGACCAGCAAAGGGGTTTTAAATAAAATCTTGAGAAGTAAAATAGTACTATAGGTACCGGACTGTTGGTTAATATCTGGCTTTTTCTTTCATCGTTTAAAGGGGATAGTCTGGGAAAGAAAACAAAACAAACTTTTTATTTATTTTTGTGTGGAATGGTTTGACTATAACTGAATAAGAAGAAAATATTTCAGAGTTTGTTAAGAAGGTAGTAGGCCTTGAGTGTAGTAATAATGGGTATTTGAAGAACTTACAGCCTTGGAAGCTGAACTCAATATTCATGAGCTGCAGAGTGGGTAAGGATTGATCACTGCAAGTCACAATGTTCTAGGTAGGATTTGAACCTAGGACCTGTTTGCAAGGTTAGCACTTTGATCTCACTGCTACTGCAGTCAAGTTCCCTAACCTGTATAAGTTTATGAAGATCTTAATTTCATTCTTGATAAATTTCTCTGCAAGCTAAACTTTGCAAGATGCTAGCCAGTACTTTACTGATTGTCCGGTATCATTGCACTTTATGCATGTTATTTACTTGAAATGATTATTATTTAATATTATTTTTAACATGATACATGAGCACTCTAGGTCTTTTATTTGATATCATTCAGTTAAAAGTTTAAACTAAGAAATATGTATTCTACAACAACAAAATTAAATGAAAGTAATGTACACTTTATTTAGGCAGAGAAAAATAATTGATCTAAGCAGAGCTTTTGCTTGATTTTTGCTTTGGCACATAAACTTGGAAGACTTTGAATTTTTGCAAGCATTCTGCCTTTTTGTGAATCAGTTTTTTTCACTCCTTGTTTCTGAAATTTTTATTTTGTAAATTCTGCTCTAGCACACAAATACTCGCTTGTATCCAGCATAACCAACCTCTAAAAAATTCCAATACAATTTTTTAATATAGCTGTGCTTTCCAACAACAGCAAAAAGTTTGTACAAACTAGGTTCCAAAGTAATAGGAATTACCTTATCCTAATGCTGTATGAGGCACCTCTGCCTTACCTTGTTTTAAAAATTATCTTTATTCATTGCAGTTTGGTGCTATTTTATTTCTTATGTCAGCAGTGTAATGTCACTTGTCTATTTAAAATTCATATGCAGAGTTTATTGTTTCTGCTGAACACTTTAGCCATGTAAGAGTTCATTTTCTTATTATCAGGCTATGGTCATTTCCTGATAGCTTCTATTTCCTGAACATTTTAGCCATGTAAGAGTTCATTTTCTTACTATCAGGCTATGGTCATTTCCTGAACATTTTAGCCATTTAAGAGTTCATTTTCTTATTATCAGGCTATGGTCATTTCCTTATATCTTCTAATTCCTGAACAACTTACCAAGGGGGTTGAAGAGTTTGAATAAATGTAATGATATTTTAGTGAGCTGCTGCAATGACAGAACCTGCATATTCTGCACTCTTTTGCTTTTCCTTTTTATTCTCTAACTAGCAGAAAAACCTCACATTGCCCAGATTTAGAAAGCACTTGAAACACATTCACACAAAACGTCACAAATTGCATATTTGTTGTGGGGGGGTAGACTACGCCATGCAACTTTTGGCTCTCTCCCTGCAACTATGAATCAGGGGTTGTCCTGTCATCATCCTATGTCCATCCTAGAGTTTTAATAATTCCTCATGCAGCTTTCTAACTCTTCCCTTGTGGCCATAAATTCAGGACATATGGACAACATACACATTTTCTGATATATTTATTAGACAAATCAATATTTTATTTTTTGGTGGGTGTGGTTAGTTGATTGATTGGTTAAGAAATCCCAGCCTCTAACTTGACCCAAATAATTCTGCTGTCAATTTTCAGATGTCTTCTATCTCAAGTGTCTATTTAAATTGATGGAATTTTTGTTTTATTGCCCAAAAATTTCTTGCAATAATACCAATTTAATATTACAAGATAGTGATGATTATAGGTTGCTATAGTTTTGAACATACTTTTATGCCTGGATTTGATTAGATTAATTTCAGAATGGTAACAAACAGAAGACTTATTGTGTTTTAAAAACATTTTTCAGTTTAGGTGTTCATGATGATAATTTTTTTAAAATTTATCTGCCTTTTTTTTCTCTTATGAGCAAGTGTGTAATCGGTATTCCTGTTAAAACTTGTAGATCTATTTGGGTTGGTATTTTTGTAAAATAAAAGCCATTTGTCATGTTTTAGATGCAGTGATTGGTAAGGCATTGCAAGTTGTATCAGGAGAATTTAGATTGACATCATTCTGTATACAGTCATTAGTTTGCCACAGGAAGAAAAAACCTATTGAAATGTTACAATTTTACAGCAAAATGAAAAACTATGTTTATGTGGTATATCAGTATTATTTTTCTTTTAATAACATGCATTCACAAAGGCATTTTCTTACATTGCATTTAGCATTGTATATAACCATTGAAATCATTAAATTGTTTTAGAATGCAAAGATCAGCGATCATGTTTAAGGTTAAAATTTTAGATTACTTTTTATGGGTAGCTCTTTTATTGATATTTTTGCAATGCATTTTACATAAGAAATTAGTTTAATACAAAACTTAATTTACTATGTAGAAATAAAATGATTGTCATTTCTTGAGCCTGACTTACGCTCTTCTTAACTGACATTTCTGCAGACCTTAGCCAATGCTGTTGTCAAAGTGGTAATCCCAACTGAAAGGTATATCCACAAGCTTCATAGCTTCTTAACTATTTGACCATTAATCACAAAGTTTCACTTGTCTTACTGTTTTGGTCTAAATATGTTTTGTGGACAGGAGCTTGATTATAGTATGTTTAATTTTGCAATTAGAAATGGATTGATTATATTACGATGCAACACTTTTTATTTTCAGGGATTAGGTAAGAAGATTAGACTGAAAAACCTTTATCTTTCTTCCTTTTATTAAACAAATGTAATTTATTTATGGAATGTGGGTTATTTATGCTCTTAATTCTAACTTCATGTCAATTCCAAACAAAATATCATTTTGAGACAGAAACTAGTTTTTAACTATTTAAGTGGCCTTTAAAAAAAAAAAATAGAGTAAACTTCATCAATTTACTTTCGTATTTATGTATATGTGCAGTATTGAAAATGACAGTCGCTAAATTAAGATCGTTGACACAGAATTTTGCATTTATTTAGAATGCAATACATTTTAAAACTCTCATATTGCTTGGTAATTTTTAAAAATAATTTTGATTGCTTCATGTTTTGATCCAGAATTATTTTGAGCAGGTTTTAAAAACAAAAAAATACACAGGGAAAAAACGTGCCATATTCTTGTGCTGTATAAATATAATATTATGAAGCCTCCATAACAGAATTTGCTACTTGTAAAGAAAGAACTAAGCTTTAAACAGAAATGAATATTATTCATAAATCTGAACTATTTCAAGCTATGTGCACTTTAATGTTCAGTGACTTTCAGTAACAATGTGCTGTGCATTAAGAAGTCATTAGAGATCCTGGGCTACAATCTGCTAACAAACTACAATATTATTTATTACTGTGTTGACAACACATCACAGTTGTGCACAAAATTCATGCTGTTGTCAGGAAAAATATGAAAACTAAATCAGACTTGAAGTCGTTTGATGTCTTTAAAACTTATTTGTTACTAAAATATTTATAAAAACTGAGGTGCTTATACACGTTTAATTCCAGATTAATATCCTAACTAGCAAATACCATAGGCAAGCTTCAGTTCCTTGTTCAGGCTGAGTACTTGGTGACTTTTGTAGGGGAATTAATCATGCAAGTTGAACACTCATTTTTTTAAGAAATTATTTCTACAAGATGAGCATTACTGGATTGATTAAGGAAATTAACTAATTAAATATGGAATTAGTTACTCAAGCTGAGCTCTAAATGAGATAAATAGGAAAATTTATTATTTTAGAACATTTGAGAAGGGCCAGTGTTTTGTTTTGAGAGAGCCCTCCTATACCATCTTAATACTAAGTACACTAAGTACAACTCTAGTAGTAATTGTAACAGGAAATATGAATTGCTAATGCCTCTAGTGCTTTAATATGTGGGGTGGGATAAATTGTGAAATGAAATCTCTCAACTGCATTTACTGTTTAAAGATAATATTTGAGTATTTATTCTTTCTGAATCCTCTTTCACTTCTCTTAGCCACTATAATATTGGTCAGTGTAAGCAAGCTCTTGTCCATATTTAGACCAAACACTGCAAAGGTTAGATGTAAAGAGATAGGTTGCGACCACCACCACATTGGACAATCAGACCAGCCAGAAGTCATCGATGGACCAGGAACACTCCAGTGGACATTTTTTCTTTCTCTACATCTGTCTCTATTTTTAAAAAAAACAACAAAAATCAGTTGATATTTGTTTGAGCAGTGTGCGCTAGGTTGTCATGTTTGTTGATTTATTTTATTGTCCAGTACATTAAAACCATATACTTGTTTATTTGACTTCCTTAAAGAAAATGTACTTTAAAAATTTGAGAAAGAAATAACATTATATGTAATATGTATCTATACAACTTTAAAGCTAATTCACACCACCATATAAAGTAAAAAATACAACCTCATTGTGTTTTAAAATATTCACACTTATTTCTGGAAACTTCAGTATATGGTTTTGGTTACTGAGAAATGCTTGTTATCTGCTCTCCAAATGGCCTTGTCTTAAACATAATGGAATTAATTCAAGATTTCTTATATAGAACATATGTGTATAACCATGGACATTGCATGTGTGCGTGGTTTTGTTCTCAAGTTTCCAATCACAAATGTCATTCTCCATTTTTGTGTAATGTCTCTGCATGATTTTTGTTCGTATTTGCTTAATTTAATAAACTTGGCATCATTATATTGACAGATTGGTCACAGGTTTAGAAAATATAAATATGAAACTTGAAACTGCAGTAGAAGTTTGTGTTGATATGTATGTTCATTTTTGTATTTGAAAAATTAATCTTAATTAAGTAATAAAGTATAATAGAGTATATATTTTGTAATGAAACATTTTACAAAAATTTACTAGAAAAATAATTTATTCCACATAAAATGCTGAAAAATCTAAATACTTACATAGTTCTAAGTCTTTAGCTGTGCAAAGAGAAAATACATATCAGTTTAGTCTGAATTGCATCAAAATGTTTAAATATAATTTTATGTGTACCAACATGAGAAGCTGTTGAGATGTTTCTAGGTAGGTTGTATATTACCATTGTAGCTTTGAAATTTTACAGCAAAATTATTTCTATGCTTATACTAACATAATATTCTTTCATTCGTGAATTTATTCAGCATAGCCTGTTTATTAAAAAGCCAATATGCATGTTAAAGGGTACCTAAGCAGTTTTGACTTGTTGGCATTGTAAGAGTTTATATATAATATGTACTGATTTAACTCTATTATTGAAATCGGTGGATAAAAAGTTTTTTTTAAATTTTTTATTTAACATAATTTCAATTTATTATTAACAAAATTGAGTAAAAAGTACACCCACCCACCCCTGCCAATCCTGTTAAATCATTCTCATTACTGGATTCTTAACCTCTTGACTGCCCTGCCCTTTGAATTTTATAACTCCTAACAATTTGCCATTGTTTTTATGTCAATAATATCATTTACACAACCAAAAATAAGTGGTATGCAGAACAGAATTGAACATATTGATGCTCAGCGGTTTGGGCTGTTATCCACCTTTGCATGATCACCATTTGTACATTTCATTTAGTTTGACAGACTGTCTCTACTTTTGAACAGGCAAGGTGTCAAGTCTTTAATTTTTCTCAGAAAGTTGCACATTGTTCTGCCTGTTTGCTGGTTTAGAAGTAAAGCTCTTTAAATGCCTTACGTTTTCACCTGATTTAAATTTTATTTTCCAGAATATAAGTACTATATGGCAGTAGATAGGGCAAATTTAAAAATCTCTAGGTTTTTATTATTAGAACAGAATTCAGTCACTGTATATTTGTTTTTAGAGGTGCTACTAAATGACTAATGCACTACATGTGAATGGTATCAATGAAGCATTGTATTCATTTCTTTGAAGACTTGCCTAAGTGATTAACAAGTATTTTTATGTAAAGTTTAATATAGTGCTTCATCTGAATAAGAGTTTGCGTGGTGGCTGTTGTTTTGTATTGGAATGGAGATATTTCATTAGTATTGTTAACCCACCTTGACACTGAGTTTAAGTCCAGAAATGGTTATTGAAATTTTGTAGTGTTAAGAATTATACTTTATATTTTACAAATTAACAAGTTGAAGCTTGGTAAGTTTTTATCTTTATAAAAAAAAAATTCATGCATTCATTGAGTACAAATTATTTCTTTTAAATAGAAAAAAATAATAGATACAAAATAAAAACAAACAAAAAATTACTTTGGCATATCTACACAAACTAATTGCAAATGCTGACTATTCTGAATTCATTATTCTTGGGTGTAAATGAATGAATTATAAATGTGTGCATAAATCAGCAATATTTGTAAAGTTCACCTCTTCTCAGTTTAAAATTGACTGTTAAGAATTCCTGTTTTACGTCAAATACAACATAAAATGTGTACTGTCTGAAATACATTTGTTTATGTTTGTATGATTAAGTCAGAATGATGAAATGTGTTCTTTATTAATTTTCAAGACAAAATAATATTGTATAGCAGTTTGATTTGGTTTTCTTGCATTATCCAATATTTCAAATAATTGTTCGCAGATTGAAAGAGGGTTAAAGACATCACATGCATACTTGTGTATTTTTTTAATGCTTATGGTATGTGTTAGGTGATTGTTTAATGAATACTCAAATTTGATGGTAAATAAATGACTGATCCCAGATTTTAACCCCTTCAGTGCCTTGGACATATCCATGGTCCATTATCAAATTTGATTGTTGGGCAGTATGTCACGAATGAGGGGCAGTAACTGTTGGATTGAATAGTATTTTGCTCACTTATTCCTCTTATCCTTTCACTATTGGTATAAAAACATGGGAAAGATGTTTTAAAAGCCCAACACTGAAGGGGTTAAGAGTTTAACTTGGCCAGAGTATATGTATTAACCTAATTTCTTAATATACAATAATAAAGAGAGCAGATAACTGTTTATTCCCAGTGCACATTTGCAGTCTTTCATATTATGCTCTCTGAGTGTCCTGGAGGAAAATGCCATTATTATTTTTTTTTAAAGCAGATTATTACAAGTTAGTTTATTGTGAAAAAAATTATTTAAGATGTGAAAACTGTTCTCACACACACACACACACTATATTTTTGTTTATACTGTAACTGGTTGCTTTCAGCACTTTTAGAATTATCTCAGTGTATTTAAGTTTACTCATTTAGTTTTACTTTAAGAAAATAATGCTATTATAATCTTTTTCTGTCCTTTTCTTTTGTATTATATGCATGAGGGGTCCTTGTCCTTTTTAAATTCACAATTTATATAGCACAAATTTATTTGTTGACACCATAAATCAAGCTTTTCTAATTGGTTGATGTTATGATAGCACATATTCATTTCTGTGGTGGACTTTTTTATTTTTGTATTCATGATTTTATGGTGTCATTCATTCATTTTGTAATTTCATAAAATCAACACATAAGAATAGCTTGATTTTTTACTATCATAAAATGAGTTTGTACTATCATAAAATTGTGAATAAAAGGTAAAATAGTCCCTTGTATATATTTCCATCATATAAACCAGATATCCACAACTTGCACACTAGCCTTTGCATCTAATACACAACTTGAGGATCCAGTACCCTAAGGGAAGGTTACTAAAAAAAAACCTGAGAAGTCGCCATTGATTCTCACTCAGTAAACTATCTAGAGTTTATTTCTAAAAGTAGGAATTAACACGCAGACATTTGCGTGCATGCACACACACAACACACGCATGAGCATTTATTGTTTTAAGAGAGAAAATCAGTATATTTTACAATTGTATGTATGATTCTTCTAATGTGAACATGTGGTTTATTTGATGGAAAAGTGAATTTTATGTAAAATTAGTTTTTCTGAGCAGTTACCAATTGTCTACATGTGGCTTTTTCTTTTCCTTCCTGTTCAGTTTTAGTCTGTAAACAAATAAGGTCTATCTGAAACTGGTTTATTTGGAGGCCAGATGTACCATTACTTAGAAGGATGTTGTTTTATTTATGACTTCGGTAGCCTCCCTTTAGGAAATTAGTGAATCTCTCTGAGGGTCATGGTGGGGCTTGAGTGTTGACAGGTGAGATACAGTTTCCCAGTTTCCTTGTGAGGTAGACATCTTGTAAGCACTCAAAAAAAAAAAAATTCTTTTTTAAGTATATTTTTTATTGTCTATTTTAATTGAATTTATATATGGATTATCTATTAAATATCCTGTGACTTTATCTCATTTTAAAATTTAGTTTATATTCATAGTTTTTAATAATATTTTTTAATGGAATGATTTTCTTTATTTAAAGAAATAGTCTAGGTGTTTTTTTTTTAAATGTAAGATAGCTAAAGTATATGTTCTCTTGTATTATCTGGAAAATTTTGATTCTGGCTTGTTTTGCTGCTTCCCTCTCCCCACCTACAAAAATGGCCCCGGGGATAATCCCCAAGGGCAGAGAATTATTGTCTTGATATTTTGCAGATCCCAGCTTTCACTCATTCATCGCATGATCGAATTTGTCGTTCGCGAGGGTCCAATGTTTGAAGCCATGATTATGAATAGAGAAATAAGTAACCCACAATACAGGTAAGGATTCACTTATTTTAATTATGCTCCATCCATCCTCGTCATAAACTACCATCTCTTGAAGAATCATTATTATTATTATTATTTATTTTTAAATAAAATAATTGAAGTGATTATTTGTTTTTTTAGTATTTTTTAAATCCTCTCTAAATCCTAAAGCAAACAAAAAATAATTTAATTAACTTCATAAATTAACCCCTTCAGTGCCAAGGATGCACATCTATCAATTTTAATCTTTGTTGTGCAACACCTATTTCAAATTGAAGTTGTGACCCTTTGCCACTTCACTGAACTAATAACAGTATATGGTCACATGCTCATTCATAACCCAAATCAAATTGAACAGTCAACAAAAGAATGCATTTCAACTATCCACCTGTTTATAAATTAATGCAGGTGGGTTTTCTTTTTCATTAAAGAATTTGCAAAATCCAAATACTTTTTTTAACAAAGATGATTTTAGAACAATAACAAATGGACAAAGCAGATTAATTGACAAAACATTACAAAAGTAATTAATGCATTGCTGAAAGGAAAGAGCATGGTGGATCTAAAGATTTTTTTAAATTTTTTTTTAATGATGAACGAAATAGGACCATTTATATTGAAATTTATTAAAATTGGTCAGCTGTGTGGTGAGAATATGAGCATTTTCTCTTGACAAGCAATAAGCTACAGAAACTCCTTTCCCGCCCCCTTTTGAACTAATAGAACTATGTTTCATTTGGTATTTTACTTATGATCTCATTAGAGCAGTAATGGATTTTTTGCAAAATTTCATTATGATAGAGACATAAAATCTTGATGGTTTGCTGCAGTACTGAAGTTTTTGTTTAGAAATTGTATTGCTATGACTGGTGAAGTTAGTATAACTGAAAAATGTTTGCCTTAATCCCTAATTTAATTTACTGCTATTACACTAGCAAAGTTTTAAGCATTTCAAATTATAAAATCTCTTGTTTGTGGTTTTTAATTTGAAATTATTTTCAAAATGTGATATTATTGTCATTGAAAATATTGCAATGTTTGATGCTAACGCTACTTCATTAATCATACACAGAAAGAAAGGCTGTTTTACCCTAAAAAATACAATCAGGGAGCAAACACTAAGAATAATTACTGTCGTTACAGTTTCAAAGATATGAGGCAAAGAAAATATTAGCCTGAAACTATAATGGGCTAGACATAATACTGTATAGGGAGGAGTTATGTCCACTAAATATTGCATAAAATGAGAAAGTTGCTTTGGTGACCATGCAATATATAAATTAAAAAATAAATATAAATAAAATTTACTTCTACACAACCTACAGTAACTACTCTTGGATAAAGTAATTTGGAGGAAAGTATCCAGCAAGAGCAGCTTATAAATGAACAACATTTATTTTTAATACACCCTGCTTCATTGTTAAAGATTGCAAGCTTTTCTGTTGATATGATGTATTTCTTTTATATTCATATTTTATGATAGTTCCAATTTCAAGGTAAGACAACAGATAATAAAAGGGGAAGCACAAAAGTGTTGATGGAATATGAACCCCTTTAGCATTCAATGAAATGTTTGAAAACTCTACAGATGTGTAATTACTTTTGGTAATTAGTTCTGAGAAGTGTAAGTATGTACACTAAGATATTGTTAAATATTCAGGTTGAATTTAAATGTAACATTTCCAAAAGTGAATATACTAAAAATTTGTGAACCGTAATAACTTGCCTAATAATAAAATCATATTCTGTATAATATAAAAACTCAATAAAAATATTTCAAAGGTGGTTACTGTCATTATTTTATTGTTATGAAAGCTTGGTCAAAGCAGTAACATCACTTTTAAGGTTTATTAAGAGTAAAGTAACTTTCCTGAGACGCCTTTGCTTATCACATGCACAGTAACTTAAATTTATGTAAAGAGCTGAAAATATAGGTTTCATTGATTTTTTTTTTTTTTAAATGGTAAAAGTTGGCATTCTTATTCCAAGAAGTATAAGTGTTTTACTAGAGAGATGAAAGGAGAAAAGGTCTTATCCAGGTATTGTAATATTTTCATACCTGGTGTGTCACAATTTGAGTAAGTTGCCCATACCTGCATAATTCACTCCTCAGGACAGCAGGATCCAGATATTATAGTGATGTGTGGTAAATTGTGACAAATAGTCTGCAGTATAGCCAGAAAATTAGTATGCAGTAGAAAAATTATGTACTTTCTGTTAACATAATAGTGTCACTTAGTTGTAAAGGATATCATATGTAATTTTAATTTATCTTATTTGTTAATGTAACTCTTTATTCCAGTGGTCCCTAACCTTGTGGCCAAGAGCACATTCAAATTTTCACAAGAGTGCTGCAGGCGCCAACAATTTTTCAAAGCTTATTTTGAACAGGACATTAAATAATATGAAAACATCATATTGAGTAATGCATAATATATGAGTCTGTAAAGAGTAATTTAACACATATAGAGTTTTCATTAAATTATTCAGCAATTACTCTTTCTCTATTGTTATGTGAATTTGCTCTTTTTGAATCAACCTGGAAATAAATAAATAGTTTTACAAAGTAAATATCATAAACACTTTTCATCTTATTTATTTTTAGAATGTATAATAATGTTGTTGACCTAGTGATCAAAATATATTTATTATTCTTAATTTAACATAGATATCCAGTTATGGTTAATAAAATGCAATCTTTATATATTACTTCTATCTGGATTTTAATTTAAAGAAAGTTAAGCACAAGTTTTAATCATAGGCACTTATCAGTACTGAATAGAGAAAAGTACTACTAATGTATGTGCTTTTGGTAACAATTCAGTTTAATTTTTTGCACTGCATTTCATCATCAAGTTTTCCAAGTTGGGAGAGTAAAATGATATTTCTGATTTCTGCTTGTAAGCAAGCTTGTAAGATGGTCATCTATGTTTTGACTTTATTATGTTCATTGTTGACACAGTTTCATGTATGTATAGTACAAAAAGAACAGAAAACCCTTTTTAGTCAGCTATATTCCAAGAATTATCATCTGTTTTGTATGATTTTTAGAAATATTATCATTATAAAAGTCCAAAATCTCCAATTCAGCTTCTCTTCTTACCTGAATGAGGTTCACATTTGCAGTAACCATTTATTTTTTTACCTCTAGCTGGCAAGTAAAAGTATTCATGAGTAAGGCAACTACAGTCTCAGTGATGGTGAACTGTTGAAATCTCTTCAAAATCCTCCAGAAGTTTTTAAATATGGACAACGTGTTAAAGGATTAAAATCACTATCGCATATAATTTTCTTCAAACTTGGGAAATGTGGAAGAGGCTTCATCTTCATTTGTGACATCCACAAGATTAGTTTTGCTTTGAATAATTTTGCAGAACCTAAAATGAATGATGAGATGTTGGATGGAACAGTCAACGTTTGCACTATTTTTCAACCTCATCGCTAGCACACTTAAATTCCTTAGTAGTGCCCGCAGGTATCAGATTGGGGACCACTGCTTTATTCAGACACTTGCTCTCAGATAGCTATTTAACAGTTAAGTCAAGGAAATTGCATCTTAAGTAATGGTGATTTAATTCTTTGTCTGATCTTTTCCCCATCACAACATTTTTAATTTTAAAATTGAAGACAGATTCTGAAGGGGTGTTTTAAATTAGCATACCCCTATTTTTATTTCAGATTTCTCTTTTGAAATGTGTCTTTTTAAAGGCATATGGAGTACTAAACAAAAGTATGTTAAAGAAAGACAAATAGTCATAAACTGTGTTGAACAAGGGTTCAACATTGATTGTTGTGTAACAACAATTTTGCGAAGTGACACACAACTACAAGGTTATTATACAGTATATGTGATGAATTTAGGCATTGAACTAGATATTAGCGATCAGCATTAATTTTAAGATTGACTCCACATGCAAGTATTTAACTGTATTACCAAAGTAAATATAGATTGATTCACACTCTACAATAAGAAAATACAACTGTAAAAGTGTTTTGCTTAGACAAGAAAAGATTAAATTGCATTCCACTGTACAAAAATATAGTAGAATTGTAAAAGTTTATTACAAAGCAAGCAAAGATTGCTTGTATTTCCTAGACAAGAAAAGATTAAATTGCATTCTGCAATACAAAAATACAGTAAAATTGTAAAAGTTTATTACAAAGCAAGCAAAGATAGAATGCCCCTACAGTAAGGCAATGTAATAGAACTATAAAATTGAGCCTTTGGGAGTGGTTTTCTCTCAGACTAAGGAAAAAAATGACCAGCAGCTGTTGATTCATATGTAGGTCTTTTTTAGAATATGATAAAACTGTAGCACTCAACAACAAAAATGGCCAATTTTAATCTTAAACTAAACACCTGTATCAAGAAAATGTGACACAAACACAATTCAGCTTTTAAAACATCCCTTCTTTTAACCAGTGACTGCATATCTTTACCATTAGAAAGATACAAAACTCAACTATAAAGCTGAATTTTGAAAACAAACTACAAAAGTTAGCTTGAAGTACATGTCTGTTCTAACACTTTTTGTTATGTTTCTTGTTTAGAAACTGCATGGTAATGGAAATGGTAACTGTCGTTTTCTACTAGGTTTTTATTTTAATTTTTCTTTTGTAAAATAGGTGTGTTTTAGATTGAGCGAGAAACAGAACTGGCTAGAATGTGTTGGTTTGTTAGTCATGTATAATTAATTGACTTTTGAGACCCAATTTAAATCTTGCAAACAGTGGTTAGAGGATAAATTTTGTGGGGTTTTGTACTCAAATGTTTTAATTATTTAAGGGGTTTTTTTGTTTTAAATAAGTGTCCCAAAATGCTTTATAGTTTTGAAGATTGCTTTAATTAACTCACACCATTATTCTCTTTAATGCTAAATAGCTCTGAAGAATTAGGTATGCATGTCACTGTAGAATCCAACAGACTGTCATAGGTGTAGTGGTCTGTATTTATTCCTCATATTAATATTATGAAAATTTTTACATATCTGCTAAGTTATATCAGTGTTAAATTAGTGCCTAGAATGTTTAGTAAAATCATATTAATTAATTGCCATAGTTGTTAATATGTGGATGATTTCTGGGATGAAAACATACATGCTACTTTTTGATTGCCCTGGCTGATTTGGTCTATACAGGTTCTTGTTTGAAAATCAAAGTCCAAACCACATCTATTACCGCTGGAAGCTGTTCTGCATACTCCAGGTAAAGGTGTTAAGACGTGTTTCCATAAAAATAAAATATTTACAATGCATTTCATTATATTTTATTCTCTCAGTCATGTTAACTTTGCTTGATTAAAATGTGCATTTGAAATTATAACTTTTCATTTCCTATTACAACAGGGAATGGAGAAATGGGGGTAAATACCCAAAATGGGGTAAAAATGAAAAGGGATGGAGGTAAAGAAGACTAAAAAAAATTTACAGATAAAGTATTGAGGTCATCAAACTCTTTCACTCCCACACACACACCAATTTTAATAGACCAACAAATACATTCCTACTTTTATAAAAATTAACTCCCCTTGATCATTAAGTCACACGAATTTGTCAAAGATGCCATTTCAGCTAGTCCTTAAAACTGTCAGTTGTGATCTTGACTCCTAAGAGCTCTTTAGTCCATTCATTCCCTTCTACCCTCATGGCTTGATTTTTGGTGGTGATGTAATATGAAGAAAGTATTTTGACCCATATTTGTAACTGCCGCCATTATTCTGCTTTTCTTTTCCAATCCTTTTTTCCCGGTCGACTGAGAGTTGTAGGTATGTTATTATTTTCCATGGCAAATTGTTCCAGTTCAGTTAGTGTCTTTTCGGCTTTGACCAAAACGTAGAATCCAAAAATTGAAGTTACCCACTATATGATCCATCACCAGACAAGCTTGTGAAGCGTCTGGAAGCACTTGTGAATGATATAATGAAGATTGTCAATGCTGTCAAAGGGTATGCACTAAACACGCAACAATTTCTCGATTTATTTGAGGAGGAGGGGGCAGAATATTCAGGCCTCCCTTTTTCATACTGAGGTGAGATGGCTTTCACTTGAAAATGTTCTGAATTGAGTGTGGGCTCAGATCTGAACAAAAAATCTTTCTAATGGACCAAAAACATGCCTTTGCAGATAAGTTGAGAATCTCCACTTAGCTTGCACATCTCGCATTTTAGCTGATGTCTTTATGCAGATGAATTCATTGAACAAGGAATTGCAAGGTAAAAACATCAATGTCTTTTTAGCAAGAGAAAAGATTTCAGCATTTGGATCATACTTCTGTACTGGAACCAGAAAGTGGAACAAAACGAGATACTGCTTTTTCAAAGCTAGCATAGTTTTGGGAAGATCTCAGTCTGCATGCATCTGACCAAACTCAAAAGGCAGTTTTTTCCAGAGCTTGATTCACATTCTGTCATTTGGGTTGTAAATCCCTTCAACAGTCAACTTGCTGACGTGCCTAAAGAGCCAGAAGGATTGGCAGAGGCACTTCAACATTCACTCCAACAGTGAAGCACACATGGAACAAAATATGTCTCTCATCATTTTGGATTTCAAAAACTGCAAAGGCTTTTAAAATTACTCATGTAGAAGCAACCAAAATGCTGCTGCCTTTTGCAACAACCTATCTTTGTGAACAAGGATTTTCTACCCTCAGGAACTTGAAAACAAAGTACATAAATTGGTTGGAACCAGAAGACAGCATCCAAGTTACTCAAGCCCTGGTATAAATGCTGTTTTATCAAAAATGAAATAGCACCATTTTCCCAAGACCTGAAATGGAGATGTTTTGAATGAAATTCTTCAGTACTTCAATCCTCTTTATTAATTTTGTTTGTGTGCTATTCTTATGACAGCATATGTGGCTTTAAGTCTTTTGTTAATTCTTGGCTTTGAGAACATTTATTCTTCATTTTAAGAGTAATTAGCATGTTTTTATTTACTTTGAAATCTGGGGGTAATTTCATTTAATACAGATTTGGGGTAATACCCAAAGAAGTTCCCTGACCCCTGCTGTACAGTCTTTGGTTCTAAAACCCCTTCATTGATTGTAAAAAAGAATATGTTTTGTATTTCAAAGGGTGAATCCCCTTACAAATGGAGAACAGAGGAGTTTCGCATGTTCAAGGGAGGGTCTCTTTGGAGGCCTCCTCCAATCAACCCTTACACTCAAGGCATGCCTGAAGAGCTGATTAACAAAGAAGTTGAGGAAGATCATGTTGTTGTGCCTGCACCTGGAATAGGAAATACCACATCTGGAGGAAAGAAAGGCTCACTTACAGACAGGTACTTCTTTCTTTATTTATTTTATGCCAATTTTACTTTAACATTCAAAGCATTCAGTGAAGATTTTCAGCATATCAAAATTGCTCATTGGAAAGTAGGGTTCATTTACAGATAGGTGTTACTTTTTATTTGTATAAATTTTTCTTAAAAGAACAGAGTATTGTGTGAGGATTTTATTGGATCACAGTTGGTTTATGTATATGTTTGGTTTCTTTGCCATACTTGGGGTGGGGTGGGGTGGGGATGTTTATGCCTCATTTATAGTCAGTATTATTTGGGAAATTTAAAGATTAAAATATGTAATAATATTTTTCCATTATATAACTCAATTTTTATCATGCATATAAATTACACAGTTTTTTGCACATGCATGCTTATGACAATTTTAGAACCTTCAGTCTTAAAGAAAATGATTAAAATCACTTTATCTTTATGCAAAAATGGTTTGGAATTAACTAATATACCTTTGGTTTTAGCATTCAAATGCATTTAGTTTTTTTTATAGATAACTTAAGTTGCTTATAAAATTTATATTATAAACACTTCTGATGCCAACTCCACCTAGTTAATGGTTATAATTAATATTAATGGAGTACTGTGTATTCCTCACAATTATACTGCGGTAGATACTTCTTGTGTCAACCATGGTCGTAGCGGTTTATAATCAGTAAACCAGGAGATTAGATAAAACAAGTAAAGGCTGCTTTTCCCCATAAAATATAGGGAACACACACTAAGTTTCCACTTTATTCCTTTTTTAACTCCATTCTTTATTACATTCAAGACTATACTTATAGTTTCCTGCAACAGTATTTATTAGCCCAATACACCACTATTACAGCATAATAACTACTCACATAATACATCTCTAAGTAAAATGCAAGTATAACATATCAATAGCAAAATGCATGAAATATTTCAAAGTCCTTTCTCTCTCAACCAGTCAATTAACTCACCATTAGCCTAACGACTGCCTTTCATGACTCGACTTCCTGCCACATCAAGATCAAGTGATTAGACAGTAGAATTCTCTACAGCATATAAACTTTGGCCAGTCCCGCTTTCATAAATCTTAAACTTTGGATAATAAAACTACTTATCCAATTGGAACTGGATTGCATTGCATCAGCAATTTCTAGCATATTCTTAACTCAATTTGTTTACTCCAACCCCAACCCTGGCACTTACAAAAAATACCATCATAAGGGGTGTCCAAGATCGGGTCACTTAAACAATTTAACAATTTATACATACAGAGAAAATGAATATGAAAAATTGATCACTCTTTGTATTGATAAGTTTATATTCCTACTAAAATTGTCAATTTATTACTTCTTTGCACATCCATCAATCAAAATGCTTGTTCATTGTCATTTATTTATTGGTCACTTCAAAAAATTGTTGATAATTTCAATGATACAGTGAAACCAAAACCACCCATTTATTATTTCTTTGCCAGTTGATCAATCATCAGAATCACTCCTTCAGTATCATTTATTTATTTGTTATTTTTAAAAAACTGATTAGTAATGAATGTGTTTGCAGTCAACGAGATCGATTAGAAGATATGTTACGAGATTTAACTCCCGAGAGATCAAAGATTGGTGAGGTGATGGTGTGGTGTTTAGATCATGCAGAAGCCGCAGAAGAAATCGTGGACTGCATCAGTGAAGCACTGTCCATCCTTCAAACACCACTCCCAAAAAAGGTAATAACCGTTTTTATTCACTGTTGAAGAAAAGTTATTTATGCTGCTAGTACTTTTTACAGTTATATTGAGATAGTTTCCAATTAAAAATACTCAAAGCTACTAAAACCTTAAAGGAATGATGTCCTTATGTAATGTAACTACTCTAAGTTTTTTAAGATGTATGACAAGAATTTATAAACCAAACAGCTTAAATTTTACTGAATGCCTTTAAAGGAATATAGAGCAGAAATAATCTATTTACTATAGAAATAATCTGTTATAAAATTAAAATAATAATATAATTGAAGCAAATTAAATTTATTCCTTTATTGTTAATCAAAGGTATCTATACTTAATTTTAATTGTGCTTTTTAACTCTCTTTTTAGATTGCTCGCTTGTACCTGGTATCCGATATTCTTTTTAACAGCAGTGCAAAAGTGCCAAATGCCTCTTTCTTTAGAAGATGGTAAGTAAAAGGTGTCGAATCTTTAAAATTTTTTGTTTCAATTCTTCACAGGTTGGTTATATTACTTCAGAAATGACTATCTTAAATTGAAATCCCCGACATGCTAGCCTTCATATATTTTGTGAGTGGTTTTTGTTTCCTTGAATGGTGCAGTAGAGATTTATCCAGATTTCATTCACAAAAGAAAAGTGGTTTTTTTTTTTTTTTTTGTTTGTTTGATAGTCCTGCCTATAACATCTTGATTATGTCATAGGTGGATTTTTTCCCTCCCAGTCAGACTTATGTTTAGCAGATATATCAAACAGTTATCACCTAGTTATCAGGTTTCTATGATATCAGTGTGATGGTTAGATTCACAATATTACATTACATGTACTGTGGTGAATGTGGAGTGTCTCAGTTTCTATAATGGCAATGAAAGTATTGTATTTTTAGACTATAGAGTTAACTCCCATTACTGAAATATATTATGAAATATACAACAAAGCTACTCATGGCTCTTACATGCTTGTAAATGTATTGTTTTATTCATCACATTTCCCAAGAAAACATCATTTTTTTAAGGTCAATGTAATGAACCATTTTTGACAGTTCCTTGAATTTTTTATATATCGATATTTCGTAGTACCTTTCAAGGCAAGAGTTTTAAAAGAGGGTGTCATTAAATACTTATTTTATTTAATGTATTTGACATTATTTCATATGGATGTCAGCTTTTTTTATTTTTTTTATTTTAACAAAGGGCTATTATAATTGCTATTTTTTTAAAATATATTATTTTAATTGTTTTAAAATCTACCATTAATTAACTTGGCTATGTTTTTGTTTACTTGATTTAATGCATATTTTTAATCAGTTATCAATGAAATAGAACTGTATAATATGTATTTATGTTTTAGTTTCCAAGTCAAACTTCAGGAAATTTTTAAAGACGTACATGAAGTCTATGAAAAAATTGATGGTAGATTAAAGGCTGAACAGTTTAAGGTACGTTTGTTGAAAGAATGTTTTTTTTATATTAACCTCTTTCTTTGTTTTATTTCATGCCCTTTTTTTCCCTTTAAATTTCTTACCTCTAAATTTTTTTTTTATTATTTAAAAGGGTTTGATTAGGAGAGGGAGAAAACACTTTTTAAAAATATTATTTTTTAAAATAATTTTATTAATAGCTTTTGTTTGAAACTAATAAGAAATTAATTTAACCTGTTTATTGAAACAGAAATAGCATTTTAAATTTATCATTAACATACTTATAATTAACATACTTTTATTAATTTTTTTTATCAGTTTTTTAAATCTATAATATTTAATATTTTTCATTTAAAATTGACAGCAAAGGGTGATGGCATGTTTCCGTGCTTGGGAGGACTGGGCTGTGTATCCAAATGATTTTCTCATCAGTCTGCAAAACATCTTCCTGGGTCTAGTTCTCACAAAACAGGTATTATATCTTGTGTCACAGATTGTGTTCTTAAATTTGTGGTATTATCCATTTAACTTTTGTTATATGATACTATTTTAAAAATCAAACAAACACAGCAGACCTACTTAACCATAATAAGAATGACGTGAAGTTTATTGTTAACTTCTACAAAATTAGGAGTTGACACTACACTCTTTTGTGTGCCCCTTAACTCTTGACAACCACACTCAAGAAACACAAAAAAATTATTTTTAAGTTATAGTCTTCCAGTTTGTCAGTGTCTTTGATTTTTACTTGAGAAAAATCTAATGTTAATATTGAAATATCCAGTTTGTTTTTTAAAATTAATTTTTTCTTTGCACAAAATAAGCATATTCTACATATATAGGTCACAAAATATGTATATCATAAAAATTTTAATTAAAGTTTCTATTATCACTGACACAGGTTAAAAAAGTTAAAGATGCACTTTTTAAAAGTTTAAATAGGAAAAATATATGACTTTTTTTAATAAAGTATCAGAAACTCCAAAATTGACATTAAACTTTAAATTAAAAAAAAAAAAATGTAAATTTAAAATAATTATCTGAAAGCATTGTCCATTCTAATTTTGAGATCTGCATCTCAAACATGAAACAGTGGAGTGAAAAATATAAGAAAAGTACATTTAAATTTTAACTACAAAATAAAAGATATCTTTATTCTTTACTTTTTAATTTACATGCCTTATCATCTATAATTAATATTACTCTGCATCATTGAATTGAATTGTTTTGTTTTAAGTGTTATGGTGTAACTCTGTTTATGTACAATTTTTATTAATTTATTCAGTAGTATTGCTGCTGAAATCAGTATTCAAAGGAAATTTGTCTGCCAACTTGTGGGTACTTATAAATTATATATAAATGTCTCACATGAAATTTTTATTATACCATTAAGAATTGACTTGTTACCAAACCAAATGTACAGATTTGTAGAGAAATATTTTGTTTCATAAATGGAATTGGCTTTTATTTACTGGAATTAATTTTGTATGGAAGAAAACATTCTAGAAGTAAGCATACACAAACTGGGAACCATAGTAACTGGCTGTTTCAAGCAACAAGACTGTGGTTTTCAGAAATTTGGTTTTGATCTGGATTTAAAGGGAAAAAACAGTTTAGTAGAAGTTAACCCGATCCCTGTCATGCGAAAAAACACGCGTCGGCAGCGCCATGTCAGGCACTTTTGCCGTTCAGCGATAATTTCTATGGGTTACTAAACTAAAAAATCAAAAGTGAAGCTAATACTAAATGAATTTGAAAAACGTTCATTGTAAACTATTACATATATATTAATAAAATATTTGAAGTATTTTTAAAAATTTTTTAAAAATTAAAAAATATATAAATAATAAAAAGTTTTTTTACCTTTTTGTTGAACTTGCGATTTTCATCATCTGTTGTCGTATTCCTGGAGGATTTTCATTTTATTACACATTTATTTAATAGTCCAAATTGTGTGGAGATGTTTAATCAATATTTCAGAATAGTAATCCAAAATTTTGCATTATTATTAGTTTTTTTATATCAAGCACACACCACCAAGTACTTTTACTCAATGGATATAGCACGAGAGATCTGAAATAGATCTAGAAAAATAGATCGCATCCAAGTAGATAAATCCAATTGAAGTGAAGAAAAATGTTCCACATATGTCCAGTTCAGTATATTTTGTGCACATAAAAACTATTTCCATAAGAATTTTTTTTACACATCAATACAATAAGTCCCCAAAACTGATACATTTCAGTCACCTCTGTATCACGCCACTATTTGAAGAGACGAAGTAAGAAAGATTTGCACATGATAATAGTAGATCTGCGGCATAAGTATTCGTGAACTCGACAATTTTTTGCACAAAATTCACTGGTAAAAGTGCTTCCAAAATATCAACTTCTCCAGTATTTTCTGCAAATGGCATTTATATTTCACTATTTCCTGCAAAAGCATGTGGCTTTTCCATGCACGTAACAGACGCTGACGCCACGCTTCGACACGACCGGTTTTCAGTTTTCGTAGTGCTGGCCTCGAGGTCAACTGTGTCTAAAATTTCAATAGGGGCTGGTTGAACATTTTTATTTTCTGATATAAGAAATCAGATTCATCTAAAATGAATCAAATTCTGACCCAGCTGTGGCTTCAAACTGTGAGTTTGAAAACATCGAAACTTGCCATGGAGATCAACACAAAATGTCTGCGCGTCTTCACAAAGACAGTGGGTTGTATTGAAAAAGCCGCCAATTCAAGCTCATTAACATACTGATTATAAGTATCCAATGAAAAAATTTATAACAGATTGGGTGCGGAAGCCAAACATATCTTTCAATTTTTCTGATTGGTTATTTTTAATGAATGGTTTCATGAATGAACGAACAACACGCACGTATCCGTAAGCCTGTGACATACCGTGGAACGCAGTCAAGGGCTCAGTCACTTCCGGTTGTGACATAACTTGACACCCAGACTGCGAATGGGTTAAGGTTTCTCAATGATTGGCTCACTTTGCAATCCTAAAACTTTTAATGGTTAGAAATGTAGAGAAGATAATGCTGTTTTTATGTGCTGTGTTCCTGAATACATTAAAATAATGGTGATAATTGTTATCTAAATGTGTGCATTTTTGGTGGATGGGTGGGTGGTGGTGTTTGTTTGGGAAATATATTTTTTTATATATATTGATTTGAAAATAACTATTTCAACCCATTTTTCAATTGTAAAAGATATAAATCCTGAAAAAGAATATATTAATGTTTGTATTTATGTGTAAAAATCACAAATTTGGAAATAAAAAGAAATAAATCAAAGGAATGTCTGGCTTTCCTTAATCAAATTTTTATAATCTTTTATCCTTATAGAGAGCACGCACTTGATTGTCTCCTTCATAGTATGATGTTTAGGCTACCAGTCCCAGCTACTTAAATTCACATGATTCCTTGCAGGAACACTTTTTGGCTGCAACATTGTGGTGTCATTAATACTATTGGCTGGAAATAAGAGAATATATTTTAAAAATATCTTGCCAAATGTACTTTCACAGTATACATTATAAGGATTTTTTTTTACACTGTTTGCTTACCCACCATTTTACTTAATCATTGCATCTGTTGTCTGAATGTGTCAGCAAGGATGGACCTTTAACTTTTATTCTTGTTCACTGCCATTCTTTTAATTTTGAAAACAAAAATCGGCCATTGTAGATGTAGAGACCTAAAAGGAATCAAATCCTCTAATATTGCACCATTGGTCAAACACATTCAATTTACCTTGATAAACTATTATAGTGCCAGTCCTTCTAGCATGCTAGATGTGCTGAATGATCTCCTACACCGTGCTGGCTTCATAATATCTGCACGTAGAGTGCTAGCACCTAAGCACTCATTTGAAAGACCAGAGCACAAGACTGAGCAAGTCTTGCCTAATTGGCAGTTTCCTCAGAATTTCTGTCACATGTAAAAGCATGCTTATCCATGTTGCTATCAGTATTCAATGACTGAGCTTCAAGAGAATATTTGGAATGAAGTTAGTTAGAGGGAAGTTATTTTCTAACATATTCCGATAGACACTGCCATACTTTGTGTCCAGGAATGGAGTGACAAACACTAGCAGCTAAGCATTCCTAATGGCAAGAAAATTTTGTGCAATTTGTCTCAATGCATGAAAGACAGCATGAGTGGTGTCCAGTCTATCAATGTGATGAAGACACCTATTATATTAACTCATCTCAGAATATGTTGTGCTGCTAAGAACTCGGTCCTGTCCACATAATCTATAGTAGGAGTGTCCAATTAATAAGAATAGGTCAGTTGATTTTTGTCCCCTCATGGTGTTGGATGTAAGCTACTACCATGCAGTTGTCTGATTGCATCATAATAACTGTTCAAAGCTATCAGGTCCTGTACTCTGAGGGTGTAAAGTACCGCCAACATTACTAAATAAAGCTGTATTTGGTTTAGATAAGGACTCCTATATGATCAATTTTTGGAAGAAATATCACTCTTGACAGTTCTGACAATTGCATATGCGCAGACTTGGGCGAGGCACCCAACTTCTGGCTATTCTGTCTGCTCACTCTGAGAGGGCTTGTCTGAAGAGAGGGTTTATTGTCAGACTTGCCTTAATAATATTCAGATTATTCAGTGCCGAAGCAAAAATTGATGATTAAAGCAATTAACCATCTATAGCATTCTGTATGGGTCGGCTCATTTTCATCTCCCTTCTAATGGGATTTGGGACTCCAGCCTGTACTAAATTTCCACAGTAAGCTCATCTAGTTACATGACAGATAAATCTATCTTGTGTTTAATAGTTCTCTATATGCTTTTCCTAATTTGCTGTTGTGTTATCAAAGAATGTACATATTTATCATATTGTCCTTGTATAATATTTATACACTCATAACTGATTTTTATGTATGTTTTCAATTATTATTATAAATGAAATTGATATGACATATTTTTTAGGTCTTTCTGCTTTGGTTGATTAAATCCTTGATGTGAATTTTACAAACATATTTAAATCTTACTATTACACAATCCACTCAGCCTATCTGTTATATTCATGTCCTTCAATTTAATGCTAATCCCTAATCATTTCTACCTGTTGTGTCACTTGCACCTGCTGTAAATTCTGTATTCATTTTTTAATGGATTTTACCTACATGCAAATTTTTCTTTTATTTAAAAAATAATTAACTAAAAGTAAGGAAGGAAACAAGCAGCCTCCGTTATAATGGCTCCAATAGCCTCTTGCTCTATTTTGCACATACAGTATGCTCCTTCTTCCTTTACAGTCAAAAGTGGCCTTGACTGTGTTTGAGATTGAACCACATGGACTAAAGGTACGTTGTTAGACTTTTCACCCACACATTATTTTTTTTTTCCTGTCATGATCCTCATCTGTATATTTATGGATTAATGCTAAAATAACTCATTGCAGAGTAGTTTCCCTTTTTACAACAATGTTTGGTTAATTTCACATACCTTTGTTTCAGTTCTCTGTAGAGAAATGCATTTCATTCCCCTTTTAAAATGTGTATATACCATGTTGTCTTAACAGTCAGAACATTCACCCGAAGGTCTACAAGGACGGTCAAGTGAAGATCTGGATGGCGTAACGCTTGAAGACCTTGATGGTGCTCCGTTGACTTCCGTTGTGCTGGATGGTAAACCATTGACAGAAGATATTGATGGAGAGGTGCTGTCAGAGGACCTTGATGGCATTCCACGTAAGATATTTTGTCATGCTCAGTGACTGCCATTAGCAACCAGAAAAATATGAAGATGCTGCAAAAAAAAGAGATAATGCTTGGAACAATTCATTCTGGCATCCACTCAAACAATAGACAGATTTAGTCTGAAATATTAATTCAGACAGGACTCTTTTTTTTCTCATTCCCTGTAGAGTCAGAAATGTTATTCAGAATGTAAACATGTTTTCTCTCTTTTTTTATTTTATAGTCAATCGTGCTGCTGAAGATTTGGATGGACACCCATTACAAGATGTAAAAATTGTTGCCCCAGCCCCTGCCCCTGCCCCAGCCTTCACTCGGTCCAAGTGGGAATCTGTTGATGAAACAGCACTTGAAGCACAAGGTAAGTCTTTTCTGAATTAAGTCAAGAGAATCAGTCAGAAATGTGTACTCTAAAACGCAGTAAAACCAATCGTATATATTTTACTATAATGGCAGAAGATGTACTGTAATGTCTTAACCAGATGGCATACTGTCCTCTTTGCCACAAAGGCAAAAGGTCTTGAATCTTTTGTCTTAGCAAGACAGATGACTTGTCTTTAATTCCTTCAAGAATATTGTTAAATGCCATATCAGCCCCTTGTCTTTCAAAATCAGTTCTGGGTTATCCTCTAAATGGGGGCAGGGGGTATTTTTTGATGCTCTCTTTATTGGATGGAGATTAATATTCAGCAAGTGTGGGTGATTCAAACTATCCACTCTGAATATTACTAATGATTTTGACATGCTGAATTTCAAAGTTCTGTTTATGAATATTTTTGTTTTTTAAACTGAGAAAGTAGTCATCTTAACTTTTTTTTTTATATAGACCTTTGATCAGAATCTACTTTACAACATGCCTCAGACTTTTTTGTGAAATATTTTAATATGTGACATACATTATTTTCGTTAAATGGGTTAATATTTACAATAATTTGTACTTTGTCATTTAAAAAAATAAAATGTTTTCCTGGTTTACCCTAATTGCTTTAGATGACAAATAATTGGTCTTATGGCCCACATTTTGTTAGTTCCAGCAATTGATGAAACTAACATTATGCTTTGCAGCTTAATTGTTTTTATCATTTCTTAAAATTATGAATTCCTTAGATTTATAGCTAAATCACTGCACATTATATAACAACATATATTCAAAGCAAAGAGTTTGCATGAACCTGAATGTAAAACTAGGTTTATTTAGCTATTTGCAGCATTTAGAGAGAGATTTTCTTAATGTTATCTGTATCTAAAATGCCATTAGATAGCTCTACTTGGTATAGTTATGTTATTTCTATCACATGTTCTTTGCAACAATGACTACATTAAAATGGATAATGGTATCTCTTTTAGTTAAGACATCTTGCATGGTACAGCTATTTCTTACCATTCTTTGCAGCAGTGACTACATCAGAATGGATAATGGTATCTCTTTTAATGTCATTAGATTAGATACATAGATATCTTGCATGGTACAGTAATTTTTACTTTGTTCTTTGCAGCAATGACTACATCCAAATGGGATCTATTGGAACAAGAGAGTGATGGAGAAAAAGAAGCAACTGCCAAAGTAGTAGATGAAGATATTGATGGCGCGTTAGTACTTTTTTTTAATAAACAGTTAACATCTTTTCTTACACCAAGTCTTGCAGTTTTTGACAAAGAGATATATGTATCATTTTGAGAATGATCATCATACTATAGGCAGAAGCCTGGACCTTTTAAGTTTCTTTTCATTCTGTTTTTCTAAATACCTTTTTTCTTCTTTCCCTTCCTTCAGAAATACTAACTAGATATGCCTGAATTGTGAGTTTATGTTTTGTTTTGTTGTTTAAAATTTATCTTTTGCTGATCTCTTAGATGAAATGTTTGCTGAGATATTTTTTTGTTTGTTAATAGAGTCCTCATTTATAAATAATGATGATGAGATTTAATGGGGTGAAAAAGATTCTGAAAGAAGAATTCTTTGAAAGTGTAGCCGTGAAAAGGCAATGGCACTTATAAAACATAGCTGAACAAGAATTATTGCTTCATGTGTTTCCTTTTTAAAAAAAAAAAAGATTATGATTTTATGAGTATGGGTTACTATGAATAAGACCTGGTGGAAATTTTTTTTAAATATGCAACATTAAAGTTATACTTGTTTCTTTAGAAATTAGGACTTCTTTCCTTAATGTGACATAACCTTTCCTACTAAAGATAGATGGTACTAAGTCTAATCAGTTTTATAGAAAAAAGTGAATTAACAACTTAGCAATGGATTATTGCTTATGAATAAATAATTCTTTTTTAAATATGTTTCAAAAATATGACTACTAACTCCCAAGAATTAAACAGCTCAAAAGCTTAATAAACTGCAATTTATTACAGATAAGTAAACTTTTTCTTTTCCAATAAGATGTCTTAATGATGAAGCTTAATGTTTGACATCAGGCAATAACTAAATATATTTGTGAATAACTTTAGCCCTATGGAGGAGCCTGCATCAAACAGTGATGCGAGTGAGGAAAACAGTGAGGATGGCAGCTCCTCTCAACGCCAGGAGATGAGTGAGGAACGACGCTTGAAACTTCGAGAGATCGAGGTGGGATACGCTAAGATTACAATCGTGTTTGTACACGTTTTATTTCTTTTTGAATATTAGAAGTAACAGTTTATCTTTAGTTTTAGACAATCAGTATGTCAAGACTTGTGCTACTACACCAGGTTGTTTTTTTTCTCATTGCCTATACACTAACATCTGTTCACTTGTCCAACTGGCAATGCACCATCTATTCACTCGTTAGCAATGATAAAACTGTGTACCACCATTTGTTTACTTGCCCATAAGTAGTGTGTCCTCTACACCACCAACTGTTCACTTGACTAGCAGTAGCAAAGTTCTGTACACCTCCATTTGTTTAATTGTCCACCCATAGAAAATGTCACATACACCACAAGCTGTTCACTAGTCCAGCAGTAACAAAGTTCCATACACCGCCATACGTTAATTTGTCCAGCAGTGGTAAATAATGTCATATTCATCACCATTTATTCATTGATTGAAAAGCTCTTGAAATTGTCCTGTGTATACAATGAAATAGCAGCTGTATTTTCCTCCTCTGACAGCACCATCTCACTCACTACACAAGCCAAATCTATGTCATTTGAGTGGTATTTACTGACAGAAGTCTGCCTTTCCAGGGCAACAGACTTTGTCCATGCAAATTTCACAAAAAGAAACACATTTCTTTTTGAGATGGTGAAGAGCCGGTGTAATTTTGTATTGTCATTCATGCAGATGAGAATCTTGTCCAGGCAAGTGAGTGTTAGAATCAAATGTAATAAATTTTAGGAGGGTCTGAAATGTGTTTCTCTGCAAGGCAGGTTTGAAGATCGGCATTTTATGCATGCGGTTCTTGGACCATGTAAGTGAGCATTTTGACAACTCCCATATGTAGTCCATTATCCAGAGAAATATTCATTTCAGTTAAATTTGTGAGTATCCTTGACATGAAAATATGACAGAATAATACATGGATTATTTCCCAAAATCTGTTGTGCATGCATTTTGGTTTATATAACTAGTTAGTTCAGAAAACTTTAACTGAAAAATATTTTTAAAGTCAACTGGTGCATTATACAGTCATGTTAAACCTAGATTTTGATAAAATCTTTATTGTTTAGAAACTGAAGATATATTTTGAAAATTTACATTTGAAAAAATTAATCAACATGTGCCTGCTAAAATGTTGCTGTTTTCCTTCCCTCTCATTCTCCCCATCAATTTTTTTGCTCCTAGCACAGTTATTATTTTATGAACTGTGGAATAAATCTCTCTTTTCCCCTCAAACACAGTGATTATTTTTAGGATAATCCTCTCACTCCACACACACACACACACACACACACATGCATGCATTTTACCCTTAACACAGTTATTATTTTGTGATTCTGGATAATCCTCTCACTCCCCCTACACACACACACACGCGCGTGCGCGCGCGCGCACACTTCTTGTTTCACCCAAACACATTATTTTGTTAACTGGGATAATCCTCTCACTCTCCCCATCTTTTTTCACCCCTAACACAGTTATTATTTTCTGAACTGTGAAATAATCCTCCGCCAGCTGCCAGAAGTATTCGCTAATGACACATTATAGATGTTTTTATTTCCCCCTTTTTGCTTTGTCTTTGACAGTCAAGAAGTGGTGAATACAATTCATCCTCACTTCAGTGCATTGACATGCAAATTCATATTTTTTTGGGATCAGATTTGTCAGCTAACTTATCAGAATCATTTTTGTCAATGTCAGTCATATTTGATTTCTGAAACAGTTTCCACCGCTGTTCATCCTTGTTTCTGCTGGATAGGTGATATATCTGCATTTTGCCAATCTCTAAGTGATAGTGAAAGAAGCTTCCCACCCTCCTGGTTTTACTTCTTAATTCTCATGTCTAGATGTATTATACCTGGATACAAAATGTACTCATATGGTAGAAGGAATGTCACTCAACATATTTATAATAACATGAAGCAAAATAAGTTTCCTGTATGCATTTTTATAGATATATATTGTACATCACAGACAATGCAGGGATAATAACCATGACAGATGAACATTAATACGAGTAAACCTATTGATAAATATAAAAATCTTTTCCAAATAGATGGCAACTTCTTTCCGATAAATTTTTGATACGTCAGTGAGCTTAATATTCATTTGTAGTAAAAGTTGTCTGTATTGATGAAGACTTATTTAGTCAGAACATTAACTCTTTTAATTATTTTTGTATATCTCCATTGTAGCATTTCTAATTTTCATGTTACACTGATGTTTGTATTGTGTGTTGTGCAGTTACATAAAACTATCACCTTATCTATAATGCATTTCTTGTAGAAAATGTTCAGACTACTCTGTTAACACCAGCTTTGTGCCTTCTCTGCATTGTTAAAGAGTGATGAGAGATTTGCATTTATACATCATTATACAACTGTATTTTGTTTGTTTGTTGTTTTTTTTGCCGGGCTGGTAATTCAGATGAAGGTAGTGAAATACCAGGATGATGTTGAAATGGGAAGACGTTCACGTAAATCTCACATGAGCATTTCTGAGCAGGTAGCTCACTACAGGAAAAAACTTCTTTCTAAGGTTAGTGTGTGAAATATCTTTCTACAGTTAGTGTCAGAAATATCTTTCTAAAGTTAGTGTTTGAAATAGTAATAATTGAAAGAGCAGAAAATATTGTCTTTGAAACTGTGATGCGCTTTGTTATGTTTACTTTTCGTTTAAAAAAAAAAGTAGATTTCCTATCAGCGTTTTATTTTGCTTTAATGTCTATTTGCCCACATAATTTCTGGTTTGATATCTGTTAAATTATGCATTGTCATAATACTTATAAAGTAATTGATTTGTAATACTAGAATGTCTTCAAGTTTACCATAGAATTTCAGATAAAGCTAATAATACTAATTGCAAAATTGTATTTATTGGTCATAAATACCCAGAAAAGTTACTTGGCACTTTATCATTATGTAATTAGCTTGTCTTTCAAAAGGAGTTCCAGCTTGAGGTGTCAGATTCTCCCAATCCACGTGAAGGTCGCAAAAGGCACAGGTCAAAGTCACCAGCCACACCTGCTCGCTCTTCATCTAGATCAGAAAAATCTGAATCACCCAAGCGATCAAAAAAGAATAAAAGGTAATTTAGGAAGGTTTAGACAATTGTTTGATGGTTTGTTGTTATTACTTAGTTTGAACTGTTTACTTGAAACTGCACTATGTATCCAAATGGCTGTTATACATTTACTCTTGGTTTAAACAAGGTAAAATATGCCACAAACATTCCTGAATTTGATGCATCTTACTCAACAGAATTAATTATTGAGCAATTTTAAATTGTTATTCTTCCTCCTCTTCTCTCCCATGCACGCCTGCACACTGTTGTGTTTTCGCTTTAGAGAGGCTTTGTTTTAAAATCTAAAGTTTTCAATTGTCATCAGTCATATACAGTTTTACATTTTAGTTCATATACAGTTTTGCATTCTAGTTCCACATCAAGATGCACATTACATATTTGCTTTTCCATTGGATGTAATTCTTGCATACACACTCCTTGACTCAATTAAAACATACAGTCTTTACCATCACTCACCTTACTGCAAAGGCTTATTATTTATTTATTGATTTCAGTAATTTCCACACTTTTGTAACTGCCTGCTCATGCTCATTATAATTGATAGGTTTTCTTTTTCAGTCCAAAGCGTTCTAAGCGATCAAGATCAAGATCACCACGTGCAAAGTCTCCTCACAGTCCAGTTCGCTACAAGCATAAGCACAAAAGCCGCAAGCATAGGGACTGACATGTTATCACTAAGTTTTCCAGTAGCTTAGGGTTGTGGTCTGGTATGCGTGAGGGGATGTGATATTTGTACTTATGCTCACTTTAGTAAGAGGTAAGATATTAGAGAGGAAGAAATACAGTTTCATTGAGTAGGCTGAATGCATGCATGCCTGTCTGCCTGCTTTACTTGCGTGTGCAAATGTGGTGAATTTATTTGAAATATCAAGGTGTTTTCAGTGTGCATGTGGATATTACTGATATAAATGCACTGAAAGAAGAATTTGGTTGGAACAAAATATTTTTGTGTGTGGGAATGAAAGGTTTCATTTTGAATGTAATCCCTGTTACCCATATTTGCAAGGAATTTTATCTTTATGTAGGCCTACACCGCAGAGTGTTTTGAATTGTAATAATATTAATTTAATTACTTTTATATCTTTATCATTGCCAGTAACATGAAAATGTTCCTTGTTATAAGCTTTAAAAGCCCCTGACTTTAGGATCTGAACTTTTTATGAAAAATATTCTGGGTTTTATACTTGTGAGAAATTATACAAGCAAGACAAGATTAGCTATGATGAAATGTATCTGGTTAGAAACAAAGCTTGCCGATTATTTTGTTTAGTAAAATATAATACCATTTATAGAAATAAAAGACTTAGAGCCATCAACAGTTCTGTGCTTCTTGTCTGTGAAATCAACAGAAATTGGAAGTGGGTGTGAGAAACTGAAATAGTCATTTACTGGTGTCTGGAATCCTGCCATTCTTAGAGAGAGAACATTGCATTATAATAAAATCGCTTCTCAACACTTCAATTTTTAATTATTTGTGCACTTGTAGGTTGACATAAAACACACAAGTAAAAATTTTAAAGTATAAAAAATTGCGTCCCATTTCCATTCCCTACAAAAATCGCTTCACTTGAAAACAGCAGATAGTGAAATTAACTATAAGCATATGGTTCAGCAGACAGTGAGTATCAGTACAGTGGTAAATATCAGGGAATGCAACTTTTCACTCTGTTACAAAACAAAGTCCAACATATAATAGATATCGCAACACTAGTAAATAGCAAAAAATGCACCTTCTCACACTTCTGTTACAGACAAGGTCCAACATAAATGGATATAACACTACTAGTCAATAGTAAAGAGAGAACCTTCTTGCGCTTCAGTTACAAACAAGGTCCAACATAAACGGATATCACAGCACTGGTAAATAGAAAAGAAAAAAGCATCTCACGCTTTGGTTACAAAAAAGGTTAAAAAAATATTTACTATCACTACACTAGTAGTAAATAGCATAGAGCAACTCTTCTCACACTCTGGTTACATAACAAGGTCTAACAAACAATTATATCTCCAAAACTGGACTCCAGCTTCAAACAGTGTGCATAAATGTGCCCAAAGAAAACCAACCATTTGGGCTGCAAAATTTTGTATTCTGATCAAGGGCTGAGAGTAGGGAAAAATTATTTTTATTTTGACTGTTAGATGGTTTTAAACTATTTGAAGCTAGTTAGTATACTATAAGGTAAATATTAAATTAATTTTTTTCCTAATTGCCCCTTTGCATTGCTTTTTCTTTAATATTTTGTAACTATTATGAATGCTCTTTCCAATAACATTTTATTGAAACCTCAAAATTCCAAACTTTTTACTGCTAAATAGACCACAGATAATGCAGTAAAATTATTAAAACCTCATAATTTCATACTTCTCCATGCTAAATGATGCAAACAGAAGTTAGTCATTGACCTCAGAAATTGCAGTAAAATTATTATAACTTTTGTGGAAATACCTAAATTTTCAATGCTAAATGTTACAAATCTTAGCAAATGCAATAAAATTATTACAAATTTTGTCACAGTACCAAACTTTTGAGTGCTAAATGTTACAAGCAGCTTGGGTCATTGATCTCTTATAATGTGCTGTAACGGCTGTGTGCTAGAAGAGCATCGAATATTACCTTTAAGTGATTAGACTTGGGCTCAGATTTCAAAGGGAGATAATTATATTCTGTCCCTTTGCTTTATTAAAGACTGTTGAGCAAAAATGCATTTGCTCACAAGTACTCGTTCCCTTCATCTTATGAGCATCCTGACAATTTGTTGTTTAGACTTCTCATCTCACTCTAAACAATGCTTTATCACCCAAGGTGCTGGTAACCAATATGACATCAAAAGTTTTTGTTCTGTGATATAAATGGAGAACAAAGTTCATGATATTTTATTTTCAAATAGATGTTTCTTTTTTTCAAGCTAATTGGCAACCAGTTTAACATCTTAAAAGTTTCAGTTCTCTGATTTAAAAAGAAAAGAAAAAAAATTTTAACTGTTGTTTTAAATAGTTTCTTCTTGTCAATTTTTTTTAATGTTCACACTTGTTCGTTCTATCTCTCTGCACACTACCTTGTCATTATTTGTTGCCTTGATGTGTAAAATTTTGAAAATAGCTTCTTGATGGACAGCAAGCACTTTGCATAACATCCAGTCATACAAATTTTAACTGCAGTAACATTCAGTCATTTAAATTTTAGCTGCAGTAATATTCAATTATACAAATATTAACTGATGTAATATTCATACTCATTTTAACTGCAGTGACATCCAATCATACAAATTTTAACTGAAGTGACATCCAATCATACAAATTTTAACTGAAGTGACATGCAATCATACAAATTTTAACTCTAGTTACATCCACTCATATAAATTTTAACTCTAGCAACATCTAATTATACAAATTTTAATTCTAGTAACATCTAATCATAAATTTTATCACTAGTTACATCCAATCATACAAATATTAACTCTAGTAACATCTAATCATATAAATTTTAACTCCAGTAATATCTAATCATATAAATTTAACTCTAGTAACATTCAATCATACAAATTTTTAATTAAACTAACATCCATCAAACAAATTTTAGCTGCAGAAGCATCCATCACACAAATTTTAGTCCATCATATAAATTTTAGCTATAGCAACAACTTAACATGCATCATAATTTTGTTGATATAATTATATCAGTACATATAATATTCTTTCATTCTAGAACTTAAATCTTAAAATTCTCAAATTGTTCATTAAAGTAGATAAATAAAGATGACTAACATACATCTATGTGTTTCTAGAAGTGATCAGCTACTCATTCAGGCCTTTTTTTTAATGACTTTATATTTTTTCATGAAATTGTTTACATTCAAACTTGATTTAAGAAAATTCCAAGAAAAAAAAAGAAAAGAAACCCCTTATCTCATGAGTCTAACTGGCTTAATCTGTGTATTCGGATTCAGTTTGTGTGTGTGTGTGTTTGAGTGAGAAAATATGCAAGTTTGCTGATGCATTATAAAGTCCTGTATAAACTTTCTAGGATCCAGTCTGCTCAAGATGGCATGGATTTGTTAACTCTGCAAATTATTAAAATACATTGCAGAGAATACGAGTTTTTTTAAAACTGGCTTTTGTGTTTTAGTAAGTTTTTTTGTTGATATTTGTTATGCAACCACATTACTTGTATTTATTCAATATGCATTTTCATATCTGATTCATGAATGAACTACTGATTTAATACAGTATGTGAATAAAATAAACATTTTGGTACTTGTAACTAATTAATTACATAACAGCAATTATGATGTATTAATAAGTTTCCACAAGCACACAGTTCAAAATGAATAGTCGATGAGTATTGTTTGTAATACATTAGTAAGTTACATTTTCTTCTGTGTATACTTAAGTGTTATTTGTAACAAAGGTTACTATTTGCTTTATGGTTTATGGGGCTGGGATGGTAGGTCAAAGTCTAGTGGGGCAGTGTGTTTCTGTCTGTTGAAATTGTATCTGAAAATATCCCTCCCTTCCCCCCACCCCATTTATATGCATCTATGATAGACGCTTGTTAACTTGTTATTGCTCATTTAAATTTGTTCATTCATAAATAGGTCATCTTAATTTATATGTCAGAATATTTGCTAACAAACCTGAAACAGTACCCTGTTTGTCAACAAACGTTTAAGTTAGAAGTCTGGCTTATTTCTCAAATAAAATATTTTTTATGTAAAGGAAAACAAGTCTAAAAGATTAGATATTGCTTTCTTGTTTATACTGAGTTTTTATTCAAATTTCAAGGGGGGATGGGGTGGGTTTGTGTGAGTGTTTAAATAACAGTTACATTCTTTATTTTATTATTCTCACTTTTTCTTTCTCTTATAATTTTTTTTTTAATTCGATGGTATGTTTGTCAAAAATATTTGTTTTAACAAGGGCACACATTCTGTGTCTGTTTCAATTATTGGGGGGGGGGGGATAAAATTGTTTTATGAAATCCAACACTTTGATATATTTCTTCCATTAAGATTGAATTTTCAAACCATATCAACAAAGTATAAATGCAGTATTCGGTTTACATCTTATTAGCAAATATGTTGAAAGTGTATTTTAGTTGCTTTCACTAGATATAACTAAGTCTCTCTCTACTACCATAATAATAATGTTGTGTAGGGTATATGTATTGTTTGTTGAAAACATTAACTATCGTTCTATAACAAATGAAATATGTTTTAATAAAATAATTTTTAAAAAGCTGCCATTTCTTTTTTTCTTTAGTTATACATGTATAAATGTATCAAATACAAGGTTTTGTTAGAATTGGTTATATTATGATGACATCACTATTTTTAAATTGGCATATTTTGACATACATCAATGAATATCACACACACATAACAAACCTCACTCCTTAACCTTCTTCCTATGTTAGAAAAATAATAAATAATTACTAGTGTGAAAACTTTGTTAATGACTGATTAATTTTTCAAAGAATAACCTGGGTGCCATGTCACTGGTTTTAAAAATCTAGCGTATACTGGCATTTACAAAACGAATTCAAAACATTGCAGCAGGCCAGGGGGGAAAAAAAAACTTCATAACAACTGATCTTCCAAAAAAGGGGTAGGGGGATGAAATTTCATTTTTCATTCTCCTTGCGCTCCCCATTGGCTCAAACTAAATGACACGATAACCGAATAAAGTGGAATTAAGGTCTCAATGTTTTGATTTTGTTGAACAATCGAACTACTTACTGTATGTCATCACGAGTCACCTGTGTTCATCGTTCTATGATATTGTGTGTGTTACCTGTGTTTGTCGTCTACGATATCGTGTGTCACCTGTGTTCGTCGTCTATGATATTGTGTGTGTCACCTATGTTCGTCGTCTGATATTGTGTGTCACCTATGTTCGTGTTTATTAACGGGTAGGCCTTTTAGAACAATTGCAAATTGTCTCGAGCCTGGCCTTTGGATCAGGAGTCAAATCACAATATTAGGAATGTCTGCGATGTACACGAAAATCAAAATTAATGCTCCACTTCTGCTCTTCCGTAACCGATATGATCAAAACTAAGCAAGTGTCGGTGTACTGAATCATTTAATTAAGTTTAAAATTTGAAGGCTAACTGTCAGCTTATATAACTTTTTAGGTTACTGTGAAGAATAATTAAGAAAAGTAGATATTTTTTTCACATGCTGTAACACGCTGAACAGCATCATTACAAAATATTATATAAGTCAGATCTCTCCCAAAATGGAGATAAAGACAGCCCTTAAGAGTAAAATCAACTTTCTCCCCTTCTTTTTTTTCTTGTTGTAGGTCATTTATGGCGCCCAAGAAACTGCTAAGAATGTATGTGTATATAAACATATAATAAAATTGTTTCATATGTTTATTTGACTGGGTCTAACTCTATAAATACTGACCTGAGTTCCATTAGACTTTTACTGTGGTATACCTTAGTGCCATAAAATCAAGATAGGCCCTATAACATGCTATCCCATAAGGGAGCTCGCCAATAGCCTAAAACTAGTAAAATAGTAAAACGCAGGAGCGTGGCATAAAGACAATGGCCCATTAAATCACTTTGACCTCTGTGCACTGTGAACATTAAGACTTCTCATTATATCCCGAGCTGAAACACTGACGTAGTACTTTCAACTGAGAGGGAGGGGGGGGGAATCACATTTCGATATCGGATCTCAAGCAAAGACAGCACGCAGCTGAGATGAAAAAGAGTCATTTTAAGGAAAGCAATTTAAGTGGCTCACTTTGTTATTTTTAAAAGAACCCAAATAAAAAAGTACCATAAAATAATTTTACTTAAAGCAACCTATTCTGACTGGTCTTCCTGAACGAGGTGCGTTCTTAATATTACCAGTTTCTAACAATTTGCTCTCCCAATTTGACATCGTTTTCCGTGTTGGTGGATCTCCCAATTTGACATCGTTTTCCATGTTGTTGGATCTCCCAATTTGACATCGTTTTTCGTGTTGGTGGATCTCCCAATTTGACATCGTTTTTCGTGTTGGTGGATCTCCCAATTTGACATCGTTTTCGTGTAGATGGATCTCCCAATTTGACATCGTTTTCGTGTAGATGGATCTCCCAATTTGACATCATTTTCGTGTAGGTGGATCTCCAAATTTGACATCATTTTCGTGTAGGTGGATCTCCAAATTTGACATCGTTTTTCATGTGGGTGGATCTCCCAATTTGACATATTTTTCGTCTTGGTGGCTCTCCCAATTTGACATCGTTTTTCGTGTTGGTGGCTGACATTCTAGGCAAATTATGCCGAGTTATGAAACATTTTAAAAATGTTAATTAAATATCTTTATCTAATTATGAAAATGTATAATTCCGCTAGTCGAATAAAGCAGAGAGTGATAGATTTACAAGTCCCTATTAGTTAGTTACAGTGTGATTTATGTATTGTTTGCTGTAACAGGGTACTATTACAGCAAACTAATAACATTACCGGCTGTAATGTTATTCATTGCAGCCGGTCTCGGGAACCCCTCCAAGCCTAACGGAAGATCTTTTGAGGACAATGCCCAGAGTTCTTATCAGATGTTGGGTTGGCCATAACGGAAGACAACTGCAGCATGACGTCATTACTGTTGGAGCAGAACAGACGACTGCAGATCTTCAGAAGACTCTAGTTAAGCGTGCTCAACATGATTACTGAACAAGATCATAAACAATATATAATAATCGAGCTAGATGAACTCTGTTATCTTTACACATTGTTGAATAATTTGAAGTAACGACGACTGATGAAACTAGATGGGGGCGAGCCGGAGAAATAGAATCATATTCTTAACTAATAAATAAAGGGGAAGATAACTAGCTTAGGCACGTCAACTGATTTATCTGGCGGTGTGTCATTGAATAATAGCCTGAATCTCTGGCATACTCGTAGAAGATAGGTCAGGCCGTCCAGCTGTCGCTATTTTTAGAAGTTAATCAATAACCAACATTGATATTTGGGTAATCTAATATAGGAGAGTCGTTAAACCTAACCGGACACGTGACAGTGGCTCTCCCAATTTCGTATTGGTGGATCCTTATTGAATCTTTCTCTAAATTTGTCACTTATTGTATCCAGGATGTCACCAGTATTATTACCCATGTACTTGTCACAATACGCTCTTCAAGTGTAAATGAGCTTAAAATCGGCCATATTTCTCTGAAAAAAATTATAATGAATGCACAATTGAATATAACATAATAACATATGGACGGGTTGGGACTTACGGGCCACCCTGTACAGTTATTTTCATACTCGGGAGCACGAGTTTGACCCAACATGAAAAAAAGGGGGAAGCAATTCCACTCCTTATCTCAAATCTGTGTATAGGAACCGTCCGTCGTTTACCTCCCTGGAACAAATGGTCGGTCAGTGAAGATGCAAACAGGTCCTGCCATGTTCAGACAGTTCATGCCATGTTCAGACAGGTAGAATCTACTTTTTAACTGGACCTCAAACTATATTCATTTGTACATTGTATCTGGAGTAAGTAATAGTGAATTTTTCAAGAGAGACTTACTTTGATTTGAGAACAGTATGATTCGATCTTTTATTGATTTGAACCCAAGCAAATAAATGATTCTGTTGTAGAATGCCTCACCCCCGCCCGATTTTTAGTCACATCTATGCGTGCAACTTATGTAAGAAAAAGTTTTCTTTTAATATCCGACAATATCTAGGAAGCATGCCCATCATGTAACTCGCATGCCACTGTTAATCATACACCCTGTAGAACGTATACGTTAGGGGTATACATAGCAGTCTCATACACACGTCTTTGCAGGTGACTGCTGTTAAATAATTTTTATCATGTTAAAAATAAAATAATTTTAAATATTAATTAATAAATTCGCATTTCAATAGCGGACCTGCTGCAAATAAGGACTCCGTTCGTCTATTCCCCTGATCTCTTTCCCTCTCTCAGTGATTCACTGAGGCTAGGTAATTAAGGTCGCAACCTCTGTGTTTCGTCTACTAAAGGATTAATTACATCACACCATGCAATGACGCAAAAAGCAGACAAGGATTACGCAACACCACTTAGCAACATAACCAAAAAAACGACGGCAGTTTTGTCCCTTACACAGAAACGCTTCGAAAGTGCCCTTATTCAATGTTCATGATTCAAATACTCAAATTTCGTGTACATTTGTTATGTGTCAAGTGTCTGTATTTTCTCTCCTTTTCAACAACGCCATTAACTGAAATAATCAACGCCTGAGTAACTTTAAGAAAACTATTTCACTTCAAATGACACCGAACGCAATGAATCATTTTTGTCAATGGAGAAAATCGAGATCCAAATCAGTCGAGCCAGTCACACACACACATACACACACACACACACACACACACACACACACACACACACACACACACACACACACACACACACACTCTATCATTTGCTCTTGACACATAATGGCATTATGTAGCTTACACTAAAAATAGTCGACTTCCAAACCCTATCCTTAGGGACCGTTGACTCTTTACCACCGGATTGGAGGGTGGCTTAATGAGTATTCCGACTATGTGAAACGGACCATTCAATGCTTGACGTTCGAACTCTCATTAAATGACAGACCACCACGATTGACCGCAGATGCAGTAGATACTAGGTTCTCCCGGCATCAAATAATTACGTATACTTCATACGAGTTATCGCCCATAATAGTCGGTAATTAATACAGCAGGGTACGGGCTGCTATTTATACGTGTACTGTCAAAGGATTGTGCTCATGTCTAAATATTATATCTCTGTTTTTTATATTCAACATTAATCGTATTTTTGTATTTATTATACATCCCGCTTAGGACATTAGATAATATGACATTGTGTGTGCATAGGTATTCTGTCAGGTAACACAGATTAACAAAATCCCTGTGCTTGTACTGGCAGATCGGCACCTTGTCTTCGATGTTGAATCTTTGACGAGCGCTCAGCTGTGAAGGCAAATGCCTGAGAGAAACGGACTACGGGCCAAGAGCATGCAGTCTGACGGAACCATGTGCCCCCCCCCTCTCCCCATGGACTGTACAGACTCATTGGACAACAACACTGAGATAAGTGGACTAACCAACGCTGAGATTAGTGGGCTATACAATAAACAGCTTCAACAGTTCAATATAGGTTCAGCTTCCTTCTTTCATATGCTTCACACCACCACATTTTGTATCACAAGACTCATATAGTTCTAATTAACGAACTCTATATTCCCAATAGCCGACATGATTCAACTGCTGCTCGACCATTTGTACTGGCCACCAGCGCCCACCTTCAGACATCCCAACGGACACCGGGGACAGCCTCAACAACAACGACACCAGTGAGGAGGTCGGGAGGTTGAACAACCCGGGTGCATGTACACACTGGGTATAGATCTGGTGTGTTACTAGCCTGGGCTCTGTAAGACACCACCCCCCCCGCTCACCATACGGAGTGGAACGGCTACAACATCAACGCCACCGCCAGGAACAACAGCATCAACTCCAACCCACGGATTACCGAGTTTGGAGTCCGCCTTTGCCGGCCAGACATGTTTTCGCAATGGGCGCACACAGCAGAAAGGCACCTCCCCCTCACTCTCCCCCCTATCCAAATGCTAAAGCGGCGGAAGCCGGAAGCGTCCCCTACATAACCAACCAACCATAATCCCAATTATCTTTTCTTACTGTTTATAACTATACCTAACCGTCAGACCTATTTTTATTTCCATTTTTAAATATATACATTTCTGTTGATACTCTTGTTGGTGTGGCTTACTTACTCACCGATTATATGTTGTTAGTCTCCCACTTTATTTAATATTCCTGGCTGTGTGTATCAGGGGCCTCGGGGCTTTTATTCTAGTCCGCCATTCTTTTGTTGTATCCTACCTATCTTCTTTCTTTCCAAAACTGTAACCAGCCAGAGGGTACATTTTGGGGATAGAAGTTACGGGAAGCCCATGATGGTGGAGAATTTATCATTTTGCCCCTATCCCAACAACACAACTCAGTATGGAGAACGATTGCATGGAGTAATTATTTGAGGCGAGGATACCTTAGACACCACATTTTTTCCCATATATTTGTACTTATTGAACCTTCTGACAATGCATGTATTATGAAAGTACAAAGAATTGTTTTAAAACTGGTAAGTTCTTTGAGAATGAAGGCATTAGAGAAAGAGACGATGCCGGATTTGAAACGAAAGCTACCTAACCAGCGGAGATCACTGTGATCTAATAGTAGAAGACTGATTCATTTGTTATGTTTTGGAATTGCTTCCCTTATCACAATATCAGTCTATATACTCCAGCATAAGTCAACCCGTAAACTAAGAACGTCTATCCGAAGAAAAGTTTTTTTCTGGCCGAACTATTTTCTACATTGACAAGATTTGCTAAATAAATGCTGTAAAGAGAGAGGTGGGACGGCGCAAAAGCTGTGCATCAGTTCTTTTATTGACTCTGTTGCATGGAGAAAAACTGACTCAGCGATTGTACAGAGGAATAATATTTTAGTATCCATTTACACGGAGAAAATGAAACGAAATTTTGCAGTTAGGAAGAGCATGCATGAAGGAACGACAAAATTTTGATCACCGCTCACTATCGAAATCCCATAAAAGGTGGGGAGTAAGATAATTTCGGACAAAGGAGCGTCTATGTAACCACTGCCATTGTCCTTCCAAAACTGCTTTGATAAAAAAAAAAATAACCACATTTACAGTCCTGTTTTTCGTCTCTCCGAGACACAAATTCCTATTGGGGGATGGAGAAACCCACGAAAACTTGACTTATATTGCCGCATATTTATAAGATTATATGCTATGTACAACATTATAGGCGGTAGCGTTACAATATACTCTCATCACGACATTATATATGCCCACACACAACTTTCATTATTATTTGTGTGTGGTATGTGTGTGCACTCGCGATGTCTGATGTTTAAAAGACCTGCAATGAGCAGTTTGGGGCGAAAAAAGCGTTGGTTCTTCTACTCATAAATATATACATGTACATCTACTGATCTAGTCCGTCGGCTGGGACAAAACAGCAGTTCCCACAAAAAATAACAATCTCTCTTCAGCAACTGAAATCGGAAAGAGTAGGTTTATATTCTGTCGGCTGCCTAGACATTTCTTAACTCACCTTTCTATCTCCCGCTTTTCAAGTAGAAATTCGATCACGAATCTGAGCAATAAATATGCGCGTTCTATGCGTGTCGATAAATACTCCTTAGTGCTTTTTTTAAGGATTCTCAATCAAATTTGACTTGCCGCAACAAGTGCTGAAATAGTATGCCTACACTTGCGTTACACACACTTTTTCCTTTTTCAGATTCTATCGTAAGGGAGGTCACTTTCTATCTACTATGACACGCGGGAATGAGAGGTCAAAGGACAAGGCAGTTGCCAGCAAGGAGAAGAACATGGCTGCCGACTTATCACAGTTTCAGCTTCTCTTACACGGCCTTCTCAGTCCAGATAACTCCGTCCGAACACAATCAGAGGTAAAAATACTGTACTTGTGTTCTTATTTTTTTAATGAATAAACGAATACAAGGATCGCCAACGTTTTTACATATTCTTCTCCTACTTTTGATCTCGTTATTTCTACGGTCTAGAACTTGCCATGTGGTGAAAGTTGAATTGATCATAAATACAATTCATCATTACTAAATTTTGGTATTTTATAAAATAATGTACTTTGAATATGTAGTAAGTTAATCTGCACCTAAAAGCTTTATTTTTCGTATTAAATTATAAAAGTACTAAGCACTATTAAAGATACTTAATCAGTTAATGTCACAGGTTTTTTTTGAATTGATCGTCTTGTTATATTTAGGAAATATAAAATGGTTTATTATTATTTATTTACTGCTCTACAGTTCGTTTGGTATATAATATGTACAATATAATTTCTGCAATCGATCATGATCAGCCATTTATTATTGTTTTTTCTTCGAAAATATATCAAAATCAATATGTAGATTTTAGACCACTTGACTTACTACTTAGACTAGAGCTAACATTATAGGCCTACTATATTAGTATATATAGTAGGCCTAATTAGTATATATTATTCACTTGCTGCAAAAGATAAAAGACTATTTAAACTTGTTAGTTGCAAGTTATAGTTACTTGTTTAGTTGTTAGTTGCAAGTTCTTATGCACTAATCTAGTACTAATAGCAGAATATGTGGATTTTGTTCCCTTACTTCATTAGGCTAATATAGTAATTAATTTTACTCAACAAAACACTTTTAACAAACTAAATGATTTAATCATTTATATAATTATAAGTCAGATAGCTAATAAAATAATATTACTTGATTATATAAGAAATTTTGGCACTTACATTTATAAAACTAATTTAGAGCTAGTGCAAGTCCCTCAGGCCTCAGTAGGCCTATACTAAATCAGTAATTGTAGGTAGCAGCACAAAAAAATAATAAAGTGTTCAATTTTGTTTTCTTCATTTAAAACTTTTTAAAGCATAAAAAATAAAATTGTGAAGATATCTCAGTTTGTTCCAGAGATATGCTGCTTTTAAGTTTTAAACAGTGTAGGCAGTGGGGAAAATGGTTATTTCGACCACGTTTAGACATGCTAAAGACTAACTAAAATCTAAAATGCAGTTATGAAATGTGTACAGTATAAACCAAGCCAAACTTCATAGCAGTAGATGCAGCATTTAATTATCTTTATTTCAATACCAAATATATGTGTTTAGTATGTGTGGTGGCTGACAAGTCAAGCTAAGAAACACTATATCAAAATGGGCATTCTGTTAAGTCTTATAAATCGGCTGGACAAAACTCAACACAAGTGAAAAATTAGTCAGCTTTATTCAATCTATGTACACATACAAATTTACAATCATAAGAAATAGAAACATTAAGCTTGATTGTGAATGTTTGTTTGAATTAAACAGTGCTTAAATTGTTGAGAAATCATTGAATAAAAAGTAATGAAAATGTGCATCTTTACACATTGTTTGCTGCTGGCATAGTACTGTGCTGCTACCTAGTAAATATTTTGTCAAATTTGACACTAAAGAATTAGCACACCAGTAATTTATTAGATTTAAACATGACGAAGAATTTGTATGTCTTACTTGTATGTGTACAATAACATATTCCAAACATTTAACACTCACATAATAATATAAATAGTAAGAGACTTAAAAGTAAGATAATTGTTTGAAGTAAACAAAAAAATATTGTTCTTAATGAATTGAGCGAGTTCCTGTGATCATTGAGGATCATAGCCTGGTTTCCAAATTGTTTAGCCAGGGGTATGTTACATTGTTGTCAGTGACATATTCTTTTAATGTCTGTCACCTGATTTCCAGACTGTATAAGCCAGGGATATGTTACATTGTTGCCAATGAAAATAAATAGAAAACCATAAAAATAAAATCAACATTCTAAATACATGAAATCGTCTCTGAGTCTAATGACAATTATAAAATTAATAGTACTAAGTGCACGAAAGTATTTTTAAGTCTACTCTTTCTTTATCAGTCAAATAACTCACCAGCTAACAATCAGCCTTTAAGATCAGACTTGACCATAGACAAATCAAAGTGATAAGAACAAGGGATTTTTCTAACAGGTCACTTTCTGCCTGATTTATTGGTTAGATTTGTTATTGGTCAGTATCACTATCAGATCAGTGGTCGCTTATAACTGGCCAGCTGCCTAGAACTGGTTGGCGTCACTGGGTGAGCTGTTACTTAGCTTGGTTTGCTCACTTGAAAGAAACCTCAACCATGAAAAATTCCACAAAGGATGACGCAGTGCATGAAATCTGATTCAATTCTTGCTATTATTAAATATTAGAAGTATAAATATGATGATTATGTCATAAATATGTGCAGGCACAATTATTCAAATCTATCATTAGTGAATTGGGATTTCAAAGATTAGTTGGTATCTATACTTTTATGTGGATAGTTCATTTCATGTAAATTGACTTTGCTGGAGTCTTTAATTACAAACTGACTTTGTATGTATCTAAGTTTACCAACTTATAAGGCTCTATAGTGTTGCATTGTTGACTGATTTGATAGAGTATTACAGCATATGTGATTATATTAAATTATTTAATTTGCCCATTAAATTTCAAATGGTTATTTTCAACTGTTGAAGGATTACACAATAAGTCTCCTGATATTATATGATAATATACATTGGTAGATACATTTTACTACATGCAAGACACATTGATTACATACATCTAATGAGAACTTGGTCTCATATATTGATGTCATTTATATTATGTCATATTGATGTCATTTATATGTGCCCATCATGCATGAATTATTGGATTTTGCTCTCATCATTTTTAAAGTTTTATAAATCTACTTCTTTGATTCTTATATAAAAATGATAATCTAATTGGACACTCATCTTTATAAGCTTGTTCTGCGGTTATTTACTTGGCAGAGTCATTTCATGAGTAATCAGTAAATGAAAGCGCTAAATATAAGGAACTATATAATTTGTTTTATTACTAGCTTTTTGTGTAGTGATAATTAAGCACATCTGATTATCATCTGGATAAATCTGTCATTTAATGAGCTTTTTTCCCCCCTCTCCATTCAATTGTGCAGGCTACTTTTGATGGACTTCCTGCAGCGACTCGAGTGGCATTGCTTGTGCAGAGCCTCAGGAAGTCGGATGCTCCGTTGGAAGTAAATGCTGACATTATTATATGATGGATGAAATAATTAACTGCAAATTTTTAATAAACAAAACAAAGCATTTATTTGGGAAAGAATACATATTAATTGACATGTTTTCTATTTGTCCATTGCATTTGAATGATATTTTGATATTTTCTTGTGAGGTTTGCTTGTCAGGGACCCCTTTTTAATGCTGCCTGATCTAATTCATATCTTAGTATGAGATAAGATGTCTCCAGATTATGGTTAAATCTGTAGATTTTGAAAATAAACTTAGATTTCTATAAATGAATAATTATAAATTTGTAATTTTTTTAATATACATTTAAAAAATATTTCAGCAGTAAGTTTTTGCTAAATAGTTTGCTATGAACACAGCCATGTAGGCTTTCTGATGTAAATGTATACCTGATCTCTGTATAGTCATACAGGAAACAATAGAATTACATCCATCAGAATTAGTAGAAAATAGATGTTGAGAGCTTTTTATGATTATTTTAAAAGGAATCACAATACTTAAAATATTTTGGCATTGTCCATATAAAGTGAGATTATTAATACCTATATTGCCTAAGAAAGAGCCCTTTTAATCTATCTAAAGGAATTTGTGTTGTTCTGAAATTTTGCTATATTATTTAGATATTCTAATGTTGTCGGCTTGCAAACAATATCTTTAACTTGAGTTTTATTTGTTTGTTTTTGTTTTCTTAATGATCAGTTGGTGGGGAAAAGACTGAGGTCTATTTAGTATACTTATCCTACTCATTGTGTAAAATGATTTCTGGCAAATGGTTATTTCATATAGTCTAATTTTATTATTGTTTTGTCAAGTGATTGTATTGACACATAATACATTGATCATAGTATAAAATGTAAAATTAATAAAACAAATGCTATGAAAATGTTGGCTATGAAAAACTCCCTTCGTTGATGGGTCGTTTTAAAAAAAATTGTAACAATTTACCAGAGTTTTCCTATTTTTATGCCTAGACATTTTAAAATCTGAATACAGCTAGTCATCAAATTATGACATGCGACTTTACTTCTACGACCCGACCGTGAATGTGTACTGTATATCTGGCAGTGTGTTGGGAGGAGTACTCAAAGGAACAGAGGTCTCATGTTATCTGGATGGTAAAGTGAAGCGATCAAGAGATCCTTTGATATATCGCTGACCTTAGTCACATCAGTTTGCCTTGAACCGCTTGGTTGAAAGCATTAATAAACGTTTTTACTGAGCTTCCCTGTTGAAATATTCCCCCTTTCTACACATTGTAATAAGAAATATCAACACTGTACACACGAACAGCTGATGCGGACTTTACCATGTTAGTTATTTCACAATATGTATATTTAGAAAAATTATATAAAATAAAGAGCAGTCCGACATTATGACCAGATCAACTTCTGGCTGTTCTGTCTGAACCAATTGCAGTTGTTAAGTTGATGACTGACCCTCTGTATGTATATTTTTATTAAATAAAATAAAGCAAATGAATTGTTTTAGATTAGTATTATAGCGTTATTTATTAATATGCATGAAACAGATCTGAGGGAGGAAAAAATCTGCAGCAATGTGAAAAGGTCATCCTTGAGTTAATATGAAATAAAAGTATGAAACATCTGATCAAATTTCAGTATCAAATGTACCCAAGCCAGTGATTTACTGATTGTAATATTTTGTGGATAATTAATATTAACAATGACTGTCTATCGTGCTAACAACCAGTGAAACCTTTGCTGCATTATTAGTATCATTTTTAGTATTTTATCATATGACTGTTTTGTCACACTTCTATGGCTAATTTTAGAAAATAACAAAGCAGTAACAAGAGCAAAATCTAAATAACGTTATGTTTTATATGATTTTGAATCTTAATCAATGCCAGTTCAAAACAAAGGGTGAATAGCAATGATTTTAATTCTTATCATCCCATAAACATTATAAATAGTGAGTTTATTTATAATTTTCTTGCTTTTTTCATGTTGTCTTTAATCAATTCATACATTGCTTGATATATTTATTTTTAAATATTTATTTTAAATGGTTTTGTTCAATAGAATCGCACCATGGCATGCATTCTGCTTAGGAGGATGTTCTCAGCCACTTTTGAGGAAATTTGGCCACAGCTACCTGCAGACATGCAAAATGGACTTAAGCAAGAGTTGATGTTGTCAGTTCGGGAAGAAACTGTTCAGACTATAAGGAAGAAAACATGTGATGCAATTGCTGAACTTGCACGGAATCTCTTGGGTAGAATTTCAGTTTTTATCCTCTCATTTGTATCCACACATTTATTTTAAATTACTAGAGTAGCATGAAAAATTTCAAGTGCCTGATAGGTATTCATTGCAGGTACACGTTGGAAAACAAAAGAAAGACTATGACAAAACTAGATATTTTGGTTAAATCACATTAGAACAGAATAGTATTTATAATGGTGTTTAGATAAGAATGCCAGATGATCGAAGATGATGTATAAAACGTGTTGCCTGTATGAATGGATGGCAGTAGTTGAAATGATCTGGTTTCATGTTTCTAATTTGTCATGTCTATGTATTTATCTTGTTTATATAACAAATGTTTTGTTGTTTTTTCTTGTGGATTTTCTTATTCTATGCTTGCATTTTTTCTGTATGTTTTATGTGTCAGATTTGTATCATGTATCATGGTTAGATTGCTTTGTTATTATTTTTTTTTCCTTATGCAGATGAGAATGGTAATATGACTTGGCAAGAAGTGCTTAAATTTATGTTTGATTTGGCAAGTTCTCAAAATCCAGCTCTCATAGAATGTGCTCTTCACATGTTTTCGTGAGTATTGTAACTGCATTGATTTTGTTCTGGTCGGTTGTTTCTTAATTTTAATGTCATTTTTAAATATTAACACATTCATAAGCAGAATAGTGCACACATGCACACATGTGGCAAATTAATCTTTTAAAGGTAAACTTGGTGTGACCATTAGATGAAAAGATTTGATAAAAGTACAAATAAATAATATAAATGTACATATTATTGTTTTCATTAGGTATGCTTTATAAATTAATAATTGGATATCATTATTTCTTAAATATTGTATGTGGGGTTTTTTTTCCAGTACTTTTGTGGGTTTTTAATTATTCTGAGTTATGTCAACTTGCAACTAATCAGATCAAGATTAAATGGTGTTTTTAGGTGATTCAGTGTTTCTCAAGCAACAAGCTTAAATAGTATATAAGAGACTATTTTTAAGGGTTATAATATACGATGAGTTGATTCTCTATACCATGTTGCTCTGCACTACAATTAATGGTATCAGTTGTGCACCAAATTAGTGTGTTTTCGACATATTTCATCTTAGAAAATAAAGTTTTCAACACTGATGCAAATGACAGCTTTATTAGCATAAATAAATGCATTTTGTTATTCAGAAAATATAAAATCTAGAAATAGGAGACATTGAACAATGCACATACATATTAATCTCAAAAGTTCAGCAAGTAATTTTTTTCCTTTTTTCTACTTGCTCTTGCCATTTAATGTCTTTCAGTCCATGTATACATATCATACTCTTGCTGTTCATGGCCGTTCACTTCACATGCATATTGTACTTTTGCCGTCCATGGCCTTTCATTCCCCTTGCATATCACACTCTTGCCATTCATGGCCTTAGAGTCTACATATGCACATCACATGTGACATTCATCGCCTTAACAATCCACATACATTTATGTCCTTACAATCCACATATGCATATCAGCATAGTTCTTGGAGCAGGTTTAAACATAGACTGACTCGATGCCAATGAGTTGACTTCATCACAACATGTATGGGTGTATCAAATTGATGAAGGATCAGATCACTCATTTCAACGTATATATTACTCATTCTAGATTTACAAAAAGGAATTCAGTATGCTTAAAGTTAAAAAGATGTCTTGTTTCAGGTCAAATTGAAAGGAATTGTTAATTTTATGAACCATGTATTTAATTTTCATTGCTTGTGCTTTTGATTATTTAACACTAAGTAATATATTGTGTTCTTATGCTTGAAACACATAAGTTGATTTTGTAAATTTTTTTGAAATGCATCATTTGGTTTTAAACTTCCTTTTGATGTGCATGAAAGATTTCAAGCTATATTCACCGTTTCTCTTTTTTCTTCTATTGGAGAATTAATTCTAATTCATTTTAGTTGTTAACCAGCAGACTTTTGGGATCTTTACCCTTACCCAGCAAGACAAATTGTTTAGTGGGCGTACTTGGACTTTTAATATTAGTGTGATGACGAAAGTATTTGTTAAGGGAATTCATGGCCAGTATTTTGTGTTTACCAGAGTTTTTCCAGGAATATTTGGAAACCAGCAGGCTCACTATCTTGAAGTCATTAAGCAAATGCTGGGTCAGTCACTGCAGGAACGCAGCTCAATTCAGGTACATTATAGAAATATAAATTGTATTACATATTTTTTAATTATATTAATTATATTAACACTGCAGTTACATTGCATTTGCAGCAGTAATTTAAAAATTGTTAATCATCATTTTTATTGTTGGCATTTGATGTGTATGTTCATAGATAGTGTGTGTGCATGTGTGGCTTGAAGGAAAGATGGCTGGCTGGGTCATTTACTACTTTTTGATATTTTGCCTAAACTCAATTGTTTCATTATGTGTTAGGTTGATTTTGATTGTGATTTTATGTGAATCTTTGCATGCTTTGAATATTTTCCATCAAGCAACTCAGTTTCTATTGACAGTTGAATTTTTAATTTTATATTTTATTTTCTGGTTCTTGCCCATAACTCGGATTGGAGAATTTTAAGTTTGGCTAGCATGGAATTTCTATTGACATGGCCGGTTAATATTATGTCTTGCAAACATACAGTAATTTTATTTGGTCCATTTGGCTCTGTTTCCTCGAATTCCTAGATTTTCAAATAACTTGCTCTCTTCATTTCCTGTTGGTTTTCTTGTCTCAGGTTGTATTTGAAGCAATCAAAGCCACAACAGCCTTCTTAACTGCTAATGAGAAAGATAACCATGTTCTTAATCATCTCAAAGACTTGCTCCCTCACATGATACAGGTAAAATTGACATCTTTCGTCTTCTTTTATCTTTTTAACTTGTTTAATGGATTGTCATTAATTTGATTTTGCTTTCTACCATTTGTTGAACTGATGTTTGCAAAATTTAACAAATTATGGCATAGTTTCTTTATTTTTCTCTGCTAAATTACTTGTTTATTTGTAGATACCTCATTTTGAACCATATGTTCACCTATTATATTTTTTAAGTCATTAACTAAGATTGTTTTTAAATAAAATTTTTTCAGTTATATTTCTTATGGATAAATTATGTTGCCTATAAGATAATAACAAAATAAACTGAAAACTTGCATCATTACATTGATAAACATGCAGCATTGTAAATCTTTGTTATAGAATGTGTACATACCTTTTATTATTCTTTGTATGAAGTGCTAATGTTGACAGTTATTTACTTTTTAGTCTCTATCAGTTCCTTTTAACCCATTGCATGTTTGTGGTACAGAAGCTGTACACGCACACATGCTCGCTCTGTCTCGGTTAATCGTTCATAATAGCCAGAGTAAAGGAAAGATATTATTGGCTTCAGCAGCCAATCTGTTCTAAATTTTATCATTGGATACTATTATTAGAATAGTCATGTCATTGAAAGGACACAATTTCTCCACCACCCCCACTCTTCAAGTTGAGCAGCCATTTTGAACCAAATTTTTTGTCAGGCATGGCAAGTTTCAAGGACAATTTTTCTGATGGTGAGTTGTGTGGTTGATCCTACCTAATGAACTTTATTGTGTGGTTGATTCTAATTAACTGTAGATGAAATTCAATCAGCCCCTAATAAAATTTTGGATGTGACTATGTGATAATTTTTTTTTTTAAAAACCTGATCGTCCTCAAAGCATGCATGGCTTTCGTGTGACACTTTCGTTGTGTGCAAAAGCATGGAACTTTTCCAGGTAACAGTTAATAATAACAAAACATATTAAAACATTTATATTATATCCAATTGCCAATTCAACAAAGTGTGTGGATTTATACAAGGAAAAAACAATGCTGTTCAACACATCAAAAAGGTAAGGAAACTTTTTATTATTTATTTATTTTTTAATTTGAAATAAACTTTGGAAAACAACACGTTCAGTAGCCTAATTAAATTTAAATAAATACTTTTAAAATGTCCCTCATGATACTTATTTTGAAAATCGTTTTAGAATTATACTTGCTTTTAATTTTTTTGTAGACTTGTTTAAAAAATCAACAATGAAAATATATGCAAGTTCAACAAAAAGATAAGAAAACTTTTTATTATTTTATTGTTTTTGAATTTGAAATAAATTTAAATAAATACTTTTAAAATTCCTTAGTATGTCTGTAATACTTATTTTGAAAATCTTTTTAGAATATACTCTCTTTTAATTTTTTAGAATTCGCAAGTTCATCAAAAAGATAAGACTTTTTATTATTTATTTATTTTTGAATTTGAAATAAATTTAAAATAATACTTTTAAAATTCCTTAGTATGTCTATAATATTTGGTATTATTAAATTCCATCTATAATTACAGTCACTTTTAATTTTTTAGTACATTGACCCATTCAGTTATCACTTAGTGTCAAAGCAACCTGACACAGAACTGCCGAGTGGCGTTTTTTTGACTGACGGCAGACAGGTCAAACACTACCATGTTGATTTCTGTCCAATCAGAAATGTTCTTACATTTAACAGAAAGCCTCCTATTGCAAGTCATCGGACATGGATTTGATAAATTGCTGTTCCTGGCTATTGCACACAGTGTTGTAATTTCAGAAGCTGCAGTTGCAGACAGTAAATAATCACAATGAACAATAACATTTGCAACTGTTGAAAGTTATTTTTATAGTTTGTGTTGAACAATCAAAGTACTGAAAAATTACGACATTGCTGAATTTCTCATTTATCTCAAGTATTTTATACCTCAAGATTTAGAGTCCACTGCATCATATTTTCTCTTGCCATTTAATGTTACATAACTGAAAGACCTTAATGTATATTTTAAAAATACAAACGACTTAGTACATATAGAAAACAGCTCTTATGCAAAGGCGGTGCTTAAAAAGCACATGCACATATTGTGCATTTGCTTTAACTGTGCAAATTGCCTCTGGTTAAATGAAACACGAAACATTTTAGACTATATCTGCTCCTCAAGCAAACTGAAATTTCTCTGTGTTAATTTATTTGGATGAAATATTGCTGTTTCAGGGTATTGCAGACAGTGTTGTTGCACAAGAAGATGACAGTGTTTTAAAATGTCTGATTGAGATTGCAGAAAACACGCCAAAATTTTTGCGACCTCAGATGGAAACAATTTTCCCATTTTCTCTCAAGGTATCTGTGTATTAAATTTAAGTTGTAGAGGACATCAACAAAGAATAGATGCTGGTATGAACAAGAAATTATATCAGGATATAATTTTGGAGATTTTATCTATTAATTATAAATCTATACACCAGAGTAATTTAACAAAGCATCATTTTTAATATAGTACTGTATTTGTTTGGTTTTTTTTAAAACAATGAATTAGATTTCAAGTTAAACATTTATTTAATATTTACTACAATGATATGCTTGGTTTGGCCCTTTGTTTCAGCTGATGTCTGACACAGAACTACCAGCTCAGTGGCGACAGCTAGGCCTGGAAGTAATTGTCACTTTGTCAGAGACAGCTCCAGCAATGGTCCGCAAATTTAGCAAGTTTATACCTATGCTGGGTGAGCTAATCATTGTTTCATTAATGCTTTAATATCATGCCTCCTATTCCTTTTTTTTTTAATATGCTCTCTTTTTCTTTGAGAAAAATGTATTCATATCTGAGGTCCTTTTTTCTGAAAATGCTAACCATTTGGTGCCTCATGCTACAGTGCCCCAAGTCCTGGCCATGATGGTGGACCTGGAGGAGGAGGAGAACTGGGCATTAGACGATGATCCAGAGGAGGAGGACACAGACAGGTATGTGCAGAATTGTAAGATGTAACACATATTATTTGCTCTTATTCCTGTCTTTGTATGCCACATCGTGTTTATACTTATTTTATTGTGTACACCATTGCGACATTTTCTTATTGCATTTGCTATTGGATCAACTTCATATATCTCTCATTTCAGTCTCATTTATGCTACAGTAATATTTATATTTTAGGGCATTTTTATTGTGTCTGTTATAAGAATAATTGAATTGTTGTATCATTCTTTTTTTTTTCTTTTTTTTTTTTAACCTTTCTTTCAATGCAGAGTTTTGTGAAAATTATTTTCTTTTGTCCCATTATCCTATGAAAGATTAGTGTGTCTCTGTATTTTTTCATACAAACCAGTTTTCTACTGCCTAAGGAGTTAACTCACCCTCTCTTTAGTTCCAAACAATATCTGATTCACCAGGAGAATCAAGGTATCAAGAATTTTAGAGCAATTTCAAGCATTGATTGTCAGCAATGAGTATCAATGAGTGATTAATTAAGGCATGAGCATGGTAGGCAGAGTAACTCATTATATTTCATAATAGAACATAATTTCAACTTTAAACACTAAAGACATCTTTTCTTGATCATTCCAGCAATGCTATTGCAGCAGAAAGTGCCTTAGATCGTCTAGCATGTGCTCTAGGAGGGAAGACTATGCTACCCCATATTGTAGCTACCATTTCACAAATGCTTGGTCATGGTGAGTAGACCCTCTGTTAGCAATCTTAGCATTTATTGGAGAACAAAAATATATTTACTGTTAGGATATAGACCCTGTATTAGCAGTCTTAGCATTTATTGGAGAACAAAAATATATTCACTTGTTAGGATATAGACCCTGTATTAGCAGTCTTAGCATTTATTGGAGAACATAAATGTATATTTTATACATTTATATACAGTGTATTAGCAATCATAGCATTTATTGGAGAACAAAAAGGTATTCATTCACTTGTTAGGTTATAGATCCTGTATTAGCAAGCTTAGCTTTTATTGTAGAAAAACAATATTTACTTGTTAGACAGCTATATACACTATTAGCAGTCTTAGCTTTTATTGGAGAAAAAATATTAACTTGTTAGCAGCTATATACACTATTAGCAGTCTTAGCTTTTATTGGAGAAAAAATATTAACTTGTTAGCAGCTATATACACTATTAGCAGTCTTAGCTTTTATTGGAGAAAAAATATTAACTTGTTTGACAGCTATATACACTATTAGCAGTCTTAGCTTTTATTGGAGAAAAAATATTAACTTGTTAGGCAGCTATATACACTATTAGCAGTCTTAGCTTTTATTGGAGAAAAAATATTAACTTGTTAGCAGCTATATACACTATTAGCAGTCTTAGCTTTTATTGGAGAAAAAATATTAACTTGTTTGACAGCTATATACACTATTAGCAGTCTTAGCTTTTATTGGAGAAAAAATATTAACTTGTTTGACAGCTATATACACTATTAGCAGTCTTAGCTTTTATTGGAGAAAAAATATTAACTTGTTTGACAGCTATATACACTATTAGCAGTCTTAGCTTTTATTGGAGAAAAAATATTAACTTGTTTGACAGCTATATACACTATTAGCAGTCTTAGCTTTTATTGGAGAAAAAATATTAACTTGTTTGACAGCTATATACACTATTAGCAGTCTTAACTTTTATTGGAGAAAAAATATTAACTTGTTTGACAGCTATATACACTATTAGCAGTCTTAGCTTTTATTGGAGAAAAAATATTAACTTGTTTGACAGCTATATACACTATTAGCAGTCTTAGCTTTTATTGGAGAAAAAATATTAACTTGTTTGACAGCTATATACACTATTAGCAGTCTTAGCTTTTATTGGAGAAAAAATATTAACTTGTTTGACAGCTATATACACTATTAGCAGTCTTAACTTTTATTGGAGAAAAAATATTAACTTGTTAGCAGCTATATACACTATTAGCAGTCTAACTACCAATTAAAATTTCATTTGAGGTTCACATTTATTACAGAGGACTGGCGATATCGTCATGCTGCCCTCATGGCCATTTCAGCCTGCGGAGAAGGTTGCCATTCTCACATGGAACTCATGTTGCCAAGCATTGTTGATGCTATTCTTCCATACTTAAAGGACCCAGTGAGTTGGACTTTGTGTAGAAGAACCCATCTCTTGCATCTAGCATTGATATGAAAATGCATTATACATTTTTCCTTGTAAAAAAAAATAATAAAAATTATATATTAGTGTTTAGAATTTAGTTTGTTATTGATTTATATTCTATAATTATTTTTATTTCAAACCTTTCATTTTGATTGCAAATTATCAAAATAATTTTACTGATTTGCAAATTCATCTTCAGAGTTTGCATTTTTTTTGAGAGTCCTCACCATATGACAACATAGTGTAGGAGAATCCAAATCCATGAGTCTGATGTATAGTCCAGAATTGTCATAAAGAGTTCATCTATTAGTGGAGATAAATCTTAAAACTGGATCAGTATCTGAAGAGATATGTCTCCTCCACCTCTGACCTGTTTAGTTTACTAGTCATCTTCTCTTTTGAATAAATTATTTATTTTCTTTAGCATTTTTCACTTGTACATGTTTCACACATGAAAATTAAAACATTTAATTTACAGGTAATATCTGGGTTACAGTGTATTGAGTAGACAATCTGATAACAAACAAATCCATAAAACCCTTATTTTGCTGAAGACATCCATTTGTACTTGTGAAATGCAGACATATGCTGCTCGGTTTCACTGATTCATAGGAATCCAGTGCTATTTTAAGTCACCTCATATTGCCTTGGGCCAGCCTACAAAATATATATGTATGGATGTGTATAAAATTGAGTTACAAGCAACCTTAAGAACAGAACACACTTGGAACTTGGAACTTTCCTGTATTATCACTCCAGCCTCTTGTGTGATATTCTCACATGCTACAGCTATCTGGAACATGTGATGGATAAACGAATTTTTCAGTGCAAAGTTATCTTTTCCAGAGCTACAGAGAGATCTCATTGCTTTAGTTCCAACTGATTCTTCACTATTGGGATCTTGGCCTATCTCCATTTTAGCAATTATGGCTTATTTGCATAGAGATCTATACTCCTAAAGGCTGGTAGATATTCAAGAAAACTCATTTTGTATAGAAAATTCCTTTTCCACCATACAGATAAGCTCAAACTAAGATATGGGTACAGAATAAGCACTTGCAAATGTCAAGAGCTGTCAGGTCCCTGACAGGAGTTTTAAATTGAAATGTTTGTACATTAATACACATTGATTGATAATACCCTGACTGACGTTATATCATGAATAGTGTATCAACACCATAAAGTGCCGTCATGCCATGCAGTTCATCCATATTGCATTAATTCCATTGAAAGATCACACAAATTAAAATTATTCAATAATTTTGTCACAGATCATTGAATTTTACATGTACATACATTTCAAATTTCAGGAACCTCGCCACGATCATAATACATGTATATTCAAATTCATACGCGATCTCATCCCCAAAATGAAGTTAAACATTTTTTATACTCTTTTTTCATGTGTGAATGAATATACAAAATTTTGGGAGCCGTGCCATGACCACTTTATATCCGAATCTTGTTATTGCAGGGTTCCACTGTAGATTTTGAGGCCACGTACAATAGAACATCAATTATCCGAACACCGATTTTTCCCCCCCCCCCCAAACTAGTTGTTATTTTAGTGCACTAGTTGTTAGATTCTTCTTTTCACACTACCAACCAAGACTTCTTAGTTTCCTCTTTCCACACTAATAGCCACTTCTTAATTTCTTCTTTCCTCACTACTAGCCAAGATTTCTTGATGTCTTCACAACACAGGTGTAGTCCACACTGCTCCAAGCTATTGAACATAAATGATAATGTTATTCAATTGGATGGAAAGATATCCTTCTCGATCCTGTCATTGAATCAATTGTTTCCAATTATTTATTTAAAGATATATGCAGTATAGCAGGAAAATGATCTTAATATGTCGTTACAGAAGTTAAAAATCAAATTTTGGCTTTAGCAACTGTGGTTTCAGGATATTCTCTGATTACTTTGATGTGTCATAGTTGCACCATTCTCAATTTGTGAACACAGGAGTGTGATAGGGTGCCGGTTACCATATTTTCAAAATACAGGAGTAATAACCTTCTGTCCAAAACTTTAATTGTAGTCATAATTACACCATATTTCATATAAACTGGGTAGTCATATGTGTGTTTGATTATCTAAACTATATGATTAACCAAACCAACCTTGTCCTGATTAATTTAGATAATTGACATTCTACTGTACTACCATGCAAGGAGCAAACATTTCTCTCTGATCGATGATCTTTTATTCTAAGTCTGTGGATGGGGGGCAGTGTTTTTATAATACAAAATAAGTCTGATAGTCCAGATATAGTCTGATAACTTGTATATACTTTATATGTCTTACCAGTATGTATGCCTGGTAATTATTCAACAGAAATTATTTAACTTTTAAAATATACAATTTTTTTCTTCAAACAGCATCCAAGAGTGAGGTATGCAGCATGCAATGCTCTTGGACAGCTGTGCACAGACTTTGGTCCAAACTGCCAGAGAAAATTTCATGATAAGGTTAGTGCAATTTTGATGGGGTTTTGGTGTGTGTGTGTTTAATCATTATTGGCAGCTTTACCTATTACTTGTTAGATTTACCAATAGATGTTGTTCTTAGAATAACTAGAAATGTGTCAGAGTCCCTTTTTTACAGTATTCTTTGTCCCATCCGTAATCTGTGTTCTTATCATTTCCAAGCAGTTATGTTGGTATAAAATGTTTATTGTGAATTTTGATGCTTACACTCAGTTGTTGTTGTTCAGATTTTACCAAACTTATTGTTGGTCCTTGACGATGATGCCAATCCCAGGGTACAGTCACATGGAGCAGCAGCCCTGGTTAATTTCAGTGAGGACTGTCCAAAAGGTATCTTGGTGCAGTATCTTCCCACTATCATTCACAAGCTGGAACAGGTCCTGACAAGCAAGTTAAAGGAGGTATGTTCTATGCCATCTGCCTTTGTCTATTTTAATATTGTAATCCAGATTTACATTGCTCATCATTTGTGACAGCTCTCTGATTTTTATTGGAGACAAATACTCCAGTCATAAGATTTTATCAAAACTGTTTTGCTTCAAACAACCAAATCCCTCTACTATAGGGTTAAGTACCCCTTGAACGATCATCATAGATTTGCATACTAAGCAATATTGAAATGGAGGGGCTAGAAAAGCTGTATAGTCAAAGATGAGAACACCTCACATCACCTCTCAGCCTACCACTTGCACACCATTCCAGAATTCATGTAATTGGAGGAATTGTAATCAGGGTTTTTTCAACAATAATTTTTTAGTATTTATTGAATCATCTGCAAGAGAATTGTGAATACTCAGCTCACAGTGAGAAACTGAAGGTAAAATAATGCCTGGAGGGTGAGGGGGGGGGGTCTAATTTCTGATTATATGAAAATTTGGTTTTTTAGGCATGATGCAAATTCTTGATGACTACCTTGGACTATAGTATAAGATTTAGAAAGTGCCTACAAAAGTTATTGTATATAAAAATGCATTTTTCTGTTTTGTGATTAGAATTTACTAAGATGAAATTAAAGTTGGAGTAAACAACTCAAGGATAAGCTAGAAATTGCTGATGCAATCTGTGGCAAAAATTAATGAAGCCATTATTGCCACATATTTCAGTTGTTATTTCTTGTATTGCTTTGAATGATCAAATGAGTTGGAATATATATAATATATATATATATTTAGGGCAGATTGAACATGAGAAACTCTTCACATCTATGCCTTTTTATGGTTTGTGATGTAGACCTGAGCATTGTCTGTTATTCTAATCTTTTTGTTTTGGGGGTGTCAGCACATGGAGAAAGGCAATAAACTGGTACTGGAGCAGGTCATCACAACACTTGCCTCTGTAGCAGACACAGCAGAAGACAAATTTACGCAGTATTATGATAGGTATTAGATATTTATTACTTCAAAAATATTTTATTAGTCAAGTATTTCAATTGTCAGACAAAATATGTTACTAGTCAATATTTTATTTGTCATTCTAATAAGAAATGTTAACAACTAACATAACTTCACTTATCAATTGATGAAAATATGTTACTAGTCAACATTGCACTTAAGTCAGTTTAAGAAAAATTGTTTTAGAATCTCTGCGGCATTAATGCTATACGATAACCAAGTGTCATCGTGAATTTAGCATATTGGTTTCTAAATTTTATTAAAGTCAAATATTTATAATTGTGTGATCTTCTCTTCCTGAATAACTTGTTCTTAGCAATGAGTGGAATGTAAAATTTGTTGGTTGAATTAATGATACTGTCACTTTATTAGAAAAGGAGACACCATTGCAGCAAAAATCTAAAAGCAATGACATTTTTGCATGATTGTGTGCATGCACAGATTTAAAAAAAAAATTATTGACTAGAAAGCTACTTCCTTAATCATTTATTGTCTTTGTTTTCTAGATTCATGCCGTGCCTTAAATACATCATCCAGCAAGCAGTAACAGAAAAACTACGCCTGCTTCGTGGCAAAACCATAGAGTGCATCAGCCTTATTGGTTTAGCAGTTGGCCGAGAAAAAGTACTTGGTTTTGTTACATCAGATACCTTTAACTTGTGTGATTCCATCTCTCAAGTATTATGTCAAATGCATTTCACTTGTGTCATTCCATCTCTCCTGTATTATATTACCTTGGGCGTCTGTGTATGTGTCTTAAAATTATTTTATTTATAGTTTTCAGTGTATGGAAGACTGTGTTTGTCTTTAATTTTTTTATTTATGGTTTCAATTTATGGAAGACTGTATATTGGTCTTAAATCATTTGATTTATGGTTTCAGTATATGGAAAATGTGTATTTGTCTGACTTGTGGCAGAGTAAATTTGCCTATCCCTATTTCTAGACTTAACTGTTATACAAATTGTTAAATTTTCAAAGTGACCCACCTTGGGCACTCCTTAAGATGGTATTTTTGTAAGTGTCAAGGTTGGAGTAAACAACTCAAGGATAAGCTAGAAATTGCTGATGCAATCTGTGGCAAAATAAATTATTAGACTTAATTGAAATATAAATTGTTAAATTGTCGAAGTTATCTGACCTTGGGCATCAATACGATGGTATTTTGTAAGTGTCAGAGTTGAAATAAACAACTTATTGAGAATATGCTAGAAATTGCTGATGCAATGCAAACCACTTCCAACTGGATGAGTAGTTTTATTATCTAGAGGGCCTAAATTGCGACTTAACATCGGTTATCTCGATTCCCGTGATGACTATCACCAGCTTTTGAAAATGTATGTTATCCATGCCACTTCGCCATCTTGTTAACGATAAATGGTCACGGCTTGTTAAGAACCTGCAGCTTAAACTTAATAAGGGCATTGTTTCCCTCATCAGGCGCGATGTTTTCAGAGCTGTGTCAGAGCGAAATGACTCGTGAATTTAATTTTTGACACTGGTTGTGTAAAAAAATCACCAAAAACGTGCATGTACATTCTCATTTATTAACGCACATCATGTACATAAAGAAATTTCAAGCTCATGTTACAGTACTGTACGGTAATATATTGCCGCCATATTGGTTTTTGGTTATCTCTATCATCAGTTATCTCAATGCATTTTGGCAAACCCCTAGGCCATTGACATAACCGGGTTCGACTGTAATAATAATCATAACCATTCACATTTCTAAAATCTTTTGATTTGCTGTTTCAGTCTTTGTTACGCTGTGGATTTGTCTATAAATCTTTTGATTTGCTTTTTCATTGTATGGAAGATTGTGTTTGTATGTAGCTGTCTTGATGTATTGTTTCAGTGTGTGGTAAACTGGATTTATCTAAAATATTTTGATTTGGTATTTCATCTTATGGAAGACAAGTTGTCTGTAAATGTTTTGATTTGTTTCACTTTATGCAAAACGTGTTAGAAAATCTTTTTTGATTTTCTTGTTTCAGTTTATGCCATACTTGTGATATATTTGTAACTCTTTTGATTTGTTGTTTCAGTTCATGCAAGACTGTAATGATGTCATGCAGTTGCTGCTCAAAACACAAACAGACCAACAAGACATGGCAGATGATGACCCACAGGTAGTGCTAGACCAATCTTTCTTGATCTAAAGTAATAGAAAGAAATTTATTTCCAGTGTCACTTATTGTTTTAAATTTGAAATTAAAATGCTGCAGGATCTTAAATTAAATTAAAGCAGCTGTTAAAAAAATCACTGCAGTTAATAATTATGAATTAATTCATAATTGATTTTTTTGTGTTTGTTTTTTTATTGTTGACAGATTTCCTACATGATATCTGCATGGGCTCGGATGTGCAAAATCCTTGGAAAAGATTTTCAGCAGTATCTCCCAATGGTCATGAGCCCAGTGTTGAAAGCAGCTTCTCTAAAACCAGAGGTGGCTCTTATAGACAGTACGTGTTAAATTTGTTGCGTGTTGAATTGTGCTACAAATTTTTTAATAAAATTAGTAGTTTTGTTGTGTTGAATTCCTGCATGGTATGTGCATAACATTAACATTAGGAGTCTAATGCATAATGTCATGTCATAATATGATTGTCCTACAAGAGAAATGCTTTCAGTAGAAATGTATCAGGGTGCATACAGGTTATATTGATTGGTTATGCTTGGCCCTCCTACAACAACATATTAAAATTGGCCAGACAAGAACAGTCCTGTTAGTGGTGATCAAATTGATAAATTTGGATGAAGGAATTCTTTGGATAATTTGTTCCAGCCACTTCTTCATGCAGTTCTCTCTACCCTTTCAGAGTAACCAGCACTAGTCAAGGTACCATCAGACCATATAGAGTAAACATGGAGCAGGAAATGATTTCTCTTAATTGATTTTTTAGTGTATTTTTTTTCTTTTTTGCACTTTTTATACTTTGATATCTTTTTATGCGGAAAGTGTAAGTTTTCTTTTTTTTTCCTTTTTTTCTTTTATTTTTTGGGGGGTGGGGTGGGGGATTTTTCAAACCTACCTGCATTTTAAAATGTATTTCCTAAGCCAGAAGTAGCCGAAAACATAAAAGTATACACAGGACCACGGCACTTGGAAAGAAAGAGCATTATCTTCCCTACATTATTAATGGTTAAAATGATTTATTACTGGGCCTGTCATTTGAGAAACCTTGACCTCTAAAAAAACTGTTTTAAATTAAAGAGTATGCTACACTTTTGAAAGATGAAACCTCATTGCTTTAAATAGTTGGTATCTATGGTACCTGCTCATATACCTTCTTGTGAGTAACTTCTAGAATCTTTTTTTTTCAGATTAAATGAACAACAATAAATGTTACTGGCACTCTCGATAACCATGAGGTAGACAGACGATTGACTTTAGTTATTAGTGCAAGTAAATGAAAGTAATTATATTGACAAAATATCAATAATTTATAGTCCACATTAAAAATATTGTAAAGAATTGTTTCATAAATTATTGGTGTCAGATTGCATCTCTGCAAATCAGATTGCACTTGAAATCAAAAGTCAGTGTATTTGAATAAAGTATATATATTTTTCCTTGAAATATTGTTCCCAAACTATACTTTTATAGATGGTTCTGCAAATGTTCGAGACTTGCTTTCCAGGAAGGAATGTTGCAGTTGAGTTCTTTCTTTCAGTCCTTCTGTGTAAACCTTTGTAATTGTTGAGGCTTTGAAAGCCTTCAGACCACTTACAAGAGTTATCCATTTGCAATGTATTGCAGAAATCTTCTCACATTACCCTTTGGACTTGGAAGACTTAAGAGAATGTCTAAAATATTTTGGCATTCATTTATGTGTAGATATGTCATGCTTTGATCCCATCTTGAATTTTGTTTATGTGTGGTCATGTTATGGACATGACAAAAATGGTAATAAGCAATAATGTAAATGGTACAAAACAAAGTGACAGCATGATATGTGTGCTGAACTCAGCTTTTCCTTTTGACAGTCCTAAGCACATCACATCTCAGACCAATACATTTCTTAAGTTCCATTGGAAATAAAGTTATACATTTTTTGTTGGTTTGGTTTGGGGTTTTTTGTTTGTTTCTTTGGCTTTTTTTTTTTTTGTTGGTTTGTTTTTTGAGATGGCATGCCTAACAATTACACCCCTTCTCAGACATGTTCTGTTAATGTGGATAAAGATTGGTTAGAGGCAGAAGTGCCCTTTCTCCCACTCCCACACAATCCATTTCTTTGCACACAACTGTAAGCGTGTTCATTTTTACTATTTTCTGATTTTCTGGTCTCATGCAGAAAGAAATTTACATGAGTTACCTGGAGTTGCTGGCTATTTTATACACCTTTGGGGCATAGGGACAAATGGTCATTTAGACAGGCAGAGTGTTATATTTGGAAACAACTCCATACTGTTGGTTTACACAACATCAGGGTTGGGTAGGATCAAGTTGTTTGACTTATGTTAGCTAGTTAGCACACCTTTCTCGCACAGAAACATATTCATCAAAGCACAACATATTCCAGGATGTTTGAATGTTATAGTCAGTGTCTTGAGACTCTATGCTCCCTACTAAGACAAGGGCAATAGCTAACAAAAGGTACATATAAAATGTGCCTTACCAAGATTTGTAGAGAGAAGGTAAAGGTACATTGGTAAAATATTGGTTGTAACATCAGACACGTTAAAAATGTTCTACAAGGGATTACTCTAGGTATTCTAATCTTTTATTTCCCTTGGAAGCTTTAAGAGGGCTTCTTTGGCCTTTGTTTGTGACTTTGGGGGCAACACAGTATGCTCCTTAAGGTGTGTATGTCTGGTTGTTTAATGGAAAAACATTTTTGGTTCTTTTGGCATTATGGAGGACTAAAGCAAAAAAAAAAGGAAAAACAGTGTGCTCACCATAAATGTGATTTGCAACCTAATTTTTTTGCTTTACAGAGTTATAGATCATTATTTTTTCTCCCATCTTTGGAAAACCATTAGAAATTATTCCTAGTTTTTAATGTATGGACTGGTTACTGGGTTGTTTTAGGTGAAGACATGAAAGAAATAGAGAATGATGAAGACTGGCAATTTGTAACCATTGGTGATCAGGTAAGAATGCATACTTTTTTTTTCACTTAGATTAGGTCTGCGTTAATTATCTTTAATTAACATTCTCAGTCACCCAAATAAGTCTATTTGTAGATTTTAGAAATGCTTAGGTGTTTGTAGTACACCAACTGTAAACATCCAAACAAATATTTCAAAGTGAACTTAAATCAAGATATTGATAGATAGATATTTGACTGTTCACAGTCTCATTTCCCACAGACAATTTTTTACCGTCAGGTACTTGGTTTTACAAGTATGATTCATTTTAAAGTTTGAATACATTAAACTACATTTATTTTCTTTTTTAATGTTTGTGTTTTTTTCAGCAAAACTTTGGCATTCGTACAGCCGGGCTAGAGGAGAAAGCCACTGCTTGTCAGATGTTGGTGTGTTATGCGCGTGAGCTGAAGGAAGGGTTTGCAGAATATTCAGAAGATGTAGTCAAGATTATGGTGCCATTGCTCAAGTTCTATTTTCATGATGGTATCCTTGGAGTTTGAAAACTGAATGATGTGTTCCATGTACAGTTTAAAATTGTATTCTTTTTCTTCATTAATGCCTTTCAAAGAAACCAGATTACATCCTCTTCAGAATTCTTGAGAATTCTTTTTGTTTTTACACATGAGTCTGATGCATTTATTTTATTTCATTTTTATTTATATATTATATAGTTGTTGAAATTTTAGCACATGCAAGTATATTGGCTATAAACTTGTCATTTGTTAACTATTAAATTTGAAATATTTTTGGTTTCTTTTTCTTTTATGCAGATGATGTCATTATTGTAATTTTCTCTATTTTGGAATTTTTTCTATGTTTGATTCATAACTGACTAAAGTGGAGATGCTGGCAGTGTCAGCACCCTCAAGATGTGATGACATGATTTAAAAACAAAAATAGAAATTTCTCATACATCTTTTGGTGACTTCTGTTAATAAATTGATCAACTGTTGCCAGTCAAACAAGTTTTACTGTGGTGCTCAGACATATTTCTCAGAGTACAGTGTATTTTAGGGTTACTCAACATTCCAGTATGGCTTCATAAATAAAAGATTATTATTATTATTATTATCTATTCACAATCACTTAATCATGCATTTAATTTGGTAATTGAAATTGAAATGTTGTATCTTTGCCCTTGGAATAGTGCTTTTTATTGGTGTTATAATCCCAAAGCTATTTTATGTTTGTTAGTACCTTCCCTCAGGAAAGAGTGCTTCTAGTGTTATAACCAAAAGTCTTTTGTTTACTAGTGCTTCATTCAGGGAACAGTTCTTTTAATAAATGTTATAACCATAAGAGTATTGTTTTACTAGTGCCTTTACTCAGAAAGTGCTGAAGACAGCACTATAATAGCACTATAAGCTTTGTGTTTCTGTCAAGGGTTGGAGCTTATGGCTAATTTGGCTTGTGTGCATTACATTGTTGGAACCTCAATCTACAGTAGGTCCCTCCGTTAAGTATAATAATGAAAATTTTATATAGAGACATTTCTCTTTCAGCCATTCGCATTTGAGCAGCTGTAGGCCCAGACTTCATAAACAGTTTTACATTTTGAGCCATCTTCTGTTCATTTATATACATTCAAATTTCTCACTACCACACTGTAGATATGATCTGCCATTTGCATATAAGCCTAAATTATGTTCCCTTTTCACCTGAAACTCATTCAAGCTATAACAGCTTATCCTAGTGAGTCTTGATTTGTTGGGTTTTTTTACCTATGTTCTTGTGATGATTTTGGTTGTATTTAAAATTTTCACAATAAATAAAATATTTTTTTTTATTTGTCTGTTTTTACGTTATTTACCTTCACTGCTCTAAAGATGTACGGGTGGCTGCCTCAGAATCTCTGCCTTATTTACTAGAGTGTGCTAGCATTCGTGGGGAGCAGTATGTAGCTGACATGTGGAGAAACTACATTTGTCCAAATCTTCTTAAAGCAATCGAGATCGAGCCTGAGCAGTCTGTGTTACCAGAACACCTCAACTCATTTGCTAAGGTATGGACCATTGTCTTGCTTTAAGTATGCCATTGCAAATGTCCAAAAAAGCATGTAAGATTAAAAAGATGCATTCTGTTATGTTTTTAATTGTACTTTTGACGTGGTTTGTTGTTTTTCTATTATTTCTTTTCATCTACTTTTTACAACTTAATGCATTATATTTACTTGCACATTTGTAGCTCTTGGTACAGAACAAATTTACATTGAACTGAATAAGATATGCTCTAGTTTATATAATTTCTCAAAGTAGATAGATGCACTACATTTTTTTTCCTTACAACCCACTATCCACAAAGTTAGGAGTTGTTGAGAAAATTCTTTCTTTGTGTTTCCCTATATTTTCATTTGCAGTTTTGTGGATTCTTGAGGACTTGACTATAAGCTTGCAATATTTTAGGTAGAAGAAAGCTGTGTAGAGGTATGGAAAGTGATGCACAGGTAATCTCTTGTCGTAGGCTTGATTCCTGCTCTTGGTAAAAACTACCTAATGATGTGAATATCAGGTAAGTATTTCAAGAGGATAAACAAACTTTTACATTGAAAAATGCTTTTTTCCTCCTTACATTTTTAGTAATGCTTTTCAATAATTTGTTGATAGTGTGTGGAAAAGTTGGGCAAAGGCTGTCTGTCAAATGAAGACATGGACACTCTAATAGGGTTGATCACCAAACTGCTTCAAGCTCACTTTGATCGTCAAGCACAGAGACAAGGTGTGTATCAGGGTCATGCTCCAACTATTTTGTACAGCAATATTTGTTGTTCAGATGTTTAGATGTTGAAGTTAAAGAAAAATTTATCAAGGTAGTGACTAAAGCTAAAGTTATACTGCTCGTGGAAGAGTAAATCATAAAAACAAATTTGGCAGCTGTACAAGCTACTAGAAATATCTTCAATGAATCATTTTTATGCTAGTGTTTTAACAATTAAAGATGCTTCTGTTTATCACTGTTTTCATCTCATTTGATAGAAAAACGCAAAGATGAAGACTATGATGATGTAGTGGAGGAATCTCTCATGGAGGAGGTGAGTTTAAGAGGGATAAAACGGAAATTGTCTAAACTTTGAATACATTTTGTAAACAAATCGTACCTTGTTGGTTGTTGGTTTTTTAATATTTTTTTATTAGTGTGCCTGTCTTTTGTTTTATTCTGCCTTATAAATTTTCTTAGAGATCTTTAGCCTTTTTTTTTCTTTAAAGTCAGTTTTCAATGTTTGAAATGATCAAAATCACATTTCTCTGAAGCATGTGTGTAAAACAATCTAAAGAATTTTACACAATTTAAAAAAAAAATTAGTAAAATTTTATAGCTGCTTGAGAGTGAAAGGAATTGATGGATAAAGAGCAAGCACTATTGTTTTATATTATGTGGACATGCTTATTAAAATAAGAACCTTGACGAGTTTCACATCTTCAAATTTCAGGATGATGAAGACGTGTACATACTAAGCAAGATTGCAGACATTCTCCATTCTTTCTTTGGCACTCACAAGGAAGCCTTTCTTCCAGAATATCAAAAAGTCATGCCCTTTTTTGTAAAAATGATGGTGAGTTATTTTTGCTTTTGTTTCCGACACATTTAAAAAGAAATTTTATCAGTGTTATAAAATATCTGTTGCTATACCGTTAGCACACTAGAATGTTTTTTGTTCCCAGGTTAGAATGAGCAACACATTACCAGCTTTAAAAATGCCAAGAAGGAAATATATTATTTATCACTTACATAGTTTTCCAGCTCTGTGCGAAACACTAAAGCGTCCTTGACCTTCAGGCACATAAGGAGGTTTTTTCACATGGCCAGCTTTATGTTGCATTGTCATGTTCAAGAAAAAGTCAACAGTCAAAAATCATTTGCTAAATGATGCTCGAATTTTCACTCGTAATGTGACTTATAATGTAAAAATAATAACTGAGCCAGTAAGGAACAAAAGTTATGGGGCATTTGAAAAGGAAATAAAGGATAGAATGATACAGTTTTAACTCCTGAAATTTTTCGGCAAACCCATTATAGAACACACAATCAAGCACTCTATGATGTCGGTACATCCACAGGCACTGAATTTAATTTCATTCCACCGGTGCCACTTATTTTTTTTGCTGTGTGGTGCCTGAAATACATAATGCTGAGTGGTGTGATCAGCACCCATCTTCAATGGCAGCTTAGGTAAGGTCAAGGTAATTTGCTAAATATTAGCAAATTACCTTGACCTTACCTAAGCTGCCATTGAAGATATATTGCTCAAAAATAAATATTTCTCAAATTTTCACTCACAGTGTGACTTATAATAAGCCTTCCAATAAACAATTCATTTATGTTTCTAGCAATGCATTCATTTTAATTTTCCACTCGTCATGATGGGTGGCAAATATTCTAGTCAACCTAGATTCTTCCAATTTGGAATATGTTGCCTTTGTGTTAGAAAGGAACATCACTTGTTATAAAATATCTTGTTTAGTTACAAATTCATAAAATATTTCCTGTACAAGTAAAAAATTTGAAATAGTTTTTTTTTTCCTTAACTAGAACATAAACTAAAGAAATACCTATCCCTTTAAACAAAAGATTTAAATTTAAAATAAGTTATCAATTTTTTGCTTTCATACCCGTAAAAAATCAATAAATTACATAAATTTTAAATTTCAAAAATTTATAAAATAAAAACTATTGCATGCAGGCATTCATGCATATATAACTTTCTAGCCGCATATATGATGAACCAGTATGCCAGATTTCAGGTACATAGAATAATTAAAACTATTCAAATGGTGGCTTGGCATACTGGCCACCGGAGTAAAAATGTAATTTTTAGAAAAATGTATTTACAGTACAATAAAGAACAGAGTTTGAAAATTGTGTTCACTTTGCTAAGACAGAACCTTTTATTATAGTCATTATATGTTCCTCACTTAGTCTGTTCTTTTTCATATTTCTTGTGGAGTGCTGAGCACTAAAACTCATTATGTATGTTGCTGTTCACAATGGTAATGAGATTTGACAAAACCAGAAAGCCCTGCATGTTTCCACTTTATTCCATAAACATTCCACAAATCTGTTTGGCTGATGTATTAGTGTCCTGATATTATATGTATCTGCGCCTTGACTTCTTTCAAATGGTCTTCATTAAGCAATTGGCTTTTTTCATTTCTTCCTCTCTCTCCACCCCCCACCCCCGAAGTTTAGGTTGATCTGCTGATGTACAAGAAGTGCATAAATGAATCTCCATATATAATGATTCCATTCCGTTGACGTTATCCAAAACTCTTAAATCATTTGTTTCTCTAATGTTTCTATGAAGCCTGTACTGATAATTCTTTTCTATGTATAAAAAAACAAGAAAGGAATTGTTATTAATGAATTGAAAATTTGTTAAAATATTTCATGATCAAAATATGGATTGTTAATGGTTTGATGAAAAATAATAATATTGATTGTTGAATAGGAGAAATATTCTTGTTGCATTTTATTTTACACTACAGCCAATTGTTTACTGATTATAATTATTATACATTAAGGAAAGGACAAGATAAATGTTTTTTAAAATCATAGATTTGTTTCTTGTATACACGCTGTGCATCGTATAGGATTTTAAACTGTTGTATTGAATTCTCTAATTGCACATGATGTGTATGGGTCTTTTTCAGAATCCTGAAAGGCCATGGGCTGATAAACAATGGGCACTTTGTGTTTGGGATGATGTGCTTGAGTTTTGTGGACCAGTGAGTTATACTTGAACACAGCTCTGATTTTATTACACTTTATGATTTGGCAAGCCACTTTTATAACTAACATTAAAGAAAAATATGGTTTGTTTTCTGTTTTCAAAAATGACTGATGGTCTGTCTTTTCAGCAGCTTGAAAATATTTTACTGAATTCTCTCAAATAACATAGAATAATTATTTACTGCAATATATTTTACATAATATTTGAAAATGTAATTTTAGCTGTAAAATATGTATTCCTGTTCTTTTTTTGTTTTAATTTGGCATGCCTTATGTGTAAAATTTATAATTAATATATCATAATATTGAGGACCATAGCAGTAGATGTGGGCTGCTATGATTGAGATGATGTTACATCAGTAGATGTTTAGGCTGCCATATTGGAGATGAGGACAATAACAATAGAGATGATGGTTGTAGTGTTAGTGACGTGTCACATATATCAAGTAGTGTTAGCTCATGCTTTTATTTCATTTCAGATGTCAGCAAATTACCAAGAATTTTTTCTGAGACAAATGATTGATTTCATCACTGATGAGCAGCCTGAAGTGCGGCAAGCTGCTACTTATGGTATTGGTGTAATGGCACAATTTGGAGGCCCTGTATATGCAGATATCTGTGCAGGTAAAGGGTAGACACCGATTATTATAATAATCTTTTATTTTAGCTTCCTTTTTTTCCCCTCTTATTTATGTGATTTATTTCCTTCAGAATAGTAATTAAACTCATCACACTCACAGTGTGTAGATCACAGTTCTAATTCCATAATCAAGGGAGTTATAAAAGCAGTGTGTAGATCAGAAACCTTATGGGTTAAAATGGTTTAAAATATTGTCACAAATTCTGAAAGTTTGTCTTTGTTTAAATATAAACCACTCTGAGAATGCATTATCATTTTCTTTCTAGTTCTTAAAATGCATCACTATAAAGCCTTTCCATTGATATAAAACAGAAGTTTTTCTCTTACGTTTTAATAAATGCATTTTTCCCTAATTTAATGTCAAAATTTACTTATAATTAATCTGTCTTAACATAGATTAAAACCCAAAGAAGTGAGGTTTGATAAAAAGTAAAAATGACAAGAATCTCACTTCTTTTCTTTTGTGCATTTATCTCAGTTTTTTGGGGTTTTTTTTTTTTTTTTTAGTAAGTTAGTACTCTTTTCACATGAGTTTGTCATATATTACTCCAGTTTAAAAATTAAACTTAAAAATAATTCAATTACAGCTTCATGCTTGGCCTGTTGTATACAATTCAGCAGTCAGTGTTCAGGATAGAATGAGTTAACACTACGAATTTCAAATCATAACCTTACATAACACATCATGGTGTTAAAACTACCAATTTTCTGGTTATTTGCAGAGTGCATCCCACGATTAGTTACCGTCATTGAACACCCTGATGCTAAAACAGTGGAAAACATCAATGCTACTGAAAATACCATATCTGCTGTAATCAAGATTTGCAAGTACAATTCATCCAAAATAAAGACAGATAGCTTAATAGAACGACTGCTGCATTGGTTGCCAGTCACTGAAGATGTGGACGAAGCTGTGCACATTTATAATTATTTGTGTGATCTTCTGGAAGTGTCAGTATCGTTCTTAATATTCTCTTCTTAAACATTTCATTTGATTCCTTTGCATTTGATAATAAAATAAATACTTGTTTTAGTGCTCTCTTTCTCTCCACATCCTTTTCATATTGCTAGTTTCTTTACCAATGCAAAATTAACAAAGGTTAGCCCTTTGTGTTGAAGAATAGTTCATAAAATACCTCTTCTGCCATGTTGAGATGAGTATCCTAGCTAGAGAAAAGATTTTCCACAAAGAAACTGACATTTTGAATCATCTTGAATCAAAAATACAAAAATGTCATCTTGGTGAGAAAAATGAAAGGTTGTTTTGGATTCTATTCATGCAGCACCTTCTCCAAAATAAGCATTTATTCCAGCATAGTCTATTGTCCACTTTCATAATCATATGGTCATCCGCAGTGATCAGAGAGGTTAAATAGCTTGTTGAGATAAAATGACCTATGGCAGTCTAAATTTTAAATAATGGTACCTAAACTTTTTAGATTTAAAGCTTTTTAACACATCTTATAATTGATAGGCATACCTTCCATGCTTTACATTTGTGCTTAAAGTTTGATGTATCTGCTTGACTATATTTTTTTTAGAAATCACCCAAGTTTGATGGGAGACAATGGTGCAACTCTGCCACACGTGTTTTCCATTATTGCCGAAACTGTGATGCATGAAGTTCTGGATGAAGATTCTGAAGTGTACCATCGTTTGTTAAACATCGTCAGACAAATTCAGGTAAGAAATTATGCAGAATACAGGTGAAATGGTTTAATAATAGGAAAGAATATATCATTTAGGTGAAAGGTTAATAGTAAAAGGTGAATCATACCGGTGAAAGTTCAGAAAATGGGCAGTTATATACAGGTGAAAGGTGTGAAAATAGGAAGTGATAACAGGCGAAAAGTAAGTAAATAGGCAGTGATATACAAGTGAAAGGTGTGAAAATAGGCAGTGATGCAAGACAGATGAAAGGTATGCAAATAAGAAATGATGAAGCATACAGTTGGAAGGTTGGAAAAAATGTTACTGAAATCTAAAATTATTCTTTTTAAAATGTGTTATTGGTTATTTTTCCAAATAGACATACGATCAGGCCTTGGTTAATGATGCAGAGATGTTCCACAAGAGTGATTGCTAATTGTAAATATATCGATTATTGGATTTACTTGTTAAGTGGAGCCTTTCTCAAGCATAATTTTATCACCCAGTTTAAATTAAAAAAGAAACGATATATAATAAATAAATAAGTAATCTTTTTACTGATACAAAATATTTTGGTAATTTTTCCTTTGTCATTAATTTTAGTCCTCAGGCTGTGTAACATTTTGTCTAGTGTTTATTTCCTCATTGTTATATCTGATTATAATAGTATCGTTTGCATGAAAGCACAGTATTGTAACAGTACTCCTTATTACAATGAGTCTTTTTCTTCCTTCAGGTGAATGAGGTCTTATTTCAGGCCTGCATTGCTCAATGTTCCTTGGACCAGCAGCAAGCCCTGTCAAATGCTCTTTCCAAATGAAGATGACGGATCAAAGCTGAAAACTATTGCAAAACTATTGGAACATCAACAGACTGTCAGTTATCATTCTTTCCTCAGCTCAGTACAGCCTGGATACAGCATGTTTTGCTGTTTAATGCCATTTGCTTGTGCCAACTTCCTTGCTATTTCTAAGATGCTGCATTGTTAAAAGAATAATTGACTTTTCCTTTGTATTGACCACAAACCTATTTTGTTCTTTTATTGTCTGTTGTGACATTGTGAACTGATATTGAAACACTGGCATCTAATAGGTACTGATTTTCACATCAGTGATATCACAGTCAGGCAGACTTTGTTCTTTAGTTGATTTATCATTCAATGATGATACACTAGGACTAAAGTAATAAATCCATTACTGGGGTGGGTGGGGTGGGGGTGTTCCTAAAAATATTCCTTTTGACTGAGAACTATGAAAATATTAACTTGCCTTCTCCCACAAAATGGCTAATTGTCTCTAGGAAAATTTCTTTTATTACCAGAAAATTCATCTCCATCTTTTTTTTTTTCCCAGAAGGCCATTAATATTGTCTAGTCTAATAATGTGAAACAGATTTCATTACTTTTGTTTTGTAATTTTCTTCTTTTTCCTTAACTGTCTCATTAGGTGGAGCAGTGAGAGTTTCCAGAATATAGTTCTTGTCAATTAGTGTGATATTATTGCTAAAATATGACCCTTGTTTAACTGTGTTGTGTTGCATGAGACAAGAAGGAAAAATGAAATTTGTCTGCATATTTAGATCAGCTGATATATAGCTACTGTACTCCAGTTCCAAGCATAAGGGGTTAAATTCTTTCCTGAGTTATCTGAAGTGCTGCTTATCTTTGACCTCATCATTATTTCCTCTGTTGTTTTTTTTCATCAAAACTATTTTATGGAGTAAATTGCTGCCTGTGCCTGTATTGGGTGTGATCTGTTTTGTCTCTCTTGTTGTGCAGGGGCTTGTAATTTTCACTATTTTTAATTTCCCAGCCAGGTCTGTGGTTTAGTAATTGCAAAGTTGCTAAAATCAGTCTTCTGCTAGAATTTTTTAACTTTCTTTTATAGTTTTTATTCATGTTCACTTGCTGAAGTTGAGTTTTATTCTTAGCTTAGGCATGTTTTTCTTTCAGGGAATCTCATTGAATTATACAACAAAAAAAAAGTATTTTCGATGTTTGGTGTTAAAGGAATCTCTGAGAACTATAAGAGAAACTATTCTGTTAGAGACAATAGTCTGCTCTATTTGCATATTGCTGTCATATATGCACTCATGTTTTGAAGCAAACAGGAAGTAACAATGGTGTATTGAGTATTTTGATAAGTTATCTCACTTTATAATTGCCACGGTTGATTTGGTTTAATATCACAAACTTACCAAAAGAAAGTTAAAATAAGAAGTGAGCCACAAAAATATCAATTTCACTAAAAGTTATAATCATAATAGGTCTTTAATTAATAACAGTTGATGACAGCTAAAACAGCTAAAATCTTTTGGAGTTGAAGCTGAGCTTATTACATGGTTAAAAAAAATTAATTAACACTCATTGAAGTGGAAAGTCTGGAGTAAAGTAAATTGCATCTATGATTTTAACTAAAGGTCAGAGCACTTTCTTTGCTGCTTCTTGTCTCACTGATACAGTAAAAACTGGAGTTCGTTGAGCTTGAAACTATAATTGGTGCTTGAGAAGACTGCATTACAACAAGGTAGACTAGTCTCACTGGAAAATAATACAACTAAATGGCTTTATTTTGGAAGTTTAGCAGCCAGAAGTAAATATAATAATAATAAACTTCCCTGAATTTGACTGATTAAATTTATATTTATTTTGTCCAATTCTTTAACTGACTACTTTGAACGATCATGCCTCTTTCTGTTGACGTTTTAGCAAACTTTCATACAGTCATCCATTTGTTCTCTATTTATTTTTGTATGCATCTCATCCACAAAGGCAAATACCTATAAGGAAGAATCGTTACAGAAAGGCATTGGTTGTGTGCCAAACAATTTGTGAAATACTGGCCTGCATTTTGCATTTTGCATTCTTTATATTTTTAGTGGCCTTTTATGTGACTTGGGTGAAGGTTTCAGATGTGTGTTAAAATAACCCCAGTTTTAATCATCACAAAAATGCTTCATCTTGTCTGTCACAAAGGACTAAATCACTTGCAAAAACTAAACAGCAAACTTTTAATATTACAATAGATCTAATTGACTAAGAACCTTGGTGTGTGGTTAAAAGAGCTACTTGAGCATGTGTGCATAGCTTGTTCACATTTCTTACCTTTACTGTACAGCCATTCTTTGATAACTGTTTATGAGACAATGAACATAACTGTATGTATACACATTATCATTGAATTGTTTTTGTTTTTTTTAAGTATTTAACCTGTAAAGTAAAACCGTTTGTTTCTCTTGTCATTTGTATAGTTTGTTGATTGATTGCATGATTATGAATGTGTCAGTATGTGTATGCCTTCTTGGAATTTCATTGTAATAAAAGTAAAATTTGTAAAATTATATGCAAACTGATAATTGTTGATTTATTCGAGCAATGTAAGTGCAAGGTGCTCAAATCTTCCAAACATTTTCCTTAGAAAAGCATTTGCTGAGTTTGTAGAGTGGTGATTAAACAGGCCTGCCTATCTTCTGTTTTGAGTGGAAGAATCTTCTGGTCTTACCTCTAATCTTCCCATTTCAATCTATAATTTTTCGATAAGTTATGACAAGACGAAAAACCAGCTTGTCTCCTACACAATCACCCTCTGTGTTGGCCGCAGCACACGTTGGTCAATGATAGTCTTTAAAATACTAGCAGGTACCTTTTAACAAATAGCCTGCCAAAGATCATAAATACCCATTGGTAGTTTGCTTCTCTGGTTGACCAATCGTATCTGTCAAAATGCACTCTGTTCGGTGTGCCTGGATGTTTCGGACGTTGTCACTCACTTCAAATTGGAGCATTGTCCTATCATCCACTATTACTATAGTATTTATAACAGATTGTATCTGTTGAATTAAATGCATTAAAACAAGTTAGTAGTATGTTCAGGGAGGTGGTTAGTGTAGAATCAGAGTTCCAGTTAGCTAATAGGCATTCCTTTTTAAGTAGTATGTCATAGACAGTCGCTGAAACATGAAAAAGATGGCGATTTATTACAAAACCAGAAGAAAATTACCTGTGCAGCTCTAGGACTAAAGAGTTATACTCTGGAATCAGAAAATTCTACATGGAGCTTGTGAAATAACTGAAGGAACACTTTTGCCAGAACCCAATGCAAGCGCTACTTCCGGTCATCAGTAGCCCGACTTTTTCAGGCTGGTCGAGGTGTGAACGCTAATCTGCAGACAAGTGCTACATTCAGTAAGCTAAGAGACATTGTCAAGAAGTTTCCAATTCTTCTTCCTTCTGATTTTCAATCATGGAAAAATATTCACTGGAGTTTGTAATGATTAAATTATTTAGTAACTTTTCTTGGAAAAACACTCGCTTTGATTTGTGGAGTTGCGCATTGCTTAATTTCTTGAGTATATTCCTTAGAAGAACATTCTCTAGAGTTTGTGGAGTAGCAAGATGCTTAGTCTCTCTCGCTCTCTCTTGTTCTGGATAAACTTGAAGAAGCAATCTACAGACTGTTCCAATCAGTCTTTGTTAACATATTTGATTTATAAGTTGTACGAGTATATATAATATATATAATTGATGTGTGTGTAAATATATCGAGAAACAAAACCCAAAACCCAGACAATTTTTTTAAAAAACAAAAAGTGTCAGTATTTTAAATGAAGACAGGCCAGTATCTGGAATAAAACCTTCATCACACCACTCATCTTGTAGTAATTGGGAGATTCCAGAGTGTATTTTAATTTTGTGAAGAGCACATTTGCTTAATTATATCTATTCTGTCTGCTGCGTTTTACAGTTTCATAAAAGAATTTTGTAGTGTAAATTAATTTTATAAGGAACACTACACTTGCTTAATTATATCGACTTTTGTGTTGACATATTTTGCAAATTTGTGAAAAGATTATTTTGGTAAGAGAGCACTAAATGCAATAATTGACATATTATTTGTCAGCCAAGGCTGAGAGCTGATTTTATGTATTTAACAAAAAGTTACTGATAAGTATGTTTAAGATATGACAAATTTAGACAAGTGATATTTTCATGAGACAGGTATGTTGTTGCAGAGATATTGGCAGCACCTTTCTTTTGTTTTCACCTCTCTCCTTCAGTTTGCTTTGAAGTGATTTGGAACTTCAGGGAAACCTCCGGTTCATCTTCATATCCACTTACCCCTTTGAACTGCACGTGCTTGCGTACACTTTTGTCTCCATCATTGCAACACAGACTGAGCTCACAAGGAAGATAACCCAGGAAACGCATGGTCACAATTTTTTAAAATACCAGTCCTATTCTTTTCACTGTAATGTGAAAACGTTTGTAATTTTGTCTGCTGCTAAATAATATTGATAGAAACAAAGCCTGTTCAGTAGCAAACTGACTTTAACAAAGAACGTTGAAAGATATTTGTTAGATTTTTCCCATGCAGCCATGGACAGAATATTATTTATGGCAGTGATAGAAAATTAGAATATCTTTGAAGTTTTATAGTTGTTATATATCTATGCAGCACCTACATTTTATATTGTTTATCAGTGTTACATATGTAGTATGTTGTGATAAAATTTATACACAACTTCTTAATTATATTTCAGAAGTAGATTTATAGCGCTGTGAATGGGGATGAATGTGTGAAGAAATAAGAAGTTGGACAAAAAGGAAATCTCGTTTCTATGTCTAACAGCGTTTTTATGGTTTAAGGGTAGAAATATAATAAGCAATCCTCAAATCACAAAGGGCACTTTTTAGCAGAGAAAATGACTGTCACCTTTATGCCGTCATTTATTCAGTTCTGAAGATAATTTCAATTATTTATTAGTTTAGTAAATAGCTAAGAAGTACTATTTAGGTTCATATAATCATGTTTAGGATGGAGTTTTTCCTGGGATAGTTATTCTAGGCCTATGAAAAAATGTGTCAGTGGCAGAATATTTTAAGGAATTTAAAGAAAGCTGGCACAACAGTCAAATTAGTCGTTAAAAAAGATGTAATTTATTTCAGTTATGAATAGTTATTTCTTAATTAATTTTATTATAATAATTTATATTAGTAAAATTTTTATTAGCATTGAATGAATGATGACTCAGAAGATGGTCATTCTTCTAATTCTTTTCGAGTGAGTGGTGCAGACATTGTGAAGGAATCAAGGCAGTATATTATTGCCCATGTAAGATCCTTTAAATCGACGTTTAGATCTAGGAGGAATGCCTGTAGAGTTATTGCCCCTATAGGATCCTCTGTAAACACTATTTATTGGCTTCTTGCAAGGATGTCATAATATTTTTTTAAAATTAATATTCACACAGTATATACAGTGCCATATTTGTTATCACTGCTTTGGAATTTCCAAAAGGATTTTCTGTTTAATTCTTTGTTTGATTTTGTTTGCTGTTACACTTTCGCCCTACGTAACGATCTTCATCTTTCTTCTACTATCGCACAAACATTACCATATATCCATGTCTTTCTTCTACTATCGCACAAACATTACCATATATCCATGTCTTTCTTCTACTATCGCACAAACATTACCATATATCCATGTTTTTCTTCTACTATCGCACAAACATTTCCATATAACCACCCTCATACAGTTATTTTCATGTGTCCATTTATTACCATATAATATCCACTATCATACAGTTATTTTCATGTGTCCATTTATTACCATATATCCACTGTCGTACAATTATTTTCATGTGTCCATTTCCAATGCAAATTGTTATCATATATTCATTGTCTTACAATTATTTTCACACATCTTTTGCCAACCATCTGCAGTGGCCATAAACCCATTATCTGAATGATTTTGAAAGTAGCCTACAGGACACACAGAAGGCTCTTTATTCAGATTGTATAGATTCATTTTACACGTGTTTACACATTTAAAATAAATAAACGATGTCAAGAAATCAAAGTGTATTTGTATGTCAAAATGTAGTGTAGTTGTGGGGAAATAAAATGTAAAAATCAACAGAAGAATTAATGATTCAAAGTATTCACACACACACACACACACGTTTAAATACAAAATTTGTTGTATAATAATTGTTTAAGTAAACAATTTAAATCCACAATTCTTTACTCAAACATGCTGCCTGAATAAGATCTATAACCAGAGTTGAACACGTACACTCTCCTATCTGAATGACTGGACCATATATTGTTGTCTAATAATAATATACGATCAACTAATACATCACATAATGTGGGTTATTCATTGTGTCATAAACTAATATTGCATTCCATAATTAATGTGAATTAATCACAAGCTTATACTGTATTCTTAATTAATCGATAGCTTCTTTATTATTTACCCTGATATAATACTGCACAAAAAGTATATCAAATATTATAAAGTCAATATCTGCCACAAGCTAATAATATATCAAAAGTAAATTGGAAATTACAAAGTCTTTAAATGGTAATTCACATTGACACGTTGTAAACTTACAAATCAGAGTCTATGACAATATCTATCAAAGGTTCATCAGCTAATAAATACAATAATTAAATTTTACATTATGCAGATAGACATGCTATGAACCTTGACATAGAAGACCAATGAATTCTGTATCTTTAAACACAAACAGAGGCATTCAAACTAAATGACCTCATTTAAAACAAGTTGTAACACCTTTCTATATACGTGACAATTTCAATCTTGCAACTTTAACATTTTTTAGAGTGCAATTATTTGACATAGTTTTTTCTGCTGCTATAAATATAATTTTGCTTTTTATCATTTAGTTTCCACCAACAAGAAATATATTTACTGACATTTTTATTTCAGCACTTGAAATGACTGTTTCCGTAGAAACGATTATGCCTAACAATGCCAAAGAAGCTAATCAAGTATTTAACTGTAATTGTAATTTTTTACACTAAAAAAAAAAAAAGACCCAGCATTTTAGGCATTAACATCAAGAAAGGACTTTCACCAGCAGTTTTATATATTTTATTTGGGGAGAAATTCCAAACAAGAAAACAACCTGATTTAATTCTAATCAGCTAAAGCAAATGTTATGAAAAAACAAACAACTTAATTTCGGACGTTTGAACACTTTAAAAACATCAATTCATACCAGTATTGTTATTTTATTGTTTTAAATTAATATAAAATTAGAATTGCTTTCTACGGCAGTGTATTGTGCATTACTTCTTAGACCTATATCTTTTTTCAAGTTCGCAATACACAATGTATTTCATCTTAGACCTATATCTCTTTTCAAGTTCGCAATACACAATGTATTTCATCTTAGACCTATATCTCTTTTCAAGTTCGCAATACACAATGTATTTCATCTTAGACCTATATCTCTTTTCAAATTCGCAATACACAATGTATTTCTTTGTAAGCTTGCATCATTGAGAGTATTTCTTTTGTAAGTTTAGATTAAACAGTTCATTTCTTTACAAGTCTTTGTCACGCAATGTATATCTTTTTTCAAGTTTACATATATTTCTTGTAAGGTTTACATCACACAATGCATATCTCAGGTTTACATCATACAGTGAAGTTCTTTTAGGTTTAGGTCATGAAGTGTATTTCTTCTTAGGTTCAAGTTATACAGTACATTTCTTCTTAACCTTACATATAGTGTAAAGCTTACTTCAATCCTCTCAACTTTACGTCATATTCTACATTAGCGATGTAAAATCTCGAAACTGAATCCACTCAATGACATTGTAATTGGTGATATTTTTGTCTCCCTTGTCTGAGTAATGAAACATCGCTTTACATTCCACTCCCTTGTAAATCTATTAATTTATGATTCATTTTTAAAATCCACGACTTTGTCTGAAATTAGGATGCTTGGTCCTCGGAATACTGTTTCAAGTTAAATTAGAATTTATCCGGTGTCACTGAGTTTGCCGCCATTAATGCTGACCGGAGAACTCATCATTTCGGCTCTGGAATCTATCTCACAGACTGAGCAAAAGCTCATAATATTAGACCTAATGAGCAACTTACTCATTCCGAATTTCATTAGTTTCTGAATAAAAGTCGATTGTATTATGATACGCACAGTAAAATATTATTTAATACTTTCTGCAACATATTCTTAGTAACGTCACATTACAGATACGTTGAGCATAAAATTTATGTAGCACAAATATTTTTGCGCTTGGCAATATCGTTTTCAAGACAAAATATATTATATGTAATTAATGTAGCATTAATAGCCTACACTCTATATATAGCTGAATTAGCACGCAATTCGTAAACATGCAATAGAGATCGTGAACAATTATTTTTATTGACAGCAGGGCATTTCTTGAAAACATTTTCTTTCAGACGAAATAAGTTCTAATTATTATCTATCTTCCAGCATGACATGTGCTTCATTTGTCTTAAAGTGTCGTATAGATAAAGTTACTTTAATTTTGTGTTTTCGATTCTGACCAATAATTGACTGTAGTTAAATTATATTTTATAAAATGACGCTCGACCCTGTTGAGTCAATAAACATTCTGTAAATTTAATTATTTTAATTTGAGAAAGTAACCTAATTCATATGTTGTTTGGAATAGGATTTGTTTGTTTGTTTTTTCATTTCTGATTTTTTATTTTTAGAACTGGTAATAGTTTGGGCCAATTAAAAGTAAATATACTTCGTAAGAATTAGTAAAATAAAGGGACAAAATTCCGAATGCCTTGACTCCAAATTAACATTAATCACTTATTTCTCTTGAATCTAACAACTTTAATTACCGGTACTAATAAGAAGTGTGTAATGTGAATTCAGATTACGGCTCAGTAAAAAAAATGCAAGAATTATTTCCTTTGACATTAAAAATATATTATTTTCGCTGGATGGATCATTTTTATTATGAGACACTAAGCTGATTGATATCTATATAGTCATCCCCGACATTAATTCTGTGCCTCAAACTGATTCAACAATTGTGTATTATTATAAGCTAATTTAACAAGATGCATGAAGAAACAAGATGAATCAATTAAATAATGAGTTGTTTATGTACAATTAACTGATTTGGACAATATGGAGAATTACAAAATCGCACTTTAAATTTCACGATCTTTGTTAATAAACAGTATCAATGAAAATAAAAGTCTCCATAGAAATATAATAGAAAAGCACTCATTTATCAGGTGCAGAAAAAGTACTCAGTCATCAGATCGAGAAAAGGTATTCATCAGATAAGAAAGAGTACTCATTTATCAGGTGGAGAAAAAGTGCTCATTCATCAGGTCGAGAAAAAGTGCTCATTCATCAGCTAGATGAAAAAGTGCTCATTCATCAGCTAGATGAAAAAGCTGCAGAGGAAATACAGTCGTGCAATATTTTCAAACAATTTTGCAAAGAGATTTGCAGCGCTTTCTTTTTGTTGTTGCAAATCTTATATAAATATAACTGTATTTGTTCTTTTTGTTGCTGTAAATCTTATATAAATATAACTGTATTTGTTCTTTTTGTTGCTGTAAATCTTATATAAATATAACTGTATTTGTTCTTTTTGATGCTGTAAATCTTATATAAACATAACTGTATTTGTTCTTTTGGTTGGTTTTCTCAATTCAATTCCGTTGTTGGTGTGTCTATTGCAAAGTGCATTAGACATTTAATCCATTTGTTGGTGTGTCTATCTATTGCTAAGTGCATAGACATAACTCCCATTAAAGGGATGATAAAGCATACGACGAAATTAGCAGCAAACTTATCAGAAGGCCAGCTGGTACATTGACAGACTTAGGTCCTGACGAACTTTCTTCTTCGTCCCTTTTAGAGAGGTCTGTTCGAAATGAAAATTAAACAAATAATAAGTCAATGATTATAAGAAAGTGAATTTGTATGTTGACTTGTGTCTGTGTAAATTTGTATTTTAACTGCTGTAATTTTTTCCTCTTAACATAAAGGAAATAATGAAATATAATCAATGCACATATTGTAAACTTCACACTTGTCGGTTTCACACTTAAAACATGAATCATATTCACATCAAATAAGATAGGCACTTTTCCATATGTACAAACAATATTGTTACTCAAGACATGAAAAATAATAAGAAAATGATAATGCTAAAAAGTTAATTATCTCAGAGCATTCTAGCTCTAACAATACAAATACAAAAATGGCGTAATTAATATTATTAATGAATTTTTCAAATTAATTACAGGCAAAATTTGTTTTATTGCACTATACTTTCTTGTTTAGTCATAATGGCATGGAAAGCGGTCGAGTTATGAAGCTAAGTTTTGCCCGAGGTAAATAACACTCCACCCACACCACCCTACATACAAATACACATACATAATAGCAACGCCAGAACGGAACCACTTTATCTTGGACATTAATTAGACGAGCTCTGAGCCTCGAGCAATGCCAGAGCAGAACGACATTCAGACCAAAGACTGGTTCAAAGGACCACGCGTGAAACTTTTGCTACCTCACGACACTTGGACTCTAGACGCCATGTCACGTGTATCCAAAGCTAAGTGACTATAAAATCAACAATTGTACAGCTGAAATCGAATACAATCAGAGTTCACTTAGACTCCATCAACGTACTCTTGCACTTGGTTCGTTCCTATGAACTATAATGAGTTTATAAGAGAACACTGAATGTTTCTGAATGAACTCTAAAAGTACTTTGCTTTAAGTTCAAGTGAATCCAGTTGTATCATGTCTGAAGCTATGTGGTTGTGACTTTATAAATACATAACTTTTGGTATGCCTAACGTGCAGTCTAAATCCCAACAAAATGTCGTTAGCAAATGCTCACATGGTCCATTGAACCGGTCCTTGTTATGTAGGCCGTTCTGCTCTGGTGCTGTTTGTGGTGCAAAACTCATCAGTCAACATCCGTGATAAAGTGGTTCTGTTCTGGAATTGTTTTGCAGCTCTAAACTAGTCGAAAATGTCTCAGATATCTTAGAAAAAGTCTAAGATAAAGTCTCAGACAAAGTTTTGATCTGCCAATAAAGTACACACGGGCTAAGAAATTGTCCTCATGTGTTTTCTGACAGAACACTCTTACTTATATTATATACATTTAAATATCATAAGCAAAATATAACAATATAAAATAAAGTTAATGTCATGAGATAAACATGAATATATAATATTGGTTAGAGAAGCAAAACCACATATCTTCGGCTGTAATATATACGCAGGATGATTTCCTGCTGTGTTGATAACCGGCGATAATTTTAGGAGAATAAGTTATACTTTGTTAACACCGGGAGCCAAAATATGTACTGCCTCAAAGGTCGGGTGCATTCCACTAACAATTTGCAGGTGAATTTCTGGTAAATTCATTCACGTGGCTGAGCTGCACTTTGATTGGTTAGTTTAATGAGTTGTCTGGAACATTTAGATATATTCCCAGCCAGAAGATAAGGGTCAGCCTTTCTAGAAGGCAGGTTTACGTATAGTTTATTTTTAGAGGAGGGGTGGGTGTGGATTACATAAGCAATTATGTGACAGGTGAGATTAATTAGGTGAGTTATTAATATATTAACCTCATTAATCTATTAATCTACACACTAGCAATCATCATCATCATCATCATCACCCCACCTACAAATACATACATAATAAAATTACTTTACGATCGTAGTATAGTGCTGACCTTCACACGTTTTGCAGGTTTTTTTGCAGTTTTCACTTGTATACATATTATTTGTGCAGTAACCGCTTTTGGCCCAACTTTCACAATATTGTACAGTGTCCGTGCATTCACCTAAAATGAAAAAAATAAACAAAAATAATAACAACCCCCCACAAGCAAATTAAGTACACATAAGCATACTACATCTGTGAAATCATTATGACTGACTAATCGTCAGTCTAACAATATGGCTGTAGTTTTCGACAGAAACTAGTGCCATTTGCACATCAATTTCTAAGACAGAAAAAATATATTTCACTGAGAGCAACTGAATTCACTGAAAACTGTTTTGTGGCATGTATACGGTTTTTAATTTTAAAATACCTATATATTAAAACAAGAAGATTTATGTGCTTGTTTGGAAGTTCTTATAAATAGAATTTAATAAATGGCTGAAAATACGTACTTTCTGTGTATACCAACCAATCAGCAATGATTTAAGATTTTTCTAAATAAATTATAATGCGAATTATTTCCGTTGTTAGTAGGTGTGTGGCATATGCAAATATTGCCTAGTGGTCAGCGAGTAATATTAACACTGTGCTTCTCAACGTGTGTGTGTGTGTGTGTGTGTGTGTGTGTGTGTGTGTGTGTGTGTGTGTGTGTGTGTGTGTGTGTGTGTGTGTGTGTGTGTGTGTGTGAGTGTGTAAAGGTTCAAGTAAATCTTCAGTTTTTCAGTGACACCCCCTCCCCAACCCCCGTAATTCAAGAGTATTTTTATTCTATTCATTCACTGCTCTCAGCCAGTAAGCCAATGTCTCCATTTACAAACTGTAGTTTTATTCGAATCTCTTGTACAATCTAACTGTCACTTTTAACAACCAACAAGACGACCACCATTCAATTGGGTAAAACCATAAATATTAATAATATACAAGCTAACTGTCCCTTTTAACAACCAACGCGACGTCTACCGTTCAATTGGTAAGACCATAAATATTAATAATATACAAGCTAATTGATCCGATTGTTACGTGCAGGTTCGACAACGTTCTTAAACAATCCAAAATTATAATATTACTGGTGGTTGTCGTTCCTGGACAGACTTTGCACGCTTTTCTGCAGTTTTCTTTCATCCAGATTGGGTTCAACTTGCACTCGCCATCATCTGCCCAAGGATTGCACTTAGCATCGCCCCACTTGTTCTCGCATGTGCCTGTAGACAGAGAGATAGATGAGGACAATTACTTACAAATAATCTCAATTCAGAGATGACTTCCTTGAATTGCACTTTTTCTCATGAGTTCCACAGTTAGCTACAGTCGCATTGATAATTGTTGAAAACAAGATCCCAGTTATCTTAAGTTTAACTTAATCATAAAAGCGTCATTGTTATCACAAGTGAAATTATACCGATCAGTGCATGTATAATTACTTACATACCAGTACACACAACTCTAGTACAATCACCTACCAAATTATACCGATCAGTGCATGTATAATTACTTACATACCAGTACACACAACTCTAGTACAATCATCTACCAAATTATACTGATCAGTGCATGTATAGTTACTTACATACCAGTACACACAACTCTAGTACAATCACCTACCAAATTATACCGATCAGTGCATGTATAATTACTTACATACCAGTACACACAACTCTAGTACAATCATGTACCAAATTATACTGATCAGTGCATGTATAATTACTTACATACCAGTACACACAACTCTAGTACAATCATGTACCAAATTATACTGATCAGTGCATGTATAATTACTTACATACCAGTACACACAACTCTAGTACAATAAATTATAGATGGTATTTAATAAGACGTCTGACGTACTCGTGGAAATAGTATGTCCATATTCCTGCAAGATTTCGCAAACCCTACGTCCGCCTATTTATAACGTGAGTTCAAACAAAGAGAAACTTTCATGGAAATCTAAGTCTTATGCTTGTGTGATGATGAATTACATAGGGCATCTAAAAAAAAATGTGCATAAAGCCTTTGCGTTTAAATTGATGAAATAAAAATGACATTTCAAGAAATGGTATATGCCTATGTATTACGCACGTTTAATTGGGTGAAATATAAAAGATTTCAGGAAGTGATGAAATTTGTAATATGTCGACTTTAATGCTGATAACAGCCCTACGGCCTAATCTACTCTCCAGTCTATTTAGTAAATCACGTGTTCGTTATGGGACAATCAAATATCTGGCATAACGACATGCAGATTAGCTGACGTGCACTGGAATTGGCAACGTTATCATTCCTTTTGATTAATTATAAATTCACATATCTTACAGCTCGCCCCCAGCCAATTCCCATTTATGGTAATTCCAAATAAATTAATCAAAATATGGGTTTAAGACAGAATAGAATTTAATAATAAAACATTTTTAAAAAATTCTATTCTGAATCAAACTACTGTCCATAGTTTAGTTTTTGTTTTTGGTCAGATTATTGAATGGTGAGGCTTCAAGGGTGACTTATCTGCTCCTTAAACAGAAATGAACCCTTTTACTGTTATTGTCCTTTGTGCTGTATTCCTTCGCCTGTGATGCTTGCCGCAAAAGGGGAGTGTCCCAGAATGAAACACGAGGCCCAAAGCTGAGATGAAAGTTCAACAGAAAATTGACCTATGAGATAAAAGGCCAGCACTCTCTGTATCATGCAAAACCTTCTCATCATAATAAATTCATCCCTTCATGATAGCATGAGCTAAGTGTGTGAAAATTTGCAGGGTTGGTGACACACATATATATATATATGACTCTGGGTTGAACCCATCATGACCGGAATGCAAGTGTCCTTATGGATGTATTGCATCCTGTTAACTCACCCATTCTCGCTAGTACCCCCCCCCCCAACATCTGTAATCCCATGCATGGTCAAAGGACTTGACCTAATTCTCTATCACGTGTCGCGTAGATGGTAACGGGTGATTGCACAATAAACAACTTGAAGGTCAACAATAACTAGTACACTATAAACTATTGTTTATCAGAGAGGGAATTTTAAAAAATAGGAATAAAGGCAAGGAGCATAATTTGCCCCAAGATCCAATTATTACACTATCATTATTGTTTACTGACTGTTTTAATGTGCAACCTTTGACCTTGTACCATGACCATGACAAGGTATTTACCACACTTCTTCTAATCATGCATGTAGCTATTTTATTTATTCATTCTGTCAGATGTAACGCTATCCAAAAGGAGAGAAAGGGTTCACATTTCAACACTTGTCTGTAAGCATTGTCGTCATCTGACTGTACCAATAACAACTGGACAGGTATGAGTTACTGCCCATTATGAGCCCGCCATTCTTATTTGTTTTCACCACCAATAATGCTATGGCAAGAAATCTCATAATCAGAATGTTATCTGTCTTTTTTTGTATCTTACCCTCAAATTACATATGTCATCAAGTACTAGTACTGTACCATAAGTTCACCTCTATAATTCTTAATGTATTCCGTGTTGTGCTTTCCACTCATTTCACATAACTAATACTTTACCCGCTGAGAACACCAAACTCACATAACTGTAATGTACCTATAGGTTAAAATGGAATAACATCACAATGTATCTGTAGTTTAAATCATGTGACTATAATTTGTTTGCAGCTTTCAATACACAAGTATTACTAATAATTTACCTGTAACGTACACTCAAGTCACATGACTACAATTTACCCGTAACATGCACTAATGTCACATGACTATAATTTACCCGTAACCTACAGTCAAGTCACATGATTACAATGGGCCCGTAAAGTACACTCAAGTTACATGAATACAATTTACCCATAACCTACACTCAAGTCACATGACTACAATTTACCTTAACTACAATGTACTCGTAACGTAGTCATGTCATATGACTACATTTTACCGTAATTTATTATAAACTCGCACAATTAATAAATTAATTGTAACTTACACTCAAATCGCATTACTAAAATGCACCCGTAACTTACATCAAACTCACAAAACTAATAATTTACATATAATGTACACTTGAGTAAACTACAATTTACCCATAGTTTACAATAAACTCATTTAACTAATAATTTAGCAATACCGTACATTCAACTCATGTTAATAATTTATCTGATGTTTTGCCCATTACAAATCAAGTAATTAGTGGTGCTCTATATACACTCATGTTAATAATCTATCTGATGTTGTGCCCAATACAAATCAAGTAATTAGTGGTGCTCTATATACACTCATGTTAATAATTTATCTGATGTTGTGCCCAATACAAATCAAATAATTAGTGGTGCTGTACATACACTCCGTTCACAAAATTGTCAGTTTATCTGCATTTGTACCTCCAGAGTCGTCACACACTTTGCATGCCAGCTTGCAGTTTTCTTTCATCCACACGGGGTTTTTGTCGCACTCGCCACTCCCGGCCCACCCGTTACAGTCTGCGTCATTATAGATGTTGGAGCAATCACCTGTAGTACACAAATGGGAATGGACATCATAAGTAAAATGATGAAAACGGCTACTGTATAGAGAAAAACTTGTCTATTGCAGGAATGGACATCATAAGTAAAATGATGAAAACGGCTACTGTATAGAGAAAAACATGTCTATTGCAGGAATGGACATCATAAGTAAAATGATGAAAACGGCTACTGTATAGAGAAAAACATGTCTATTGCAGGAATGGACATCATAAGTAAAATGATGAAAACGGCTACTGTATAGAGAAAAACTTGTCTATTGCAGGAATTTTGAAAGCGGTTGAATTGGCGACGAATACTTTGATAACAATACTACAAGCCGGCAACACTTAATAGTTACGACTGTTAGGTGAGTCTTTTGGTGACGTCAGAAGTTTTTGAATAAATCACGATCTGTTCACAAATGATGAACAGACAAGACCCCCTTTCCTTCGAGCAGCTTTTGAGACTACAACGCATGAATTCTCCTTGAGCAGAGATCAGAGTAGTTTTGGTCTGACCACTGAACCCCTGTGGTCAGGTTGGACCAGTCAAACCTTTTATCAGAAACTTGAGAGATCTGTAAGACTGCTTTTTGTCTGAAAGAGGTATTTTGCTGCATTTTAAATAATTAATTGTTAGATGTGTAGGAATTTTACTAAGAGATTCATAAATTCTTAGACGTTTTTATTGAGAGATTCGTGTTATTATATTTTATCTTTGTTAAAGAGATAATTCAGATTATTTTTTAAAAAAATACATAATTTAAATGAATAAAGTACAGAAGTGGGAGTAAATAAATATACTAGTAAATTATAATTTAAATGTTTAGATTTTAGAATCTGACTGAATATTCCCCGATAAGGTGACAAATGTGGAAATTTGTTTTTAATTTTTAATTTTTATAAATTTTTAAAGATAATAGTTTTACTTGACAAATGTTGACACTTTTTAGAAGATAATAAATGTTATTTGACAAATGTTGAAACATTTTAAAGTTAAAAATTTACTTGACAACTGTTAAAACTTTATAGGTGACAATAATTTTACTTGATAAATGTTGAATCTTTTCTTTCAAAAGACAATAATTTCACGTGACAAATGTTGAAATATTTCAGAAGCCAATAATTTTACCATGACAAATGTTAAACAATTTTTTTTTTAGAATACAATAATTTTACTTGGCAAGTGTTGAAACATATTCAGAAAACAATAATTTTACTTAATAAATGTTGAAACTATTTTTTAGAAAACAATAAATTTTCTTGACAAATATTGAAACTTTTTTTTAGAAGACAATAATTTTATTGACAAATGTTGAAATGTCTTTTAGTAAACAATAATTTAACTTGACAAATATTGAAATGTCTTTTAGTAAACAATAATTTAACTTGACAAATATTGAAATGTCTTTTAGTAAACAATAATTTAACTTGACAAATGTTGAAATGTCTTTTAGTAAACAATTATTTAACTTGACAAATTTTGAAATTTTTTTTAGAATACCCGTTCTCTTATAAGTGTGATCTCCAGCATGTTCAAATAAATAATCAGTAAATACACATAATGCTTCCATTCATGTAATCTCTCCAGAATGCTACAAATGACTCTACCTATGTAAAATTCACACACACACACACACACACACACACACACACACACACACACACACACACACACACACACACATCTAATGCTGTATAGAAGTTAGAAGATCGCAATATATAAATCACATAGCTAATGGCATATATTACACTTTAGAACTTTCACTTTGATATGAGATTCTAACTTAGAACACTCAGTCTTTGTTGTTGTTTTTTTTACACAGCAATGATATGCATAGCTTATACAACTGAGGCTCTAATGTGAATAACCAAGTTTTGTGAATTACATAGCTTATACCACTAAGGCTCTAATGTGAATATCCAAGTTGTGTGATGTACATTGCTTATACCACTGAGGCTCTAATGTGACTCATCAAGTATTTTGATTTGTTTAACTTATAGTACAGAGGCTCTAATATCTTACCAAATTTTGTACACTCACTCAAGATATTACTGTGTATATATATAACGTATATTTAACTCAATTATTAATTTACCTGTTGTCGTTGTCGTACCTCCAGAGTCGTCACACACTTTGCATGCCAGCTTGCAGTTTGTTTTCATCCACACGGGGTTTTTGTCGCACTCGCCACTCCCGGCCCACCCGTTACAGTCTGCGTCATTATGAATGTTGGAGCAATCACCTGTAATACACAGATGGGAAGGGATATCAAAAGTAAAACGATGTACAAAAATGCTACTACATACACTGACTGCCTAGTGTGTCCGAGTTGTGTTGCAGAATTGTTGCGTGCAAGCCTTTTGGAATAAGGCGATGCACACTTTGATAACAAGACAACCGGCATGCAACAACTGGGAATAATAGTTAAGAGTATTTGGCTACGTCATCAGTTTTTGAACAAATCACGACTGCTGAAAGGTGGACAGACAAGACCTCTTTTTCTCCGAGCAACTTTTGAGACAGCAACACAGGGATCAGAATGTTGCGGTCTAACCACTGAACCCTGTCGTAGGTTGGAACGGGACACACCTTTTATCTGAAACTTGAGAGATGTGTAAGACAGGTTTTTGTCTGGAAGTGTATTTTGTCTCGTGTTAAAAAAAATAATTGTTAGATGGGTAGGGTTTATACTAAAGAATCATAAATTCTTAGTAACTTTAATGAAGACATTCATGTCATTATATTTAGTGTTTGTTAGCTGAAATCATTCAGATTATTTTTTTTAATCTTTTTAAAACATTGAATAAATGAGGAATGGAAGTGGAAATAACTGAATATGTTTGTAAGTTTTTTAAAATGTTTAGATTATAGAATTTGATACAGCGAATATTTCACACATAGGTGCAAAATGTTGACACTTTTTAAGAAGATAATAATTTTACTTGACAAATATTGACACTTTAGAAGATAATAATAATATTACCTGACAAATGTTGACACTTTTTATTTTAGAAGATAATAATTTTACTTGACAAATGTTGACACATTTTATAGAAGACAATAATTTTACTTGACAAATGTTGACACTTTTTCTTAGAAGACAATAATTTTACTTGACAAATGTTGGCACTTTTTCTTAGAAGACAATAATTTTACTTGACAAATGTTGGCACTTTTTCTTAGAAGACAATAATTTTACTTGACAAATGTTGGCACTTTTTCTTAGAAGACAATAATTTTACTTGACAAATGTTGGCACTTTTTCTTAGAAGACAATAATTTTACTATAATAATAAGGCTATAATAATTCACCAAGTTTTGTACACACTCAAGACATTATTGTAGTATACTCTACAGTCACCTTACACCTGATAAATCTTACAGTGACATACCTTACACTCAACCCATAATTATTACTATACCTGTTGTCTTGTCGCCAGAGTCGTCACACGTTTTGCATGACAGCTTGCAGTTTTCTTTCATCCACAAGGGATTCTTGTCACACTCGCCACTCTCGGCCCACCCGCTACACTCCTTATCATCCCAGACGTTGTAGCAGCCATCTGGTCAGCAAGATTCGTAAGTTTTATTAATTCACTGATGTAACATTTTGGAGAGCTCATTTTTTCTGGCATTCACACCACCAGTGTGGCGTGTTGGCCCACCTTCTCACAAATTTATTGAAATTACTATTAATAGAACTATCTTAATACTAATATTGTAAACTTTAGTAAAGATTTAGGTAATAATAATGTTTTAAAATTTATTACTTTAAATAATTATAAAATTAGTGAGATTTCAATCTTGTAACCTTTGAACTCCTAACACTAATTAACTTAGCCTTGGATTTTTCCAACTCCTTAGACTTAGATTCTGTAATCTTAGGTAAAACTTTTACAGCTTGGCCACTACCAGGGGACCTAACACCCAACCGTCCGTAAAACGGGATTGTGGCCCTTGGTTTATGTCTTTAGAGCAGGATATGGAGTCTGCCACCCTGGTTGGAGAAATCTAGATAACAGATGTTTTGAGGTTTAAATAGTGAGAGTAAGGGAAAGCATATTCAGATTGCCTTGGACACCCATTCTAGCATCTCTACAGTGACTAAACGCCTATAGTAACATTCCCTAGACTGTACGAAACTATATGTTTTGTGGACTCTGTGGGAAATTTTATAATCCAGCAAAATGTCAGTCACGTGATTTCTCTAGCTATTTATTAAAACTAGTGTTTACTTAATTTTGCAGCATGCTTGAAGCACCATCTTTTATATATGCATTGTGTATGCATAATGTTTAGTTAATTTTATGAATGAGAGTGAGTGTGAAGACTTTTAACTTTTCCTCTCGTCTGTGAACTCGTCTGAATGAGTGAAGGTAATGTCACTCAGACGTTCCATCACACACAATGCCTTCCAAGGGAAATGTTACAACATTCTGCAGTCTGTCCTTTTGTGCGGTGTGTGAGCCTCGGCTATTCTTGACCTGCCTTGACATCCTTAGTAGATGTAGTAGTAGTACCGTTAACTTCTTTTGCTCCACAGGAATTGAGTGAAAACTTTTCATCTTCTTTAGATGTTCTCGGGTTTTGGAAAATTCATGTGGAGCTTTCCTCTTCACACTTATTCTGAAGAGGGTGGTTGGCGTTGAGTTTTTTTTTCTTTTTTCTTTTTCTCTGAACCGTCATATTTATATACTCTCTGGCCAGTGTGAGCATTGGACTTGCAACACCCATTTTGACGATAACGGAACGCTGTCACTTCCAGTAGTCACAGACGAGTCCCTTCTTAACCACCAGAGTGGAAGAAAAGTCTTAACAGCTTCAAAAGACATTGCTTGTTCATGTTATGAACTCTTTACATATACAACCTAACATCTTCAAAAGACATTGCTTGTTCATGTTATGAACTCTTGACATATACAACCTAACATCTTCAAAAGACATTGCTTGTTCATGTTATGAACTCTGTACATATACAACCTAACATCTTCAAAAGATATTGCTTGTTCATGTTATGAACTCTTTACATACACAACGTAACATCTCCAAAAGACATTGCTAGTTCATGTTATGAACTCTTTACATACACAACCTAACATCTTCAAAAGATATTGCTTGTTCATGTTATGAA
>CM054177.1:74400162-74440162 GCA_028829895.1 Sinotaia quadrata | reverse complement strand
CATTCAAGAATGAACGACAACAATTCCAACAATAAGCTGCTTTCAGTAATCCAATAAAGAACACGGGACAAAGACTCTTGTTACATTAACCCAAGCTGACCTCAAGTAAGGAAAACTCCTTAAGGTAGGTAATCCAATAAAGAAGGAAGGAAACAATATTCCAGTAAAATTAACTGATTATTCCAGTAAAATTAACTGAATATGGAAAGGCGTTTTGTGGTAATCCAGCAAAGCAAAGTAAAAGATGTATACAAGTTTAACCTTCTGACGTCCATTTGAAAAAGACTCCTTTTTGGTAATCCACTAAAGACTAAAGTACAAGAGTCCCGTAAAACTAACCATTGACATATGAAGACATTGCTTCTTTGAAGTAATCGAATAAAGAAAGAAGGACAAAGACTCCAGGAAAATGTATTGATTGACATCCAGCAAACAGTTAATACATTAGAATAATTCAACAAAGAACACAGGACTTCGTCTCCTGTTAAGATTGCCAAATAACATCCAGCAAACGTCATGGAATTGTTGACAGTTATTCCGGATGCAAGAGCTGTGCTCTGCTGTTAATGTCTGATGCAAAATAGTCAAAGAACTGTGACGTTTCTTAAACGTAGCACTGAAGATCTTGTCTCCGGCGTGGAGTGAAAGATGGAAAATGTTATAGATTGCCAGATGAGGATAATAATGGTACACGACACAGCAGGCTACTGAATATAGCACCACAAATAATATATGAAGCTAAAGGAGAATGTACTTTATACAACATGAAAATAACGTTCATTAAAAAAAAAACATTGCTTTTCTTTTTGTCAGTTGTTAGTCCTTCTTCACCCTCACGGTCCCAAATTCTCGTTGGTATGAAATTCAAAAGAAATATGAGGGTGGTCATGTGCGTTTCAAAATGATTTTAACTTCAATTCAGACTAAACCTCGATTTAAAAGGAAAACCACTGCAAACTTTTTAACCGAAAGTACATTTTATTTTCTGATTCACCCAAAACATAATAATATTCACTAACTACATTAACTGATTCCGAATGTTGAAGTTACAGCTGGATTATATTACGTAGTGAAGCATTGCATAGCGAAATATTACATACATTCTAAGCAATATCCGCGATCGTCCACTTCCACTTCTTAGAGTTTAAATATTTTTTTTATTTGAGACGAACTTCAAATATAACTGACTGAAAAAAATGTGTGAGATGTTTGTTGTCTGGGAAAATCTAAAATATGTAATACATTATTTCTGAAGGTCAGAACTCCATTTATGCTACTTAAAATGGAATTAGGGCGGTTAGCTTCAGAAGGAACCTTTCAACAAAAATTAAAACGTCAACTTGAATTGCAATGCCAGACAAATGGCCCGGCAGGCCATAGCAGCTAGCACACTTCGTTCAAATGGATGTCTTAACAAACCAAGGAAATCTTTCACTCCACGCCGGAGACAAGATCTTCAGTGCTACGTTTAAGAAACGTCACAGTTCTTTGACTATTTTGCATCAGACATTAACAGCAGAGCACAGCTCTTGCATCCGGAATAACGGCCCATCAAACCGAAAACGACCAGTTATATCGATCTTAGGTATCAATGTTTGTTCAGAAGTATTGCTGCAAAAAATCCCCCCAACCCCCCGAAAATAAAAAAAAAAGTACATTAAAAAATTGGAAGGTGTGCGAATGTAGATTCTAACAAGCTAGTGCACCAAACTGCAAACTTGTAAGTTTTGCTGTGATCAGGAAAATTGCCGAAACCTTCTTAGAAGTGCAGCGCTGCTGTTGTGGTTTAAGCCTTAGGGCTCCGTGAGAGAGAAAAGCAATTAAGGACAATCCGATTTCCATTTCTTCTCCACAAACCGAGCAGTTGGCAGGCATTCTGCGGCTCGTCCACTTCCTGCTAATTGATGAGCACCAGAAGAAAGCTGTTCGCCGAAACCGTGGGAAGGTTTAAGAACATTGCAAGAGCTGCAAGTTCCGCAAATCAAATTCCCATTCGTACCCAAAGAATTTGACATGACCTATGAGATTTTAATTGTTATAAAAATATATACTTTTTATTTTATTTATTTTTAGAAAGGACAACTAAATAAAAAAAAACGAGCAACGCAAAACAATAGCACATTTTCCTCACTGGTGAATTTTTTTTACATATACTATTTTATTTCAAACTGCATTTGTCTTTAAACCTCTGTGTTGAAATCTCGCATTTTCTGTGCGTGCACCAGATCGCTGCAATAAAATGCGAAATATGTTAATGCTTAAATCAACGTCCGTCATCATTGATACAGTAAAGGTCATGTCACACTTTATGCTCTGTTGAATCCGGGATTCAAACAAAAAATCGACTTACTTTTGGCTGAGCAAGGAGTGTTTGGGGCTGGTTGTGCTGTGTGGTATTTGCTTCTGATATTGCAAGTAGTTGCGCTAACTGATGTTTCCAGCAAAATATACCCAGACACCACGGAACACCAGCATACGATACAATGCAGGTGTTTAAACTAGCCTTAATTATTATTATTATTATTATTATTTTTTGGGGGGGGATGGTTGTTGAGAGAGAACGAAAATGTCAATATATGTTTTCAATTTTGTCAATAGTCTTTTTCATCGTGTTCGTGACAATAAACGTATCTAATGTGAATGCAATGCGAAGTAATCAAGGTTACAAGGTACTAGAAGGGGTAAATGTCATCAATATTAAATGCTTAAGTTTGTTAAGAGAATAAACAAAAGAGCACGCTGATAATGTGCACCAGCAAACAGAATTATAATCAGCAAGGAACAATTCTCATTTTGTAAAATTCAATGTACAAACATTAAAAAATCTATACCTATTCAAATTATAGTAGTAAAGTAATTCACTTTTAATTTAGCGGTAGTATAATGAGAAAGTTGTAAAAAAGAAGTTACACACACACACACACACACACACACACACACACACACACACACCTGGCTCCTAACGTCTTTCTTGACGTGGCACCCAGATCTTCACAAAATATTCTAACCCGTTTCTCATTCCAGAACAATCGAAAACTGATCGAGACCAGACGAGACGATCTAAGTGGTGGTAGAATGCTAAGACTATTCGAGTCTTTGTGAGCTGTTCACTATTTATTGCACAGACTGTATCAATCTAGGTCAGTAGCTGATGGGAGAAAGGGAAAATAAGCGGGTGTGAGCTACTGAATATTGACAGGGGTAATATGAATAGACGGGTGTGTGCAAATGTATGCAGATGGATGTGCTATAAATTGGGGTATGATAGGGTCTATAGACGAAGGTATTATAGTTTGAATAGACGGGTGTGCTCTAGAGCGGTACAGACAATTGTGTGCTAGTGTATATAGATTGGTTTCTGAATGCGTGCATGACTTTAGAAAAAAATCATGTGACAAATAGCATTCTTTGTCTACTACGTCCCTAACTGTATAGAAAAATAGTTGGTTTGATGTTTTTCTCTTAGTTGCATCATGTGATAAACATCAATAAAGACAATCCGAATAGTTTATAAGAAGCAGGTATATTCTACGCTTTGACAATTTTGATTATTAACAACAAAATTTACACAACAAATTTTCTTATGCCAGACTCTGATTGATACTGCTCATTACTTATTTCATTAAAATGAGGAAATAATTTACTAAACAACCGGCTTTCTTCATTTAATGCAGCATTTTCTTTTTACCAAGGTCCAAATACTAACCCCAGATAATCAAGAGTTAGTAGACATATATTTACCCTTTGAAAGGTCTAGATACTAACCCCGGATAATCAAGGGTTAGTAGACATATATTTACCCTTTAAAAGGTCCAAATACCAACCCCAGATAATCAAGAGTTAGTGGACATATATTTACCCTTTAAAAGGTCCAAATACCAACCCCAGATAATCAAGAGTTAGTAGACATATATTTACCCTTTAAAAGGTCCAAATACCAACCCCAGATAATCAAGAGTTAGTAGACATATATTTACCCTTTAAAAGGTCCAAATACCAACCCCAGATAATCAAGAGTTAGTAGACATATATTTACCCTTTAAAAGGTCCAAATACTAACTCCGGATAATCAAGAGTTAGTAGACATATAAAAGGACGAATGCCTTTGACCTCATTCATTCTATTTGCCTGACCTCGCCGCAGTAAAAATAAATGTGTTCCGGCATAGAATCAAGTTGAATACTGCTTTAATCTGTACTAACTGCCAATCAGTCCATGAGGCCTCTGGGCAGTGATACTCGGTTCTAACGAAAGTGGGTCCACTTAAGTATTGCCCTAATTAGCTAGATTAAATTCTGTAGGCTGCTTGGGGCTGGATAAGCTTAAATTATCATGGATTTATTTTACATATTTCCGAAATTCGACTGTATCAGGCTAAACTATCTATCTATCTATCTATCTATCTATCTATCTATCTATCTATCTATCTATCTATCTATCTATCTATCTATCTATCTATCTATCTATCTATCTATCCATCCATCCACCTATCTATCTATCTATCTATCTATCTATGATCGTTTGATTTCTTTCAGTTATTTAAACATTTTTAATAAATAAATAAATAATGATAGTAAGAAAGGTGACTCAGTAAGACAAGGAATAGAATTCTTGAAGAAACTCGATAGAACATATCGAATTAAATTCTCGTTTACATTATGGGCAAGCAATACCAGGGCCGAGAATCGGGTTACCGTTTCGATCCAACGATCATTGGCTTCATAAAGGCCCCTTGCCAGATTAAAATCCAATTTGTCCAAGATGATTATTTATTGCTGTACTTCGAAGAAGAGTGTCTTGTCCATTCTCAAGTCACTTACGCTTCTCGGCCATATTTTTTAAACATGAAGTGACATTAATTTAAATGGGAAGATAAATGCTAGAGCCACAAGAAAAGTATAAAAGCGAAGTCTTGCGATACGATACGGCAAAACATAACATAAAATGACGTGATGTGACGCGATGCGATGTGACTTGATAAAATCTAATCTAATCTAATACATACCCTGGGAACTAGTTTTTATTGGTGTATTTATTTCACCATCTGGTGAACTTCCTTTCCATCAATCCTGCTACACACAGCATGTTAATTACATCACAAAACTCTCTCACAGTCCAACCAAGGTGTTTTAGACTGTAGATCAGATCTGGGTCCCATGCACAGTCTAATCAGATCCAGAAATTAATCATCTAAGTACACAATGATAACAACAAAGATTCTCAACTAATGGAACAGAATAGAATGGAATGGAACAAAATGGAACCCTGCAAATAAGAATACACTGAAATGTATTTGCTACAACAACATTGTTAGTGGTTTGTGTCAAGGCCAAATCCCATTGATCTCAAGTCCACTAAGCTGAAAACCACATAGACTGAAATAAATATGACATTCTACTTAACATTCTACAAATATGAACAGTTCTTAAATTGTAATTCGCATATTATAAAAAATAATACATACCTTTTGTTTCTGCCCAAACAGAGAGTGGGAAAAAATACTGTATCAAATATTCCTGAATGTTCACAGAAATAATTTGCACTTTTTTCTTTAAGTCTTTTTAGACTTCAACCATACAGACTTTATGACCTTTGTCAGGATATTTTACAAATCTCGCTCGGATCCATCAATAAATATTAAACAATAAATATAGAAAGAAATACAAATTTAGATTAAGAAATAAGTAGAAAATAAAATCTAAATTTAGATGTAAAAGGGCTTGTACAGGCATATGACGTATCCATTACATCATCTGTAAGACAGGACTGTTGTGTTTTTTTGGGTCAAGAGAAGTAAGCTAGTTATGTCGTGAGCACTGGTCAGGCGGAAGTCCGGCCAGTCCATTAAAAAGTAAATACGCATAGTAAGAACATAAAGGGGTACTGAATGAAAGAGGGAGGGAGGGAGGTGATCGCTTAGCATACGCAAGTTAACTGAGCGGAAAGAAGTTGAAGGATTGTTAATTCTACCTGTGAATGAGAGCTTGGACACAGGCCTGCAATTTTTAAAGTAATCTAAAACGAAAAGGAAAGTGCTGAAATAACAAATGGTCGATAGCAATATCTGGAGTTCGCAGATCTTTTCCCTTGGTGATAGATCTCATCAAAAGTGGATAATTTCTAAGGATCTATTTACAAAAACGTAGAACGCAAACCAGATGGGGGAAGGAGTGGGGAAAGTGTGAAATGTTTTCTCAAAGAGAAAGTGAAGGGACTTTTCTTTACAATTTATGTTGTATTTCTTGTTTTGTGATAATAACTAAGGTATTCTCAATATTAAGAATACTTCTGTATGTAACATATTAAGCACCCCCTAATAACTAAGGTATTCTCAATATTAAGAATATTTCTGTATGTAACATATTAATCATCCCCCCCCAAAAAAAAAAAAAAAGAAAAAGAAACATAACGTAACCTACTGCTAGAAGGGAGTAAGGTCAGCACGACAGATTGTAACAAGGATGGGCGGGGTTAAATGTAGATAAATTCATAATACACATGCTCTCTCAATATATTTTGTAAAACATTTCTATTCCTGAATGATCTGCTTGCTAAGCGATAATATAATCCTAGCAAAGGTCAAGGTTTATGCTTGCGGTCATCGTACATTGTAAAATGCTTATCTTTGCAGAAACATGCTTATGTCAATGGTCCAACCTCCCATATAATTTTTGTCAACAGTGTTTCCTTACAGACAATAAGCATTGTCCCAAGATACTTTGTGAACACCTTTGTTTTCAGAAGTGTAACACTTTCAGACAACAAGCTTTGAAAAGTGTTAACCTCAACAACAACACTCTTCGTCAAGTATGTTTCATTGCAGACAACGCCCATATTTGCAAAGGTTTTCTCTTTGCCAACAACTTGCTGTGTCGAGGCTTATTCTCATAACAACATGCTTTATCAAACGATATCTTGCAGACAACTCCAATGTTCCCTCTAATGTTTTTCCTGTGTGCGCGGAATTTTGAAACTTTAGAGGAAACATTGGACAACACCCATATTTGTCAAATTCAATAAATACTTTCTATGTGTCAGAGGATTATTCTCATAAAAAACTTTTTTTTGAAAAGTGTTTCCTCAAGGACAGGTGTTTTGTCAAAATATTTTATCTAGCAGACAACAGGCTTTTCAAGTATACTTCCCATGAACAACCAACTTGTTTTATCAAAAAGTGAACATTTATACACTTATGCACGTTAATCTTATAAACAAAAAAAATAACCTGCTTTGTCAAACGTGTTCCCTTGTGGACAACATGCTTTGTCAAACCTGCTCTCTTGTAGACAATAAGTTTTATTAAAAGTGTTGGAAAACTACAGTTTTTGTTATTGGTTCATCCTCCGAGATAATATGTCTTGTCAAACGTGTCTCATCCCCAACAACGAGATTTGTCACAGTTTATCTGTCGGACAAAATATTTTGTAAATGATTTCTTCTCTTAGAAACATGCTTTATCAAAAGTTTTCGCAGTTAACAGGATTTTGTCTAACTTTATCCTGGCAAACAGCGCGCGGAGCGACAACCTTACATAAGACAATCGTGCGAAAAGTTTTAACTATGGCAAACGTGACTATATATGTATAAAAGTCATTGGACTTACACGAGATGTCTTGCACAGAATTAGATAAGTGTATTTGAGAAAAAATCTTGAGTATAGATTGATGATAACTTTAATTAAGAAAGAAGAGTTATATATATTACTTTAGAAAATAAATCTTACATACAGGTTGGGGAATGCATTAATTAAGAAAGAAGAGTTATATGTATATAACTATAGAAAATAAATCTTACATACAGGTTGGGGATAGCATTAATTAAGAAAGAAGAGTTATAAATATAACTATAGAAAATAAATCTTACATACAGATTGGGGATAGCATTAATTAAGAAAGAAGAGTTATAAATATAACTATAGAAAATAAATCTTACATACAGATTGGGGATAGCATTAATTAAGAAAGAAGAGTTATAAATATAACTATAGAAAATAAATCTTACATACAGATTGGGGATAGCATTAATTAAGAAAGAAGAGTTATAAATATAACTATAGAAAATAAATCTTACATACAGATTGGGGATAGCATTAATTAAGAAAGAAGAGTTATAAATATAACTTTAGAAAATAAATCTTACATACAGGTTGGGGATAGTTACTGAAGAAGAAGAGTACGTGTGCCGGTTGAAGACAAGTTTACTTGTGTACACTGTTGATATGCTCATACTGGGACAATTTTTTATGCAGGAGCGTACCTAAATTATTGGCATTCAGGAGGCCGGGAGCAGATCCTTTCTTTAGCACACGCATATACACACAAGCCATAAATATCACTGCAAAACAGCTCTGTAAAACATTACTGTAAAGCAGCTCTGTAAAACATTACTGTAAAACAGCTCTGTAAAACATTACTGTAAAACGGCTATGTTAAACATTACTGTAAAACAGCTCTGCAAAACATTACTGTAAAACAGCTCTGCAAAACATTACTGTAAAACAGCTCTGCAAAACATTACTGTAAAACAGCTCTGTAAAACATTACTGTATAAAGCCCTTTTCAACAGTACTATATAAAAACTATGAAAAAGAATATTTTATAATAGCTCTGTTCAACTGCTGTATTACAAATCTGTACAACGATATTGTATAACCCAGTTCTCTACAACGCTATTTTATAACAGTTATCAACAACATTACTGTATAGCATAAATGTGTAATAGTTCTGTGTAACATTACTGACTAATAGTTTTGTATAACATTCCTGTAAAACAATTATGTACTACGTTAATATATAGCAGGAATATATTATATACCAACTCTGTACAAATACTAGGTAACAGTATTGTACACAATTACTGCTTAAGAGCTTTGTAAAACACTATTGTAAAAGAATCTATAAATTTGCTTTACATTTGTGTACAACATTATTGTAACACGCTATGGTACAATATCGCTCTATTGCAGTAGTATACACAGTTACGCATTGTAAGCACTACTGTACACAATTACGTATTGCACTAGTATATACAATTACGCATATCAATAGTATACATAATTACGTGTAGAAGTAGTATACACAATTATATATAGCACTACTGTACACAATTACATATAGCACTTCTGTACACAATTACTTATAGCAGTAGTATACACAATTATATATAACACTACTGTACACAATTACATATAGCAGTAGTATACACAATTATATACAGCACTGCTGTACACAGTTACGTTTAGCACTGCTGTACACAATTACATTTAGCACTTCTGTACACAATTACATATAGCACTTCTGTACACAATTACATATAGCAGTAGAATACACAAATATATATAGCACTACTGTACACAATTACATATAGCAGTAGTATACACAATTATATATAGCACTACTGCACACAATTACATATAGCAGTAGTATACACAATTATATATAGCACTGCTGTACACAGTTACGTTTAGCACTGCTGTACACAATTATGTATAGCACTAATATACACAATTACCTATAGTATTGCTGTGCACAATTACATACAGCAGTAATGTATTATGTTCACCATGACAATATTCCCCACCCCCTGGTGCAGTTGTTGTAATTAATTATTACTTAATACTTCTACACATCACTATTGTACACATTAGTATATGAAAAAGCTTTAAAATCAGGCTTTTTTCTGACATCTCCGCACAATGAGATTTTCAGAATCATTTAAATCCAGGATTATTTAAAGAATGGGTTGGAAGAGGACGTGTTCTTTCCATCGAAACCCATCACTTCTCTAGTACGCATGCGTAAGCAACTGCAGCGAGCATGTAAATATTGGTTTTCTTCCAAAATCTTTCCATTGTTTATCAAGACTTGGTTTCGAAGCAGACTCGCAGCACAATTAATGCACCCTCACACCCCGAGAACACTCCAATCTTGACACAAGGACGAATGAAATCCAACTGCAACCACAAAATCTGATTAGACAAGAGAAAAGAAAATACATATTTTTGCATAACTGTCGACCTGCAATGCATTTAAATTAAATTTATATTAAGCCTCCTGAAAATGTCAAAGTGTATTTTAAAGGGAAAAGAAAGAAGTATATTGCTATTCTCATTCTATTTACTCGAACTTTAAAAAATATATATAAATGCCTTATATGGCGTTGTAATTTTAGTGAACGTTTTAAATTTCGAAATACAAATTCGAAAACATTGTTAATTAAACAAATGCCGTACTTTTTGTGCAAAATGAAACACATGGCCGATGATTGTCGTCTCTTGCGACATCATTTATTGCCCTTGGTCTATTGTGATTCGATTGCGCATGACAAGGAATATCCTGGGAGAAGAAAAAGTACTCCCGCTGACAGAGGTCTCTTTATACGTAAAGGGGAGATTGCTAATGACGTAAAATATGTTAGTATTTTATTTCAAATTTTATTGATGTGTCTGATTGAAAGTTTTGAAAGAAAAAAATCTTCACGAGATGCAACGAAGCATCCTTCCATTCTTGTGGTCGTTATGGGAATTTAGCGATTTTCCTCGTTAAGCACTAGACCACAGAGAACCTAATGTAATTTAATTATTTGTATGCCCTGGACCACCTACAGCTATATCCAATCATTTTATTTTCTACTCTAGGGATATAAATTTGGAAAATATTTGAATGCATATAACTATAAAGAGGAAGGCAAAATTGGATTCAAACAGTTCTTTTGTGTTTATTTTTTATTACAAAACTGAAAGAACTTTTTTATTTATTTAATTTGGGATCGATCGGAACCTAATGCAGACATTATCGTAGCATGACTGAAAATAAATTAGATAAGATAATTTATTCGATGTTTTTAGACCAAACTTCAACTAAAAATAATGACATAATTGACTTATGTGCATGTGTATGCAAGTATGAATGTTATATATATGTAAGAGTTATGCGTGTGCATGTGTGGGTATGAGGGAGTGCACGAATTTATGAATGGATGGATAGATAGATAGATAGATAGATAGATAGATAGATAGATAGACAGATAGATAGATAGATAGATAGATAGATAGATAGATAGATAGATAGATAGATAGATAGATAGATAGATAGATAGATAGATAAATAAATCTTAAGAATCAGTAATGATAGAGAAAATTCTTCTATAAAATATATTTTTGAGAAATTTTAAGAAATTTCGATTTCATGATGCATATGATATTTTCTAATGCTTAGAATTCTTTCTATTTGAAATATCCCTGATATATTACCCCCACACTGTATGAAATATTCAAAAATTGAATACATGATTTTAAGTTAAATAAAACTGTGTAACCTACATTTAACCGAGTGGGGCTGACTTTCAAGTCATTCGTTAACTCTTCTCCTTCAAAAATTGAAATATTCCAATTAAAATTTTATCATTTCACCTAGTGTAGGCTGCAGAAGAAATACTCTGAAATATTCCAATTAAATTGTATTATGTCACTTAGTGTAGGCTGCTGAAGAAAGCAAAGTACAAACCTTTCGGCTAATTTCGAATGTTATTCAAAACTGCAACTCCTGACAACATCATTTACAGTTTACCACAAAAAAGTAATGAAAATTACTTTTTAAAATAATGTAAAATACTTTCATCGTCATTAATGAAACATTCTTCATACTTCAATTAATACTTCTTATCGAATCATCCAATTCACACTATTTACCAGTCTAAAAGTCTGAATATATATGCTTCTGTGTGTGTGTGTCTCTATCTATCTATCTATCTGTTTATTTATCTACCTATCTATCTATCTGTTTATTATTCTATCTATCTATCTATCTATCTGTTTATTTATCTATCTATCTATCTATATGTTTGTCTGTCTATCTATCTGTTTGTCTGTCTATCTATCTATCTTTCTGTTTGTCCGTCTGTCTATCTATCTATCTATCTATCTGTTTGTCTGTCTGTCTGTCTGTCTGTCTATCTATCTACCTACCTATCTATATATCTATCTATCTATCTATCTATCTATCTATCTATCTATCTATCTATCTATCTATCTATCTATCTATCTATCCATCTATCTATCTATCTGACTTGCTTTATGCGGACGAAGATTTTGTGTAATTAGACAAACAAAGCATAGATTTGAAGACAAAATAATATCGACTTATTGTGTACAAAAAGACATCTATCAGAAAGCAGTTGGAATGGAGGGTGGATGACGAGCCCCTATTGCATTTCTCAAATGCGTATGTGAGAACCTTTCTGCATAATGCTTGAGTATGAGTGTCTGGCGTGGACCCGTGCGTATCCGCGTGACAGTTACTCACATTATGAATGGATAGAAGTAATGAGTCATCTAAATTTTTCAATTTGAAAATAGTCATAATAAAAAGTATGAATGTTAGCATACACCAAAATATTACAGAACAGGTGCTTTCATTTTTTTTTCTTCACTGTTGCAGACGGGCAGTTCAAAATACTTCCTTTACCACCTGCCTCCTCTCACACCCTACCACCACCACTCCCATTCTCCGACTGCAAGCTGGTTATATGACTGTATGTTTGCCCAAGAGCTGTGATGTTCTAATTAAGATAGGTTTCGTTTAGCTAACTTCACCTCGGTGAGTGCTGGTCGTTGAATTATTGACTTTGTAGCCCAGTTCTTGTATTATGTCAGAAGTCTGATGATTAGAAGAGTGTCTTGCACCTTTGTCGATTTTGATACTTGTCATATATGTCTGCAGGAGTGTTTTATTAATAGTTTTTATTGGATACATTTTGTTTTGTGTACTGATCGTCTTAATAATTATCTCTCAACGTTTTCAAATGACAATTTTACGGTGAACAGTAAGAAGTCGAAATGCAAGTATTCCATGTAAAATTACTGAACCACTAAAACCATCACTACAGTGGGACGAGAACTGTTTTCTCTGCAAATAAGAAATGTTGGCGAGTGGTTTTGCGTCTGGCGGTGTGTGTGTGTGTGTGTGTGTGTGTGTGTGTGTGTGTGTGTGTGTGTGTGTGTGTGTGTGTGTGTGTGTGTGTGTGTGTGTGTGTGCGCGCGCGCGCGCGTGTGTGTAGTCCAGCGAGTGTACATAATTTATGCAGCGCGATTGTCAACACTTGCCAATTGCATTTACAAATCTCTGCTATGGAAACGGCAAAAGTTCATTACTTGCAGTCAATATGGAATGCTTGGATTCCATCGTTATCTTGGACTAAACACCCTCGCGAACACGCAGCACGAACGCACACCGCAACACCTAGCAGAACATTTTGTGCTGTGTACTGCAGTCAACATAACAATGTTCTATGTGTACTGCAGTCAAACTTAACAATGTTCTATGTGTACTGCAGTCAAACTTAACAATGTTCTATGTGTGCTGCAGTCAACATAACAATGTTCTATGTGTACTGCAGTCAAACTTAACAATGTTCTACGTGTACTACAGTCAAACCTATCAATATTTTATATGTGTACTGCAGTCAAACTTATCAATATTTTATATGTGTACTGCAGTCAAACAACAATGTTTTATGTGTGCTGCAGTAAACATAACAATGTTCTATGTGTACTGCAGTGAAACTTAACAATGTTCTGTGTACTGCAGTCAAACTTAACAATGATCTTTGATGGCACTAGCCTTCGATGGTAAAAAGAAAAGAAATGATGTTAGATGAAAGTCGACGGCTTGTAAAATCATAATGCACTTCATTTTAATTGATTTCAATAATTTTGATTCTGATTAGTCTGTATATCTTGTATAATCTCATAATCTTGATTAACATCCTCTTAAATAAATAACGATTTCGCACACGGGATTTAACAAAAAGGCTTATAATACATCCAGTCATCTACAAGATTAATTAAAATATAACTATGTAAGGACTGTATGTGTTTATTAGACAATGTTTTAACTGAATATATTGCATAATGTTTAACTGTAGTTATTAGACAATGCTAAAGTCAAGGTATTACTATAAGACAATGTTTAATTGTAAGTATTAGACAATTTTGAAGTCAAAGTATTAGACAATGTTGAAGTCAAGGTACTAGACAATGTTGAAGTCAAGGTACTAGACAATGTTGAAGTCAAGGTACTAGACAATGTTGAAGTCAAGGTACTAGACAATGTTGAAGTCAAGGTATTAGACAATGTTTAACTATGATAGACAATGTTTAACTGACTATGATAAACAATGTTTAACTGAAGGAATTAAAAAATGTTAAAGTCAAGGTATTAGACAATGTTGAAGTCAAGGTATTAGACAATGTTGAAGTCAAGGTATTATACAATGTTGAGGTCAAGGTATTAAACAATGCTGAAGTCAAGGTATTAGACAATGTTGAAGTCAAGGTATTAGACAATGTTGAAGTCAAGGTATTAGACAATGTTGAAGTCAAGGTATTAGACAATGTTGAAGTCAAGGTATTCTATTAGACAATGTTTAACTGTAGATATTGGACAATGATTAAATGTAAATATTAGACAACGTTTAGCTGACTATGACAGACAATGTTTAACTGAAGGTATTAGAAAATGTTGAAGTAAAGGTATTAGATAATGTTAAAGTAAAGGTATGAGACAATGTTGAATGATGTTTGTTGACACAGTTCTTGTAGCTTCACTTTCTGGGTCAGTTATTTTTCTCCTCTAACCATTAGACTATCGAGACAATTATGATGGTGATGATGATGATGATGATGATGATGATTTTTACGACTTCTTTTGACTGTCGGTTATTAACCAAGATCTCGGAATCATACCAAGATTCTGGGAAATCCAAGGTTTTGCAGAGGACGTGATCACTTTTGAGGAGCGCTACCTTTAGCAGTAGGGCAATTCTGTGTTGTTCAGGTAGATTATTTAGATAGCCTTCCATTTAAGGTGTTTTATTTCCCCAAGATCTTATCACTATAGGTATCATTTATACTTTTACATTCCAAAGTCTCTTGATTTCTAGTCTGAGATCCTGGTATTTTTCTGTTTTTTTCTTTTTCTCCTTTTTTATGTTCCTATAACTTGGAACAGCGACATTGATGATTGCTGTTGTTCTATTAGATTTATTGAGAAGTACAATGTCTGGGTGGTCGCTCAGGAATCACTCGAACTGTTCTTATATCAAAGTTCTACATTATTTTGACTTCTGTTTCGGTGATTGCTTCTGGTTGGTGCATCCAAGCTCTTAACTCTATAGTTTTTACATTTGCTTTCCATCTATGAATTTTGCCAGTTCGTTGTGTCTTTTGGTGTATTCTGTTCCAGCCAGAAACTGCCACTCACACAGTATATTTGCAGTTGTTCAATCCATGTTTTTGCAGATTCTGCATTTGGAGTCATTTCAGATTTTTAGATTTTTTTGCGAGTTTGTGTTCAGTTCTTGATCTTATGCAGCTGTTATGAACTTCTGTTCCTGCTTTCAAACTATCTATATGCAGATTGTACATACTAGCCATGGAGAGTGTTTTGGCTCCAAGTATTTACTAGTGCTTGTTTCGTTGTTTTCGTCCATGTTTCTCTGTCTCTTTGTGGAAATGAGTATATTACACTCGTCCTTACTACTTGTATCAGTGCTCACCTTTGTTGTTATTCCAGATGTAGTATCAAGGCCTATAACTTCTCCTTCAATTACATCTTTGATTTTCTTGAGTCTTCTGCCTCCTATTGTCGAGATACATAGAGCTTGTCTATATCTGATTTTGGGTGTAAGGCTTCATGTATTGTGAGTAGTTCTCTTTTGTCCAGATCATTTATTTCATTTGTTGTCCAATGTATCCAATGTATGATACTCTGTTATAACTGATTACAGGTATTGCATATGCATTAAAGGCTTGTATTTTGTTTACCTTGAATTTGGGAACCTGTCTAGCCAGTTTTTCATACTCTCTCTTTGGACTTTACTACAGTTTGCATATTTTCTTGATGTTGTAGTGTCCCCATATATTTATATGCCTTTACCACTGATACATAGTTGGTTTTTCCGATATCGAATTAGGCCTTCTCTTGATTTGATGGACGATATTTCTTCCACATTTCTCAAGGCCGAACTTCATTGTTAATGTCCTCACTGCAAATCTTGACAGTATTTATCAGCGACGTGATCACAATCATATAAGGGTAAATGGCTGAAAACCTGTCCAGATTTAATTTTGTATCCTAATCCTGTTCTCTGGATGGCTTGACTGAGAGGAATTAGGAATTAGAAACAAAGAGGTGATAGGGAATCATCTTAAACGATTCCACATTTTATTGGTATGTGTGCAATTTCTGTATTGTTGCATATAGGGTGATTATCCAGCTTGTCATTGATTCTTGAATTAGGTCCAGTACTGATGGTGGAACATTGCACATTTTTATTGTTTCAAGTATCCATGAATGTGGAACTGAGTCATAGACCTTTTGATAGTCAATCCATGCCAATATAAGATTTGTTCTTTGTTTCATGCTGTCAGTAATTATTGCCTCCTCAATTGCCAGTTGGTCCTGTGTTCCTCTGCTGCCTCTTCTAGAACCCTATCGTTCATTGGTTAGGAGTTTATTTGTTTCAAGGTGAATCATGATTTTGTCAGCTATAATTCCTGATATTAATTTCCAGATAGTTGATAGGCAGGTGATTGGACGATAATTTGATGTGCCTTTCTCAGGATCGTTCATAATAAGACTTGGTTTTCCCTTTTACCATCCAGACTGGCAACGTTTCTGGTTTGTTTAATGTCTTGCAGTTGTTCAGCAAGTCTGTCATGTAAGGAGGTAAGATGTTTCAACCAGAATATTTGCACTTGGTAAAGGCCTGGGGCTATCCTCTCTGCCTACTTTCTTACCTTCTTTTTTACCTTTATCAGTAATTGTGACGTTACATTGTTGAGGTGTTTTTATGCTCATCTTTCAGTTCTTTAATTCTTCTAGCTGGGTCTAGCTAAGGTGTTATGAGTATTACAATTGCTCCAAATGTTTTTCCAGATGGACTTTGCGTCTTGAATATTTGGTACCTGTTGTTCTATTCTGAAGTTTGCTTTATATTCTTGGTATAACCTTCTAAGTCCTTTTCTGTTTACTGTCGGTTGTGAACCAAGACCTCGGAATCTTACCACGATTGTAGGAGATCTAAAGGTTTGCCAAAAATATGGTTATTTCCAAGGACCGCTGCTTTGAGTAGCGGGATGTCTGTGGTTTCCTGATAGATTATTCGGTTAACCTTCCAACTCTGATGTTATGCTCTCAAGGCTCCTAACACTATAAGTATCACTTCTGCTTTACATTCCATAGTCATTTGATTTCTAATCTCGGATCCTGGTACTTTTCTCTTTTTTTTCTATTATTATTGTTGTTGCTGCTGTTGCCGTTATTGTCGTTATTGCTCTTGTAAGAAAGCGCCAATGTTCATTTAAGAATGTATTATGGAATGTGCACCTTTAATCTACGCAAGTAAAAGGGAGCAAATAGGAATTATATAAATCAAGAATCTGTTATAATAAAGATTCAGTGTTCACGTAAGTATGTAGCATATCATTTGTACAAGTTATAATTCCGCGCAAAGGAAAATGGTAAAAAATAGAAATGTAAGAATCCAAGAAACTGAAAGCAAAAGCATGTTCAGAAAGGCTTTGAGGACGGTTAATTCGGTTACGACTATATTAAAGAGAAAGCAATCCTTTGCTGTGACTTCACATTAATGCACCAAGCCTGCGCTGATGACGTTGTGTTGTGATAAATCGCTCGATTTCAGGCATGCTTTATTTCCAGGAGCCGTAAGTGATTCTGTCTTGGGTTTTGCTGAAGACAAAATGAGCTCTTTGCAAGAAGACATGAAATTTAATCTACATGAGTTTCGTCCATGGAGTATGTCATTGGTCGTTCGTATTCAGATAACAAGATTGCGATGTAAATCTATAACAGTTCTCAGGTGTTTTGTAAGACACTATTCACTAGAACTGCTAAGCCTAATTATACAGTTCTAGCTTCAATACACGTGAGATAGTGTGCACTAGACATGTAAACTAGAGATGTTGTATACTAGAAATGTTGTACTCTGAACTGTTGTAACTATAATTAATCTAAACTAGAGCTGTTGCACAACAGATGTGCTGTACACCACAACTGTTCTACTTTAATTAGAACGCTTGTAAACTAGAGTTCTTGTAAACTAGAAATGTTGACACTAGAACCATTGTAAACTGAAGCTGTTGTAACCTAAAGGCAATGCACTTGAACTGTTGTATCCTAGTAAACTTGTGCACTAGAACTGCTGTTTGTTAAAATCATTGTATACAAGAATGTACATTAGAACTGCTGTGCGTTAAAAATGTTGTATACAATAATGTACATTAGAACTGATGTGCGTTAAAAATGTTGTATACAATAATGTACATTAGAACTGCTGTGCGTTAAAACTATTGTATACAATAATGTACATTATAACTGTTGTGTGATCAAACGTTGCATACAATAACGTACACTAGAACTGCAGTGCGTTAAAAATGTTGTATACAATAATGTACATTAGAACTGCTGTGCGTTAAAAATGTTGCATACAATAATGTACTCTAGAACACGCTGTGAGTTCAGTACATTAGAATGTATGAATTGTGAGTAGAGCTAGATGAGGTGATCAAATGACTAGATTAACTTCGATTTAGTGGAAATGTTATTGCTGATTTGCTCTCTTTCTTCATGTTGGTACAATATATTGAAAAAAGAACCCAAAGGATCCGGTGTACTGGAGTAAGAACAGTGCTAGAGTGCAGATATCTTTTTCTCTCTAGTTGAATTTTGTTACATTGACAAAGGTTTGTCGCATATTATAACTATTGGATTTAATAAAACTGTCTTGTACAAATGTCCAAGGTTTTGGGTGAAAATCAAATAAAATATATCTTCTCTCTGTATTTGTAGGGCTTTGTTTGGAGGGCAAAGAAAGAGAGATGATACACAGACAGATAGATTGAAAAAGGAGAGAGAGAGAGAGAGAGAGAGAGAGAGAGAGAGAGAGAGAGAGAGAGAGAGAGAGAGAGAGAGAGAGAGAGAGAGAGAGAGAGAGAGAGAGAAAGAAATCAATGTCAAAGGATGGAGATTAACATGGAAAACAACGTGGAAGACAGAGTAAAACGGAATACAAGAACTAGGACAGATTGGCACATAATACAGCATAGAGGATAAACTAGCGTGGAAAATAGCACGGAGGACAGAGTACTGCAGAAAACAAGGAGGACAAATTAGGTCGAAGAGCAGGATAAATGACAGTCAGGTATGCAAAACTAAGAGGACGGCGGACACGCTCAGTAGAACATAAGTAGCGAAGTAATTCAGGGTTGTCGACATGCTAGCGACGCGGGTGGATGTTCTGAGGCCCAGACAGACACTCAACGGTCCACATTATGGGTTACCCTGAGAAACAACCGTAATTTACGTCCGTAGACAGCGATCACGTTGTTACGGGTTACCCTGAGAAACAACCGTGATTTACGTCCGTAGACAGCGATCATGTTGTCCTTTGAACGAAGGAAGCTCACAGAGTATCTTGGTCAAAATAAAGGTAACGTGGTCTGTTAAATGTCGACTGTTCCGAGGCGTTAACGATTATTTATGGACAAAATAGATCTTCATGTCAGGAAGAATGAATGCATTTAATTGTTTCATGGCGCTCCCTTTTCGAGGACATAAAAACAAAGCTAAAAGCCTTTTTGTCCGATTGCGCGAGAAAGAGACCGTATACTGTAAGAGGCTACATACGTCATCTATGGGGTCCATCGGAAATAAAACCGATGTCGTCATCAAATCAATGACTGGCGAAGTTTGCCTGCTAGGATAAATTTCGTTTAGTTTTCTGCTGCTCTAAGCAAAGGCATCGTTTTACCTTGTCCTCATAAACATTTAATCATTTCTTCCACAGTGCACACGTGGCCATACGGAACTTTTTTTAAAATTTAAAATTAAAAAAAAAATTCTTATTGTAATTATTTATTTAAAAATAACTTTCCTGTGGATGTCCATATGCAATGTTCTTCACAAATTTGTGTAAACCTTTCGGTTAGCACTGCCTGCGGTCTTATATTTATATGACTTGTGTTTCAGTCAGCAGCCATAAATAAAAAAGCCCTCCAATCAATCCTCCCTACTCACCCGACACCCTCTCCATCCAATTCTGTGCGCAATTTGACGCAAAATATAAGAACGTTCAACTAGAATCTCAGCAAGGGACGACAATTACTGTTCGAGAAAGATTAAACTGAAGTAAAAAGGCTGAAGGGGATGTGCCTTGCGTCTTTTGTTTTTTTTTTATATTATCATTTTGGTCAGGTCTTTGACTGTTCTCCACTGATGCGTCTTTGTTCATGAGTTCTCTTTGATATCCTCACTCATTTGATGTTTAAAGTTTCTGCCTCTTAAAAGATGCTAGTGGAAATATTGCTCTCCCAACTGTACTTATTAAGAGATCGAACAGGAAGTTCTGCACATGAGTGAATTTGTATTTTTTACTGGGGGGTGGGGTGGAGCTGTGGATAACTTTTCGAGATAAGGACAGATTACATTGGGCCTGACATATTAAGCTAGGTTCACCATAGGGAGATTAATCAATGGGTAGTGAGAGTGATTGGAATGGGTTTATTGTACAATGATATGATGTCGCTGATTTTTCTCGAATAAATTATGCAAGATTAAATGTGGCATAACCATAAAAGTTTAGCGTACTTTATACAGAATTAACGCTTATACAGTTTAGTGGGCGAAATGAACAAAACCACGTGACTTCAAAAACATCCTGCACTTTGAATGGACAATCATATGCTTGTTTATGCGACAAAGTGGTCGATGCATATAAGCTATCTCGACATTTCAGGTTTTCTCACACCACCTCATTCCTGTAGCCTCATTCCTTTACTCATTCATTCTATCACTCACTAACGTCACTCATTCACTCTATCACTTACTAACCTCACCCATTAACTTCATCAGTCACTAACGTCACTCATTCAATGCATCACTCACTAACGTCACTCATTCACTGCATCACTCACTAACGTCACTCATTCACTCCATCACTCACTAACGTCACCCATTCACTCCTTCACTCACTAACGTCATCCATTCACTCCATCATTCACTAATGTCATTCATTCAAACACTGTATCCCTCGCTCACCTAAATCACTCACTCACCATTACTCACTGAGCCAAATAAACACGCTCGCTCTTTCACTCTCTCAGCCCAATATTAATTTAACTCACTCAATAAATCATCCAATGAAACAGTAAGTAAGCATTTTATAAATACGAGTAATAATTCAACAAATACACACGGTGGTATTTTAAATTTTATACTGAGAAAATAATGTATTTCTATATAATATATTTATATTAATTTCTAATTTATTTATATATCTATCTACTAATGTAGAACACATTTCAGATGTAAACAATCCGGATTTAAGAATTCAATTCGCATTTAAACAGAGACAAGATTAACATTCGCATGCTGGATTGTAGAAAGAGAGAAGAACTTACTACATAAGTAAATATTAAGCCGGATTGTACAACTCATTTCGATGTAAACATTATTCCGAATTGTAGAGATCAGTCAGTAAGTGAACATAATATGCTTCATACAACTATGTTCGCCTTTTTCGAGGTGAAGGATTCGATTGCAGCAAGATTAAAGCGCTAAACTCGATACATAAGGTCATGGGTTCGATCCAGGCTTTGGTCACTGGAATGTTCTTAGGATCCATCTCCAAGCACTCCTTAAACTCCTGTATTCTGAGCTTAGCGGCTAAATGGTCATTCGAAAATTAGTGATACAAATATTTATTAGTGCTTTTATTGTGAGCCAATAATGAGATAAAAATAATGCACATGAAAAGTTTCTAAGGTAATTTGTATTTTATTCCGTGTAAGAACAAGCTAATACTTTCGAAATTCCTGCTTTATTTCAGAAAGGAAAAATAACGTTCATCGGGTATTTTGTTGGTTGGCTAGTTCTGTATTTCACACAATAAAGGTTTAAAAGACAGATTTTCTCTGAAACAAGAGTGGTCGCTTTTATTTTTTTATTGTTCTTATCTGGCATTCTACAAGAACTCTGCATGGAATTATATAAATCTTCGGTTATAAAAGTTGATTCACACTTCTTCAAGAACACTAACTCTTGCTATTTAACCGGCATGTGATCAAGTCACAAGATCGTAAACACCTCCGGCAGTCCGGTTAATAGTATATAGAAAACGTTCACTAATCTACACCTCTCGAACACTAATACCCAGAAGATATAAACGTTTTAACACAATAACAGAACTATTCCAGATGACTGTCAAACAAGCTCTTATGAAGGTTACCTTACACTTTGCAAAAGTGTCAAGCATTCATCTAATCGTTTTGGGAGTATTCTCCCGTGTCGTGCAACATTCGGACACTGATATGCAAGAGGTACATACTGTAACTCTACTGTTTATCAGGAGGTACAGAACTAAATGTCTGGAGGTAAATAGATTAATACTAATCAATGACAGGAGATAAATACACCTAATCCTACCAAATGTCAGAAGGTAGATACATGTAACTTTACAAAATATCAAGAGGTAAATACATATAACACTTCTAAACGCCAGGGTGCAAATACATGTAGCACTACTAAATGTTAGGGTGCAAATACATGTAACACTTTACTTTACAACATGGAAACATTCCATCTTGACATTCATGCTCTTAGGCTACAAACCAGTCTGCAATCGGTCTTGAAATATATTAACTAAATAATACTACATCATCCCATGGGATCATTTGGCCATCGACATGAAACAAGATCGCAAAAGATGTGCTCACTGAAATTTCAGAATTAAAGATAGCTAATTTAAACCAGCCAAACATGTGTTCACTGAAATGTCAGAATTAAAGACAGCTAATTTACACCAGCAAAACGTGTGTTCACTGAAATATCAGAATTAAAGATAGCTAATTTACACCAGCAAAACGTGTTCACTGAAATGTCAGAATTAAAGATAGCTAATTTACACCAGGAAAACATGTGTTTACTAAAATGTAAGGATTTAAGATAGCTAATTTACAACAGGAAAACATTTGACCTCGAACAAACATTACATATGTTCAACTCATAATTTACACGCCTAAATGAACATTTTTGCAATAGTTAGAACTACACAAAAAAAACCGATCGATTACAGTTCTGTTTGTATTAAGAAATTTACCTGGTTACATACTGAAATGATGTTTAATATGTATTTAATTATCTGAGCAATATACATATATCAGTCTGTATGTCTGTCTGTCTCTCTCTGATATAAATGTAAGTGTTCATTTAACTCTGGCGGGCAGGTTTTAATGACTAGTTGTACGTGTCCATTTAACTCATAGTCTTTCATTTACTAGTCAAGATTTGCTTCTTTAACTGTAATATACATTTCATCTATTAGTAATCAAGAAAATGCTCACTTAATTGCAACTTACAGTCTTTTAGTTACTAGTTTAAATATGTTTATTTAACTCCAACAGACAGTTGCTAATTTAAATGAGTTTATTTAACTAAATCAGAGTATCTTTGAATTACTAGTCTCAATATGTTTATTTAACTCCAACAGACTATCTTTCAGTTACTGGTTGTGGTGCAGGAGTATATATATATTATCCTTGCCTCAGTTATTTTGTTCAATGTTCTTCATGTTCTCTTTCCATAAATGGTGTATTCAGAGCTTCCTGATGCAGTGCTCACTCACATGACAAAAACAATTAACACTACAATTAGGGACCCATGCATAACCTTACAGTAATGAATAATAAATGAGCTAAGTAAACGGTTAAAATGTAGTAAATTTAATGGAAATGCCCTAAGTTAGTAACTTCATCAAAGATTTGCTTATCACATCTAATCATCATTTACAATTATAAATTAATAAACTTAGAAGGTAAGAGTTATCCCTTCACTAAATATCATATATTTATTTATCAACGTGCTTAGCAACTTCTTACAGTGCTGTAACCGCTTAACAGACGGTTTGTGGAACATGTACAATTTGTGTGTCTTAACTTAATATTCAATATTAGACAATTCACGCAACAATTTTATGTAGAGGAATACGACATTTTTTTATTGACTCAACGTCACAAAGTCACGTGGTTCGAGAATATGGCATTACTGGGATCAGGTCACGAAACGCCATCTACTCCCCCTCCCTCCCTATGGTGTGACACAGCACACGGAAGTAATACTACATCAGTCGAAGCCCAACCTTATCTCTCCTTCTCTCTTCCTCTCTCTCTCTCTCTCTCTCTCTCTCTCTCTCTCTCTCTGTCAGTCTGGCGTATGTCTGTCTCTCGGTCTGTGTATATGTGTCTGTCTCCCTCTGTGTCTGTATATGTGTCTGTCTCTCTCTGTCTCTTTCCTTTCTGTATTTGTCACTCTCTCTTTTTCTTTGTCATTTCTGTCTGTGCCTCTCTCTTACTCTAAAAATTATCTTGAATCTTCTAAACAAATCCTCACATAAAATTCATCTTCTTCAAGATTTTCTCACAAAAACCCAGAATGCAGTTACCTCAATTAGTATTTTAATCACTAAAGCAGTCATTATTAGCCTTAATATATATTAATACTTGAATCTCGCAAAGATGTCGTCACAGGTAATTTGGATACTTGAATTTCAAAATGGTGCCCATACTGGCAGCCTTGACTGTACTTGAATTTCAAAGTGGCGCCCTCACTGGTAGACTTGACAGTATTTTTCAAATCTCGAAATGTTATTCCTACTAGTAACCACAATATTTCTTATTCTAATATGCAAAGTCTACCATTAGACTAATTATGAAATAGACAATTGTTCTATTTTCTATTTTGTTCTATTATTATTGTCTTGAACAGTAACTAATAGAAAAGAAACATGATTACATTCACTCATCCTTTTTTCTCTCGACATAAAACATAATACATAAAACACGTTTCATTATAAAAATAAAAGTAGTATTTCCTTCGTATCTAGGGCAAAGACATTTTTATCCCACATGGCCTGATGCAGCACTAAACCAATCGCTTTCCATTCCTCTAAAAGAAAACTTGATAATGCTTTCAATACTTTGAAAAAATCCAATAATGCCACTCACCACTAGCGATGGGAATACAATCTCTGACTAGGAACACAAGTTTGTCTGCTTCCTTCAGCCGCCAAGTTCAAAGTGATGTATCAAAGGTTCCAATTCTCTAATGACCACCGGTTCTTGTGACTTTCGGGTTTCCCCATTAATTTCTCATTATCTGACTCAAACTTGTCCATCTTGCAATTTCCAGCTTTCCAGAGAAATACCAGAAGTTCACTAATTCCGAATTAATATTTTTTTGGTTTCTCAAGCTTAACTTGGTTCGCCTGTACCGTTTTTCACTTGCACTCACTACTAAGTCAGGTGTCTAGCTTTTCACTTACACTCACTAGTAAGTCAGGTGTCTAGCTTTTCACTTACACTCACTAGTAAGTCAGGTGTCAGGATTGTCAGTGCTAAGTCAGTCTGGTAGGTCTACTAGTGCTAGATCGGGTATTATCTATTTGTTGGTCTATCACAGAGTATCATAAATCATTTAGTTGATTTGCTGTACCGCTACGAGAGCGTCTCACTCGTCCCGCCATTTGCTCATCTTGACCTTGACCTGAGAATAATGCAAAAAAACTGTCATTTTATCCAATACACCTCTCGAATGTAGAGCCCCTTCACACAAAAATTTTAAATTTACAAGTATGGAATTGACCTTAAACCAAATCCCAATCAATTAATCAATGCAATATGAAGTGTCTACTATTTAGGAAAAGTAAAGGTGTGAAAGATTTTAGTTGGAATATTTCAATGCATTTTTAATGGGTGGTGTTGGCGTTCATTGACTTTTCTGTTTATTACACGGACAGCTTCAACTGAAATCCACAATCATGATCTATCTATCTATCTATCTATCTATCTATCTATCTATCTATCTATCTATCTATCTATCTATCTATCTATCTATCTATCTATCTATCTATCTATCTATCTATCTATCTATCTATGTAATTATGTTAGCTAAGGCAAAAAATGTGTGTTAGGATCTGAAGTATTAACAAAGATGACTTTAAGAAAACCAAACCACGCCCCCACAAAAAGTGAATATATCAATCAGATGTGGTTTCAAGAGGAGCTGATTCAATTTTTCCATTTTCTAATGAATAATGTCAGTTCATATTCAGCAACAGTTTTGATGCCTTCACTAACAGAAACCTCACCCCCGCAATCCCAGCGATCGTCAGGGAAACACTCGATGAAAAAAGAACAAAACCACGACATGACGGAAACACGACTCTCAACTTCCGGACTCCCCAGAGACCCTCTGGATGCACTCTAGCTGGCTTTGCTTACAACTCATAAACGCTGCTACTCACGATCGATTAAAGTATGGCGGAATGGTTTTATATTGTTGAATTTAAAATGTGCAAAGTAATTTCACTTTATGATTTCATTGACCCGTACTTTCGATTTCATTCATTGGCCCTGAATCGTTTTGGTCGAATTTAAGGAAAGACAAGCAAACCTTGCAATACCTTAGAAAACCCTGAATTTAATATTTGTATGCACTCTGGCTCTTTGTTGATGAGCAGATCATTCCTTCAAAAAAAAAGGCAGAAAGGATTTAAAAGAAAAATGGAGGGTAACGAAACTCGATTAAATGTAGATCTTAAACTCTCATTTGTTCATCGACCGTCGCAGTGCTTTCGCCTGCCATTTTCTGCGCAAATGCGAACGGCACTACTAACCCGTCCAATGGGAAGCTCGTGTTCTGTCACGTGAATAATGTCTGCCGCTACTGCGACGGAAAGTAGGCCCCAAGTTTGTTTCATTTTCAAGCCTCGCGTAATAACCGGAAGATGAACCTGTGCGCACGCACGTTGGAAATGTGTGGAACATTATTGTCGAAATGCCATTGAGTGAAGTCTGAAAATTGGGATCAGTATTCAACCCTTGGGGGTGAGTTTTTTGCGTGTATCGAAGTCAGTGAGTTTGTATTTCCGTTTCTTTTGTGGTGTGTGTGTGTGTGTGTGTGTGTGTGTGTGTGTGTGTGTGTGTGTGTGTGTGTGTGTGTGTGTGTGTGTGTAAATTTACATCTTATATGGTAGTAATATTATTTTCCTCGATGATATTTCAATAGTACTGGTTGCACTTATTACACAATGTATCTTGTAAAGCTAGATGTATTTATTACACAATGTGTCTTGTAAAGCTAGATGTATTGATTACACAATGTGTCTTGTAAAGCTAGATGCATTTATTACACAATGTCATGTCAAACTAGCTGCACTTATTACACAATGTATACTGTAAAGCTAAATGCATTTATTACACAATGTCTTATAAAGCTAGATGCACTTATTACACAATGTGTCATAAAAATAAACGCATTTGTTACATAGTGTATCTTGAAAATTACGTCCTTTGTTTTGGGAAAAGGCATTGTTGAAATTATTTCCGTTTTCGCCGGAAAAGATTTTAATAAAATTATTTGTTAAGGCCGGCGGTTGTCGGTACAGTCGATTATTTTCTGCTTGTGAGAAAAATATATAAATATTACGAATTCAGCTGAACTGTAAAAGTTCCAAATTTAAGCAAAATATGTTTGGAAAGCCTTCACTTCTTAAATACTAACAAAAATGGAATATCATTGTTAGCTTGTTACATATAGTTACATAGTTACATATTTTGAGTTGTACATAAAATGTTGGCAGTAATTCGTTGGCTGGGTCGCACAGAATTATTTCCCTCTAGGAATCGAGGAATATAGTTTGAAGATTTATTTGCTCAAATTGAGTTATTTGCTCAAATGTTGCTGCAAATCTTAATGATGTTTGGTATTTTCCTCCGTGTTAAAAGGATAACAATCGAAAGATTATGCAATATCTGCCTTAAACAACATTTGTTTCTCAATGGTTCAAGGAATGATTTAAGAGTTTCTATGTGCGATATTTTCTCTCAATCAAACGACAATTTCTTGTCCTAAAACAACAGAATGCTTTGAAGGATTATGCAAGTTGTTGTAAGTGAACAACATTGCTTTCTCTGTGGTGACAGAGGAATGACAACAAATTGATAAGCGAGAAACACTCTCTAACATTAGTATCCATGATTTTTCAGTCAATGGAAAGAAAATTTTACGGGGGTCGAGTCTGGCATATAGAATATATATATATATATATATATATATATATATATATATATATATTGTATTTTTCCAACCTTGGAGCAAAGCGGAATTACTTGTAGGCTGATATTTGTATTATCCGTTAAATGTAAATGTCTGTTATTCTTTTTTCTTAAATTAAACGAAATTACTTGGAAACTAATATATACATTATCTGCCCAAAGTATAAACGTTCTGTTAGATTGTGGTTTTACTTCTGCGGATAAGAATGAAATGACCTGTTGACTAAAACTGCATTGCCTGTCACAAGAGTGTAACATTTCTGTTTATTTTTCTTGCCTGGAACAACACTTAGCTAAAACGGTATTGTATGTCGTTAAGACTAGTTGTCCTGTTTGTTTATTTTTTGCTTGAAACAACACTTGACTAAAATGTGTATGGTGCGTGTAAGGGTGTAGCTGTCCTGTTTGTTTATTTGTCTTGCCTGGAACAACACTTGGCTAAAACGGTGTTGTATATCGTTAGGACTAGCTGTTCTGTTTGTTTATTCTTCTTGCTTGAAACAAAAGAAAAGATGAGCAAGAATTTGAGGCTAAATTATGCTTTCTGTTGAAATTACTTCAAAATTAAATAGTTCTAATAAAATAGGTTAAGGATGGTTAAAATCGCCTGACTTGGATATGTGCAATGTCTGAAGTGGAAATGAAAGAGTTTTCTTCCCGCGGATAAGGTGTGTCTCATTCGGAAAGGTAACATGCACACAAACACACACTCACAAACAAACAAACACACACACACACACACACATACATATATATATATAATGTATGACAAATATTTAGTGTGTGAATTATTAATAATCAGTATATTTTACTGACAGATTCTTCAAAGGATATGGATTCACTGTTATTTTCAGTGCTGCCCTATTTATGTTTCCTCTTCGAGTATAATCATGTAGCAAAAGCTTTGTTCAACGTCCAGCTCAACGTGATCAAACTTTACAACGTTCGCATATTTCTTAAACATTGTTTGAACAGAATATTTACAGCTACAACGTTCGCATATTTCTTAAACATTGTTTGAACAGAATATTTACAGCTACAACTTTCGCATATTTCTTAAACATTGTTTGAACAGAATATTTACAGCTACAATTTTAAGAATATTAATCCAGTTAGACAATGCCCGCCAGTGGACATTTTTTGTTTATAACAACCTGTTCTCGAAGAGCAGAATTGGGCTTACTGAGACAATATTAAATGATAAGCCTGGACGAGAGGAAACGAAACAAAAGGGAAAACCATTACAAAAGGCTGGGCCAAGACCAAAAAGGTAAACAGAGAATTTAAACAAAAATATCGTGGCCGAGAGTAATTTAGAAGCAGAATTTTTAAAATGGATTGGAATAATAAGTTAAAAGTTAAGTAATGATGTTAAAGTAAATAAACAAAGGCATTTCATTCAGACCCAAGACTCAGATAGTTATCTTCGCGATTTTGCTGCACATGGTAAAATGTTGACTTGGTTCTTGAGCTCTCAGTTAAATTCAGGAATCACAAAAAGATGTAATATATATCATGAGAATGAAGTGCATGTCAATAAATCGATTAAAAAATAAAAAAAATATAATAAACAATGAGTTTTGATGTGAAACCAAATATCAGAGTTTAAATATGAACACAAACAATGCTTTCTATAATGCAAACTGAGCTGTTCTGCAAATCAATAAATATATAATATCTTTTGTAGCACAACATTAACTATTCCATGTTTGGTTTACATAAAAAGTGCTTTGTATAGCAAAAACAAATCTATTTTGTATATTGCTATCTATTTCGTATATTGTCAGATAAGCAAAGACTTTTGTGTAGCAAAAACAGATCTATTCTGAATACAGTTAAGTAAGCAGTGCCTTCTATAATACAAGATTATATAATCTATTTCTTTAAATGCTTGTGTAGCAAAAACTAATCTATTTTGAGTACGGTTAAGTAAGCATTTCCTTCTGTAACGCAAACATAATTATTCTGAATCTGACTGTATAAAAACACAAACAGATCTACTCTGAACGTGGGTAAATACACAACACCTTCTGTAACTCAAACGTATCTATTCTGAATGTAATTAAATATTCAATGCCTTTTGTAACACAATCATATTTATTCTAAATCTAATCAATTACGCAATGCCTTCTGTAACTCACAGAGATCTATGTGGAATCTGATTAAATGTAACACACAGAGATCTAGGTGGAATTTGATTAAATACACAATGCCTTCTGTAACACAAACAGATCGCATCTGCTATTAATGATCTTGTGCCTTCTGGCAATCTGTCAAAGTTTTCCAACGTGCATTAAAAAAAAAAGATATAGAACTGCTTGATGCAGAGTAATTCCTATTAAATGCTGGAGACAAAATGCAGCAAGTGTTCAACTTTGAATATTTTAATCTACCATTTTTTAGATTTTAGATCTTGTTTTGATTGCGTACAGTTTTGTTTTCCATTAAACATATTTTCAAAGAAGTATTTATTTCTTATCTAAATTCGTGCCACGTCATATTGACCATGAAACTATGTAGCATGAGAATTGGCTGACTTTGTACCAGGCGGTCAAATGAGCTGTGCAGGCATGATTAAAATTATATGTTTTTTTTAAGAGGGATGCGTGGGTGTTATATTTTAAAGAGGGATGCGTGGGTGTTATATTTTAAAGGGGGATGCGTAGGTGTATCGATTGTATAAATACCTGTTGGTGCTATTGACCATTACACATACCAGAAGCTAGAAGAAAAGGTAATGTCCCCTATGGTTGGGAGAAACCCATGATTAGAAAGGCCCGTTTTGAACAACTTGGGTGTATAACAGAGGTATACTGAGTGGGTTGAGGCTTGCAGTCCAAGGTCTTTGACACGCGAGGAGTTGTGGCCCTTGTCTTCCTAGAATATTCCTTTTGAAAAAGAAATCAGTGGCTATGAACAATGTGGTTAGAGTGGACTTACAGCAATCCGATCATTGACGAAAAACTATAGTGATCACTGAAAAACCTGTGCTAATAATTTTATGGTTTTTTTAAATGATTTTTTTTTAAATTAAAGTTTTATTGTTAAGTATTTTAAAATTCTTTCGCATCTTATTTATTGTAGCTTTTGATGTAAGTGTAAATCATTATTGTAGTGTAGTGTCTCTTGTAAGTTAGTGTCATTGTTGTATAGCGTTATCATAATTGTAGTGTAGTGTCTGGTAAATTAGTGTCATTGTTGTATAGCGTTATCATAATTGTAGTGTAGTGTCTCGTAAATTAGCGTCTTTGTTGTATATTGTTATAAATTTGTTCTAATGCAATCATTCTGCTGGGGGCTGACGAGTCAAATAAACATATCAGGTCTTCACCCCATAATCAATAAGTCTTACTGTTTGCATCGGCACTCATAGATGGATTAGTGTTCATGCAGGATTGCTTTGATCTAATCGCATAAATACGAGTCACCCCAAGCAACATACGACAATTTGCTTGAAATAACATAGTAATTAGCAACAATATTAAATACATTAGCAAAGAATAAAGTAGTAATTACAACACTATTCAATACTTTAGCAAGTAATAAAGCAGTAATTAGCAACAATATTAAATACATTAGCAAATAATAAAGTAGTAATTACAACACTATTCAATACTTTAGCAAGTAATAAAGCAGTAATTAGCAACAATATTCAATACATTAGCAAGGAATAAAAGACAATCTAGTTAAAGAAGCATGTAAGTACTATCTTACTTGCATTACTGGTCCAGCAATCTACTTCTGCTTTCTACGAGTTGATTTTTTTCTTGTCTGTGGCATGTTATTTTTTACAGCTTCTATTGCGAGTTCTAGTGATACTTCTCGATATGCAAACACTCAGTAGTTCTAGATTTAAAAACGCTCCTTAATAGTTCTCGATATGCAAACACTCATTAATAGTTCTAGATTTGCAAACACGCCTTAATAATTCTAGACTTGAAAACAATCCTTAATAGTTCTAGATTTGCAAATACTCATTAATAGTTCTTGATTTGCAAACATCCTTATAGTTCTAGATTTGGAAACATTAATAGTTCTTGATCTGCAAACACTGCTTAATAGTTCTAGATTTGCAAACATTCTTAATAGTTCATTTTTTTCCGGCACTTCTTAATAGCTCTTAATTTGCAATAATAATAATTCTAGATATTTGTAAACGCTTCTTAATAGCTTTGAACAAGTTTTTTTTTCTGTAATTTTTTTAACTATGCAGAAATTCATTCTTTCAATGATTGTGAGTATGCTGACTAGTGACGCACAGGTAGTAGGTAAACCAAATTCCTCTTTCCTGCCTTAGGTCTGTACCTTATCTGGAGTACTCAAGTGAGCAATGGGAAATGGCTCCATTGTTGTTTGCTCTCTGTGTGAGTGCTAGTATACTAGAAGGATCTCATTCGCCATATACAGCCGAAACCCGATACTCGCATTCTCTCGTCACTCGCACAATAATTCTTCCTGCTGAAAAATCACTTGACAAATGCTTCCGATGGGAAAATCTCTGTCGGAAAAATCCCTGTAATACATTAGTGCAAGCTCTATAGTTGTTTTGGTTGGCACACTGTGCCAAAATAAAATATCAGCGTACTATGTATTCTTCTAACTCAACATTCTCAGAATAATATCTTAAACTTGTTCTATCTCAACATTCTCAGAATAATATCTTAAATTTGTTGTTCTATCTCAACATTCTCATAATAATATCTTAAACTTATTGTTCTATCTCAACATACTCAGATATTATCTTAAACTTGTTGTTCTATGTCAACATTCTCAGAATAATATCTTAAACTTGTTTCTCCTGATGCCTATTGTATTACCTGACTTCTTAAAACTGGAAGATTTTAGAAAGCTTATAATTTTGCAAATCAAACACTTTCATCCTAAATATTTACTATATTTTACTCCAATTCCATTATAGAAAATTCAATCAAATTAATGCATTCATCACCGTCAGTTTCACACATACAAACATTTAAATTTCATTTAAGGGATATTTCTAAGACTTATGTACATTTCATGTCACCTAGACTAAAAAAATAAGAAACTTAATATTTGCCAAACCCAAACTCAAAAGTTGGACACCGCACTTCAGAGTGTACAACTCTCTCACTGTCAGCACCCGGTCCCTATTGTCCATATCCTTCGTCACTTCAGAGTGTACAACTCTCTCAGTTTCAGTACTCGGTCACAATTGTCCATATCCTTCGTCACGTCAGAGTGTACAACTCTCTCACTTTCAGTACTCAGTCACAATTGTCCATATCCTTCGTCACTTCAGAGTGTACAACTCTCTCACTTTCAGTACTCAGTCACAATTGTCCATATCCTTCGTCACTCACTTTATTTACACTTAGTACCTGTGCTCTGTCTCACCCACTCATATGCATATTGCATGATCACTCTAAGCGGAGGAAGCGCTCTATAATACTCACATGTTTCTCCTCTCTTTTCATACCATTGTTCATTGTGTATGTAGTGCGAAAATTATAATTATTATAATTATAATACATTATATATGCATATATCCCATTAAACGTAATTTTCTTTTACCTTTTAAAATTCCGTGCCTTGCATTCTGTAATCAGGTTTTTATTTATTGCAGAAGTTCGCTTTAAGTAATACAAAATTCGTTTAATACCCTTACTACAATATGTAAGTGTTGAAGTGTCGAGGACTCATCAATAAATATTATTGTGAATACTAAAATGTTTCTAATAAAATTCTAATACATTTCGTACACGAGATTTATAAAATCTGTCATCTTACCTACATATATCTAAAAAAAACCCACTATTCTACAGACCATTCTAAGAGAACTATAAAGATGACATTAAAGAAATAATCTTTGTGCTGTACAGAGGATCTCTTATATTTTTAGTGAATTGAGATAAAAATGGATTTGGGAACCTGTTTCTTCAAAATCGTTCTTTAAGACATATCAAAACCTAAGGAACACTTAGTGCCGTTTTAAGACATATCAAAACCTATGGAACACTTAGTGCCGTTTTTAAAATAAAAAAATTGGCCATTCTTATCTTGCAGATATAGCATTCTAGCACAGGAAATTAGAATTCTAGAATTTCAATAAATGAACACGTATTTCATTTCTTAACAAACAACAAAAAACTCCTCCCGCCCGAGAGATATTTAGCTCACAAAATACAATAACAAGACATTAACTGTGCAGTATTTTATTATCAGGGAGCCGACTGCTATTTTATTCTTTGGCATGAATAAAACTTTTGATTTGGGTCCAACTGTAAATTTAAAAATGTCAGTCCCTTGTCATCAAATTAACTTGTATCTACGGTTGACATTATGACAGGCTTGAATAATGACGTTCAGCAACGCTAATAAGACATGATGTCGTGGCGACATTTAGCAACACTAAGAAGACTTGCTTTCATGACGACATAAAGCAACACAAAGAGGACATGCTTTCATGACGACATAAAGCAACACAAAGAGGACATGCTTTCATGACGACATAAAGCAACACAAAGAGGACATGCTTTCATGACGACATAAAGCAACACAAAGAGGACATGCTTTCATGACGACATAAAGCAACACAAAGAGGACATGCTTTCATGACGACATAAAGCAACACAAAGAGGACATGCTTTCATGACGACATAAAGCAACACAAAGAAGACATGCTTTCATGACGACATTTAGCAACACTAAGATGACATGATTTCATGATGACATTTAGCAACACTAAGAGGACATGCTTTCATGATGACATTTAGCAACAATAAAAGGACAGCTTTCAAGATGACATTATCAATACTAAGAAATCACGTTTTTATGTAACAAGGCAAGCTTTCATGACAGCATTTAGCAACACTAAGAAGACATGTTCTCATAACGACATTTGGCAACAATAAGAAGACATGCTTTCATGATGACATTTAGCAGCACTAAGAGGACAGATTTCATGACATTTAGCAACACTAAGAGGACATGTTCTCATAACAACATTTACCAACACTAAGAGGACATGTTCTCATAACAACATTTACCAACACTAAGAAGACATGTTCTCATACGACATTTAGCAACAGGACATACTTTCATCACGATATATAGGAACACTAAGAGGACAGCTTTCATGACGACATTTAGCAGCATTACGAGGAATGCTTTCATGACGACATAAAGCAACACAAAGAAGACATGCTTTCATGATGACATTTAGCAACACTAAGAGGAATGCTTTCATGACGACATTATCAATACTAAGAAGCCATATTCTCATGATGATATTTTCCTTTCAACGTTCAAAGAAGATACGGCAAATAAAGTTTATTGAAACACTTTACTTTCTAGAATTATACTTCCTCAATAGCCTGAGACAACAAGGTATCTCCAGAGCAGGCTCCTTCATGATAAATAATTATTTCTTGAAGATCATAAACCCAATGGCTCAAGTAATAACGAATTCTTGCACGATTACCAAACAAAATGAATCTTCTTTGATGTTGACTCTCATCAAAAACACAATGCCACATATTTCTAAAGGAGTTTCCATTTGAAGATTTGTAAAATCTCCGACCGCGTGTCTTTAAGCAAATGAGTGCACTAGCAAGACATATTTTTTGCCTTTTTGTAATAGTTTGGCTGCTATGATTTGTTTCTTGTTGGCTATAATGAGAGGCACATTTTCTTTAATAAACTCCATAATTACAGTACATTATGCAATTAAGAAAATTGTCGTCTATGAGGAAAAACAACAAACGGGGTCAAAGAAAATGTTAAATCTATTAATAGTTATGTGGCAAGTTTACATGCTCCATGCATTCGCCTTGTGCATACTTAAAGAAGGATATGGAGCACTACTGGTACGACCATTTTAGACGTAACGCGAACCTATCCTGCAACGTGAAATGATATACAACAATGTATCAGTATGTTCACAAGTGCATTAGTAAGTATGTCACACCACGATAGGAAAGCTATTTCTTTCCATGATTAACAGTCTAGTGACGATATTCCAATTTGTATTTTTAGTGTGGTAGGGGTTCTTGTGCATAGGAATGGTTTGCCCTTTGTGCCACTTCCCCAGAAGACCGTCTAGGATAAATCTTCAGAGACAGGTTTGCCTGAGCCAGTCGACGGAGTCGAACGACAAATCATGCGTTAAGTTGACAAGACGCTGTCAAGTGTGTCATTCTCTCAGTACGCATTTGACATCGATTTTTTTTTTTAGTGTCATTCATGTCCACCCTTGCGCCGACCATTGAGATATACAGTCATCTCTTCGTAGTTCTCCCTTTTAATCTTGCAGTGTTCCAAGTAGTATATATGCAGACCGTGACTCACTGCTGTATATATGCAGACCGTGACTCACTGCTGTATATATGCAGACCGTGACTCACTGCTATATATATATGCAGACCGTGGCTCACTGCTGTGATCGACGGTAATATTTAGACATGCGGTCCTCTGCAGTACACATTCAGCTGACGATTCACTATAGTATTTCAGCAATCGTTTTTCCACTGCAGTGTAAATGCAGGCAGTGAACCACTGTACTATACGAGTATACGAGCAAAGTTTATTCACTGAAGCATTTAACAGATGGTGATCCACTGTAGTGCATTCGCAGACGTTGAAAAAATTCGGACCAAAATCTGATAAAACCCAGACAGCTCCTAGGACATAAGTTCACATGATAGTCCGAGGTGTTCGAACCTTTAACAAGCTCTCTGCCCCTTGTCCTTCTCAGTTATGCACGGTATTCCACTTGTGCAAGCAGACCCACAGGTCTTGTGGTTGTTCTTGTAACATGCAACTTTTGTCCAAAGTCTAATGTTGTGGGTTCGTTTTTTCCTTAATTTTTCGTTTTGGTTTCACAGCGTAGCTGGCTGGATGCACAGAATTTGGCTGAATATTAATTTGCTGCATCATTCGTGGGCTGTAAATGCCAACACTCATTTGGGCGCTAGGTGGCCCTGGCGCTTGTCGAATCCGGTGTTGGATGCATCTGCTGGGACTAATAGCATAAGCTGCGACAATGGTTTCTGTCATTACTATTTTATCTCCAGCGATTTGACATTCCTGTGCAGGGAGAATGTCAATAGAATATTGAGTGGAAGGGGTGAAAGTGTGTGTGCGTGAGTGCGTGTGAGAATTTAAACCGAGTCAGTTTGGTTTGCAGTTTCATAGAGTGGAAGTAACGTTAGGACAGCACTGTATTCAACTGCGAGTATAATGTGTCTAAAACTGCGAGTATAATGTGTCTAAAACTGCGAGTATAATGTGTCTAAAACTGCGAGTATAATGTGTCTAAAACTGCGAGTATAATGTGTCTAAAACTGCGAGTATAATGTGTCTAAAACTGCGAGTATAATGTGTCTAAAACTGCGAGTATAATGTGTCTAAAACTGCGAGTATAATGTGTCTAAAACTGCGAGTATAATGTGTCTAAAACTGCGAGTATAATGTGTCTAAAACTGCGAGTATAATGTGTCTAAAACTGCGAGTATAATGTGTCTAAAACTGCGAGTATAATGTGTCTAAAACTGCGAGTATATTGTGTCTAAAACTGCGAGTATAATGTGTCTAAAACTGCGAGTATACTGTGTCTAAAACTGCGAGTATAATGTGTCTAAAACTGCGAGTATACTGTGTCTAAAACTGCGAGTATAATGTGTCTAAAACTGCGAGTATAATGTGTCTAAAACTGCGAGTATAATGTGTCTAAAACTGCGAGTATAATGTGTCTAAAACTGCGAGTATAATGTGTCTAAAACTGCGAGTATAAGGTGTCTAAAACTGCGAGTATAATGTGTCTAAAACTGCGAGTATAATGTGTCTAAAACTGCGAGTATAATGTGTCTAAAACTGCGAGTATAAGGTGTCTAAAACTGCGAGTATAATGTGTCTAAAACTGCGAGTATAATGTGTCTAAAACTGCGAGTATAATGTGTCTAAAACTATAAGCTTTTTTCCTTGTGCATGCATATCTGATCGTGTCCTTAATAGGAGTCACCTTTTAAATATACATATTATTTAAAGCTTCTGAACTGATCCTGTAAGACTATATCGTATATGTGCCTTAAATATCATCTTAATATTAAATTAAAGAAGGTGCTACAAAATTTTCTTAGAAAACTGTAATTAAATTAAAATATTGATTTAAGTTTAAATTATCATTTGATTGGATTTAGAGCACAGCTTCATTAGGAGTAAGAGATATATCAGTCTTCTCATTTATCTATTTATCTATCTATCTATCTATTATCTATCTATCTATCTATCTATCTATCTATCTATCTATCTATCTATCTATCTATCTATCTATCTATCTATCTATCTATCTATCTATTATCTATCTATCTGTCTATCTGTCTATCTACCTAATCTACCTAATCTACCTATCCATCCATCCATCCGTCCGTCCATCTGTCTGTCTATCTATCTGTCTATCTATCTACTCATCCGTCCGTCCATCCATCCATCATCCATTCATTTCTGCCTGTACATTATATATATATGCATATATCTGTTTGTTTGTATGAAAATATCTCTCCTTCTTGTCTCTTATTATGTGCGAGTAGAGATACGCGTTAAAATTCTAAATTGTTCAAGTTATGACGTTGTCGAGATGTGCAATGTTCACTCTGAAATGTTGAGAGTAATTATTATTCCACGTGCATTGTTTGCCTACAGGCGGAGTTTTGTTCTTGGAATTGCCAGTCTATTATCATGAGGAAACTTGAGTGGTGAAATCTGAGATGTCGTTTTATTATTGAAAAAGTCCAAGAAAGGGAACAAAAATAAAAACTGCACACTGACAATCTTTTAAGACAGCCAAGCGTATAAAAACTGCGAACGGATACGCGGGAAAGAAATGCCTGCCATTTGAACAATTTTTTAAATGTAATAGCTGGATTTAAACGGCAGGAATTATAACTCACAGTAGTTTTGATATTATTTATTCACATTATCGCACTCAAATCTCAATATTCATATTCAGTTATCAGATTTTTGTGATTCTTATTTTAAAACGTGTATTTTAGAGTCTTCTCTTTAATATTACATAAATGTATCAAGTGACTGTTATTCTGATTCAGCAGTTAGCATAAGCCAGAGTGAGGACAAAGCATTCGACTCGGGATTCTGACTTGGCCAGACCGAGTTGCGGTCGCTTAAATGTTAACTACTATTCAGTGTACTTGTACAAAGGCAGTTAAGTATGACAAGTTGCCTGTGGCCCTAGGTTATACAAGTTGTCGGGGGCCCATGGGTAAGTGTGACAGATATGATTTTGGATCCTTGGTTCAGTGTGACAAACTGTTTGGGATCCTTGGTTAAGTGTAACAAGATGTCTGGAGCCCTTAGTTAAGTGTGACAAGCTGTCTGGGGCCCTAGGTTAAGTGTGACAAGCTGTTTGGGGCCTTTGGTTAAGTGCAACAAGCTGTGTGGGGCCTTGATTAAGTGTGACAAGCTTATGTGGCCCTTGGTTAAGTGTAACAAGCTGTATGGAGCCTTGGTTAAGTGTAACAAGCTGCCTGGGGCCCTAGGGTAAGTGCGACAAGTTGTCTGGAGCCCTTATGCTAGCGATGCTCTCCACTGCAAGCAGAACAAAGTGTGTATGGAGATCGTGACAGACACTGAGTACGGAGGTGAAAAGAATGCGTGATACATTGTGAAAGATAGTGTGACATATTCTAGGTGATAGGGAGTGAAAAATTGAGTCTGGAGAAACGTGACCTTTAGCATGAAATTACCAGACGATAGAGTGACTGATACAAAACAAAAGAGATCATTACTTGCAAAGAGTGATGAATAGATTGGAAATTA
>CM054177.1:74382662-74395162 GCA_028829895.1 Sinotaia quadrata | reverse complement strand
TACTATAGGAAACTGACGCAATTATGAGTCCTTGATTCTAACCATCCTTTCTCAGAGGTAAAAGAAAATGGAGAATGAGTTCCAAGCTTATTTCCACCACAATTCACTGCCAAGTTGGAGAATACTTAATGAAATTGACCTTATTGCAGGTATGTCACGTTTATTCTTAGCAGGTCTGATAGCTCAGTTCTCTCTCTCTCTGACCTTTTAACATTTACTGACATGTATTGTCTAAGTGGGATTGACAGTACAAGAATGGCATAATTTTCTGGACCTACATTTCCGTTTCAGCCTTCGTTTCCAGCAATCAAGTTACAAATAACGCGCAAGACTAAAACCTTTTCGAGTATAATAAAATACATAACAAAAGCAAGTCATATAAAATATATGATATTATTTTTTAACGAGGATGTCAGGATGGTACAAGCCTACTGAACCATTTGCAGTGGTCTATCAACTATAAAACTGAATTCAGCAATTTACTGACTTAGGGACTGCACACGTTTAATGCAGATTTACACTCACCAGTGGTGTATACAATAGGTTTTGTGCAGCAGAAGATGAGCCAGTGGATTCTACATGTATAGTGCAGCAATAAAATGACCAATGACATTTACACGTTTGACGCAACAATAGTACTTGTTAATGGACTACACAAGTTCCACCTGTAAATAACAAAGGTGAATGAATTGTACATGTTTACTACAGCACAACAATGGCCAATTAATTGAATGCAGCAGTAATACCTGACCAATGGCTTGTACAGTTTGAAAGCAGCCATAATAATGGTCAGTGGTGCATATTTAATTGTGGCATCTACGCTGGCCAAGTCTAATGCAGCAATAACGCTGACCATTGGGTTGTACAAGTTGAGTGCAGCAATAACGCTGACCATTGGGTTGTACAAGTTGAGTGCAGCAATAACGCTGACCATTGGGTTGTACAAGTTGAGTGCAGCAATAACGCTGACCATTGGGTTGTACAAGTTGAGTGCAGCAATAACGCTGCCCATTGGGTTGTACAAGTTGAGTGCAGCAATAACGCTGCCCATTGGGTTGTACAAGTTGAGTGCAGCAATAACGCTGCCCATTGGGTTGTACAAGTTGAGTGCAGTATTAACGCTGCCCGTTGGGTTGTACAAGTTGAGTGCAGTATTAACGCTGCCCATTGGGTTGTACAAGTTGAGTGCAGTATTAACGCTGCCCATTGGGTTGTACAAGTTGAATGCAGCAATAACGCTGCCCATTGGGTTGTACAAGTTGAGCCCATCAATTTACTGGCCATTGGAATGTGCAAATGTAAAGTGGTACTTTCTCTTCCCAATGTCGTGTGCAAAACATAACCACCGAGTCACGAGATCTTCGCTCTTATGTGACGTATTTGGTGGAATTTTAATGGACTGAGCTAAGAAATAGCCAATGGACTAGGCAGGTGTAAATATGGCTTAAGAAACGAATTGCGCAAGTGTAAGAAGTAATAAGCGATGGTCTGTACAAATGTATGTCCAGCATTGGAAGTAATTACCTATGGATTGCACAAGTGTAAGAAGTAATAAGCGATGGTCTGTACAAATGTATGTCCAGCATTGGAAGTAATTACCTGTGGATTGCACAAGTGTAAGAAGTAATAAGCAATGGTCTGCACAAATGTATATCCAGCATTGGAAGTAATTACCAGTGAATTGCGCAAGTGCGGTCTAAGAGACAAGAACCAGTGAAATGCGTGAGCGTAAATCTAGTCTTGGACTTAGTCATTTATTGATTGTGAAAGTGTAATTACGGCCTAAGAAGTAAGAAGCAATGGAGGTTTGCGACAAATGTTAAACGCACGGGATGGACATGACTGAAGCTAGCTCACTATTTATCGAGACATTCTATCCAAAGACAAAATCTGAAACAAAGTTCATATTCGTTTTTACTTTTGATTCATGCTCGCATATCATGAATGTCATTTTACCTTTGGAAAATTATTCATGCCGTCACGTGGTAAGGGATATCAGAAATTTGATAAGACAAACAAGGAAGAGGTTATTCGTTGGACGGATAGATGGATAGATAGACTCACAGACGAATGAATGGTCGGATAGATAGATGTTAAATAAATAACTGAATAGTCAGATAATTAAGGATTGCGGAATGGATTTATAGATAACCGGACGGACAGACTTTAAATAGACAGATGAATGGACTGAGTACCGGAATGGATTTATATATAACCAGACGGACAGCACTTGAATGGACAGATGAATGGACTGAGTACCGGAATGGAGTTATAGATAACCGGACAGAGAGACTTTGAATGGACAGATGAATGGACTGAGTACCGGAATGGAGTTATAGATAACCGGACGGACAGACTTTGAATGGACAGATGAATGGACTGAGTACGGGAATGGATTAGACTAGTAAATTTACAGAATCTTTCGTTTATTTTGACAATCGGACCTTCACCATCATTCGACAATGTGGTCATCATCTCTCCTATCTTTGTTTCTTTCAAAATGGCGACCTCTCGAGAGAAAAATAAAGTGCTGATTAGCGGAGCCATGACGCGAGTTCAAACCTTTGCCCCTCCGCAGAGGCCAGTGAACCCTCTCATCACCCCGCGATCACTCAAGTTTCATCCTGAAGCAAATCAATAAACTGCTCTTTGACACCGTCACTCGCGGACCGTGCTTTCGCAGAATGCCGTTGTCTCTGTCTGACTCTTACCATTCATGTGGAATGTTAGAAAATTGGTATTTATTTTATTTTATTATGCTTTATAATTTATTACTTTTTTTCTCCTCATTTTATGGAAACAAGTCGTGAACTCTAAAATGTTCTTTGACGCGTCCTTTGAAAGGAAGGGCTCTTTTTCTTTTTCTTTTCCGGAGGGATGGAAAAACGGGAGGAAATGGAAAATCTAACAGGTCTTTCAACATGTTCAAAACTGAGGCCTAAAGGCGTTGATTAAATTGAAGTAGAGACCGGAAGAGAATAGCGGTAATTTTAAAACTTCAACATAATTGACATTCGACTTCTATCACGCCGATAGTTTTATAAGATCTGCTGATTTCTCGCATAGGTATTTCATGTATTTTGAGGGCGTGACGAACAGATTGATAAAAGAAGGGAACTGAGCTAAACAACAAACAATAGCATTACAACTATATGCACATAACATTTTCACTTGTTATTTACTTATCGATATATTTTTTAATTAATTTTTAGACGGTTTATTGAGATATGGTATGAGTTCATTTGTTTGGTAGTAATCCAATACGTTAATTATTTGGAACGTTGGTTATGTAGCCAACTAGTTAGTTAAGAAAGTCGTAAGTTGATTATTTAACTTGTAATTTAGCTACTGAGTGAGTTAATATCTTCATTAACAATTGTATATGTGAACACTGTGAATATTAAGAGGATACTGAGAATTATAACTTTATAAATGACATATAAATTAAGTGGGTTTCATTTACCTTTTGGCTTAAGTGTATAATTTAAAATTAATTCATTTGCAGCATGTCACAAACACTAGCTTAAGAATAACAAACACTAGTCTAATATTAGCTCGACACTTGCCTAAAACTAGCCCAATATTAGCCAGACAATAGCCTACTAGCCAGACACTGTCATAACATTACCCTAATATTAGGCAAACACTAATCGAAAACTAGTCTAGCAATAGCCTAACACTAGCTTAATATTAGCTAGAAACTAACCTAAAAGTAAGCCAACAATAGCCTACACTAGTCTAATATTAGCCAGGCACTAGCGTAACACTTGCGTAATATTAGAAAGACACTAACCTAACACTAGTCCAATATTAGCCAGACACTAGTATAACACTAGCGTAATATTAGTCGGACTCTAGACCATCACTAGCGTAATGTTAGCCAGATATTAACCTATTAACCAGACACTAACAAAACACTAGCCTAATATTAGCCGGACACTAGTCCAACACTAGCCGAATATTGGGCAGATGCTAGCCTAATATTAGCCAGACACTGATCTAGAAGGAAGCAAGGAAGGATTGGACCTGGTACCACTGTCCTCACAAAGAAAACAAATTTAAAATTCGTTTATGATGTATTTACATTTATTAATTACAAAGATGCACACAGAAATGCCATTGACAAATTCATCGCACAAATCAAACCCATTCCATAAGAATCATAATCTCTATTTAATTGTCGACCATTGATGAGATTATGATTATATACACACTCTCCTCCACACTACAAATATAAGGGTGATTCTAAAGTCTCCATACACAGGGAATGATTTTTTTCTCTCACTCAAATCCACGCTTAACACCAGTTAACACGAGTTCACCCGTGAGTGGATGAGACACGTCCGTATGTGTGTGTGTGTGTGTGTGTGTGTTTTTAAGGAATGTCAACCACTTAAAGCATGTTTTGTGACTAAAGGGACAGTTTGTTGAAAAGTGACCATTTTCCATCTGTAAGGAGATTATTGAATCACCTTGTTATATATGCAGCGATAATTAACATAAAGCCGATGTTATAATGTTCTATACATTATCGATCCCACATTACTTTTCAAGATCAATTGAGTACTGTGACGCCAACGACACCTAGTGAATGGTTATAATTATTATTACTAATCATATATAACTAATTACAAGTGATGAGAATCTTAATTTATGTCATTAATAACCCTCCAGAAGATATCACTCGTCTCTCTCACTTGGCGGATATGTGGGCGCTGTAAGCGTTTTCTCTTTTTCACGTTAGAGACAAACATTTACCGCTGCACAATATTTCCATAGGTAGAAAACTTCTTACTAAAGGAGAAGACAAACCCGTCTTTATATTTACCGAGCACCCATCCACCCACAATCTTCTCCAACATAAGGTTATCAATATCTGTAAGAAAAGTCAACGAATTTAACAATAAATTTACCACATCAACAATCAAATATACATAAAACAAATACAATGAAAAAATTTATTTGACATCAATATTTCATGAAACTATGTTCAAACTAAATTTAATACCTATACAGTCTTATATCTTAAAACATAATTCAACAGGTTAATATCAATACAAATCACAGGATAGTTCTTATCAGAGAACAGAAATTGAGTTATTGGAGATAAGAGATAATAGTTTCTACGTAACCTTGTATTGGCGAAGCCGAAATTGTCCTTTTGTGCACTTTTCATAAAAAAGTCGCAAGTTTATTGTTAACTTGATTACTTCATTCCCACGTGTATCCCACTCACGTTGTAGAACACTGATTTGCTGCTATTCTCTCGAGGCCATCCTGGGTGCTCTTTTACATATTAGCTCCCTCAAGCAGAACAATAATTGTAGCAATTTCCAGTAACTTCCTTGTACCAACAATTCCATGATGTATTCAACATACTTTGCCATCATACATCAATGGAGTCAGTGAATTCTTTACACATACACTGCAAAAGAAACTCCTTGTGTCTACCATTGTCATATTGGTTTATAATAAGTAAACAAGGAGGTTCCGGTAAAACAAGGAAAGGCTGTTTTTTCTTGTAAAATATAATCAGGGAACAAATGCAAAGTTTCCAATTTATTCATTTTCAACTCCATTCTCTTACATTCAAGTCTCAACTTACAGTTCCTGCAACAGTATTTATTAGCCCGATACATGCAAACAGCATAATAAATACAGCGTATCAATTTTATGAACAGATTCACTAGAAACAATGTCAACTGTTTAGCATACTACATATAAGCATCATAAATCACAGTTTTTAGAAACAATAGACTTCTCACTTAATACATCTCTAAGTTAAACGTAAGTATAACATATCAATAGCAAAATGCATGAAATATTTCTGAGTCCATTCTCTCTCAATCAGTCAGTTAACTCACTATTAAACTAACGGCCACCTTTCATGACCAGAATTCTTGCCACTCCAAATTCAAGTGATTAGACAATAGAATTCTCTACAGCAGGTAAACTTTCAATCTTAGCACATTGGTCTCATTCCCGTAAATCTTACCTTTTGGAAAATAAAAACTACTCATCTAGTTGGATCTGGTTTTGATTGCATCAGCAATTTCTTGCATATTCTCAACTAAAGTTGTTTACTCCTACTCTGACATTTACAAAAATTACCATCATAAGGAGTATCCGGGTCACTGCGACAATTTAACAATATATATAACAATTACGTCTAGAGATAGGGATGGGCAAATTTACTCCACGACGACGAGTGTAATATTCTAACTTCTGTTGGTCATCTTCTTTGTTGAAGAAATAGTTAAGTGCTCTAAATGGAAGTACAGTAGACAAAACTTTAGGCCTTCAAGAACATAATTCAGACAATTGTCTTATGATTAGTTTCTAATAGACATAGCAATCCGAGTGACTAAAAAAATATGTCTTCTTAACGTGATAGTTTATCGAAGTGTGTCCTGTTCACGTTGTGCGCTTGAGCTGTGCTCATAATTGTTTGCTATTCTGACTTTCCTTAACTACATCTCGAGCAAGTGATTTCTTTTTAGTAAGCCCTAGTATCCAAGGGAGACCAGTGAAGTTGATTCTACTTAATTTTAGGGGGTTTCGTGACACGGTCTTCAAGTATATTTAAATTTCTGTAGGCCTAACCTTCATTTATGTCTTTAAAACGAAGTTGGATGTAATGAACAAGAAAGAATTGGGTTTTAGGTTCGCAGTCGATAACAAAATGATGTATGGTATAGCTACTGTTTGCATACAAAAGGCAGCTGCAAAGAAAATATGTTGTGCGCATGCGTATGACTGCATTTGTACGTGCGAGGGGGCGCTTTTGTGACGCTTAGTGTGTACATGCAAGCCTGTAAGTAAGATTTCGATAGAGACCACTAGAAAAGAGTTGTGAGTGTATATGTGTGCGCGTATGTGTGGGTCTATGTGGGCGTAGTTGTGTGTGTGTATGCGTGTGTGTGTGCGTGTGTGTGTGTGTGTGTGTGTGTGTGTGTGTGTGTGTGTGTGTGTGTGTGTGTGTGTGTTGAAAATGCGCTTAGCATATGATTCTTGACTGTTCGAATTTTATTCTCTATATCAATTTCAGTCTTGTTGGGTGGAGGCTGATACAGAAAGAGCCATCCCCATAGGATATGTTTGTCACGTTCACTTATACACATACTAAAATTCAGTAACAAGTTTACTTTCTTTGAACTTTCTCCTAATTGGATATTCAAGACACATTACATGACTAATCAATTAAGATCGATAGCGTCAAGGGGCAGCAAAAACAAACGACGACATGATTGGTCAATAAATCTCACTAGCTTGGCTGGGCACTAATGATTCGTTTTAATACATGTTATCTTTTTCTACATAAGGAAAACCCAATTTGAGAAAGGATAGGAATTTTATATCCTTAGGAAATTTCTCTCTTTCTTTTTAAAACAAAAAAACAAAATATTTTTTTAGTAAAAGACAAAACGCAAATATAATGAAAAGATGGAATGATAATTTTAGGTATTTGCAGAGTAAAATTCGCTAATAGTTGTATAAGATGCTTTTTGCAAGATTATGTGTGGGATTTGGCATTTGAATTTTGTTACGGATATTTTTTATTTTGATTTGTTCTTGTTTTGAATTTCGTCTTGATTTTCGACTGTAAAACTTTATGATTTATTTATTTGATGAATGGAAAATACTCCTACATTATATAATGATGGTTGGCAAAATACTTTTACATTATATAATGATGGTTGGAAAAATATTTCTACACGATAGAATGAAAAATTAAAAACAGAGTGTAATGAGTCCTAAATCATATAAATAAAATATGATTCTTCATAGGAATGGTCATCATAATTTTGCAAGAGCCGTGTATTTAGACCTTGCTGTCTTGCTGTTTGGTTCCAGGTAAAATGTTGGTAAAGATATGCAGTCATATAAATATTGTGCAAGAACTATGCCATTGGACCTTGCTGTTTGGTTCCAGGTAAAATGTTGGTAAAGATATGCAGTCATATAAATATTGTGCAAGAGCTATGCCATTGGACCTTGCTGTTGAGTCGATAATGTCTGTGTTCAACATTAGATCACATCCGACCGAGAAATCACTTTAAAGGGCCTATGGTATTACTGTTACAGATCGAATTTTACTCTTCCTGCCACTTGGTGATGGGTTGCTGTACAAACGCTAATTATGGATGAGAAATGTCGTGTGAACTCATGAAAAGTCTACAGTATATCACTGACAATTTAAAAGTATAAAAGATGATACAACACTACAAGATGAAGTTACATACAGCACAATGATGACGAATTTAACAAAAAGATGAATGAAGATAATAACAATTAGCTCAGCGCGACGTGACTCAGTACATATGTACGTCCCAGGTCGAAAACTACAGTGAGCATGCAATCACATGTTAGTATGACGCTGATACACAGTGGTGGCTGTTTTCTGATCACGTGAGTCATAGTTATATGTGTTCTTAGAGCGAACTTATAAACAAATACAAAGTATTCGTAATCATTCAGTCGTCATGGCTTAGAAACGCTGTCTGTGTGTAAAGAATGATTCTCCTAGTAAAGTTCCACTCTTGGAGGCACTGGATGCATTGTAAGTGGCCGTAAGAGACAAATGTACAGTCAAGCCTCGATGTATCTAGGTACAATGGACCGCCATAGATGGCTCAGTATACCCATTTCAGAAGTTTCAACATACCCAAATTGTGACACGATGGTTAATAATATGAAAAAAGTAAGAATGATACTTGCATAATAAACTGTAAACACCACAAACACCACAGTACAAATTTGTATGTTTGTAATTATGCTTCTTATGTAAAAATTAAAATACAAACAACGGAAACACTTTACCCACCAACTTTCGTTTCCGACCTTCGGATACCGACACACAGTCAGTTGAGGTTAGGAGTGAGTCCCGATTGCGGATGCTGAGGTGTCTTATGCGATTTCAGTAACATTAAATAATTTTTTTAAAATTTACGAAATTAATAACTGTTATTACAGTAACAATATATTGTAAACAACAAGCGTACCTGTCTTTAGGACACAATTTTTGCTCGTCAGAAAACAAACAGAAACTACTAAGGTCTAATTCCGATTTTTAAAAAAATCTTTGTATTATAGGAGAGTATAATGCTAAATTTAGTACAGTATGTAGGAGAATCTAGCAGGTTTTTCTTAATGTTGTAAAGATATATTAAGGAGAGTCTTCTCAGAATACTTGATCGCCATTAAAACAGTTGATACCCTCCACATTCAACACAGCAGGTGGAATATACATTAGTAAATATATTCACTACACATAGCAGAAACGTGGTAAGCGACTGTTTTGCTAGACATTAAGACTGACAGCGACTAAAGTGCTTTTGATATACCTGAAACTCCGATGAAAGCAAGTCCGATGAAATAGAGTTACTGTGGGATTGATAATTATTTTAAAAATCTTCAGTACTGTTGCAGTCGGGACCATCGATTGCTATTGGAAGTAAGTGGCCGTTCACATGTGAATATGCCCAATAGAGATAGGGCAAATATATAATGAATAGGGGAAAACATTCGTACTCCACAGCTTTAAATGCCTCGGTCCATACAGTTTTAACATTGCTATACAAATTCACTCAAAAGGTGGTGTGTGTGTGTGTGTGTGTGTGTGTGTGTGTGTGTGTGTGTGTGTGTGTGTGTGTGTGTGTGTGTGTGTGTGTGTGTGTGTGTGAGGTAACGTATAATGCGTGTGGGGTTTTCAAATCTACGTACAAACATAGTCTACATCAGAGTCAAGCTTTTCTCGGCAATGTGTTGTCAAGTGTAATTTGTCCAAGGAAGTCTGACGTGCTTGCACTGCCGTAATTACAACGGCGGCCTTGCCTGCTTTTCCCCCCGTCCTTAGTTCCGTCTTGCAGAGCGAAGATGTCAGCCACAGTACTGGTATGCTGCTGGCTTCCCTGTAATTCTAAAAGAGCATGATTTTCTCTAGCACGGTACCAGAGGCCAGTCACTCTTCTTTCACGAACACCGAGACAGCGGAAGGTTTTCTGATCGAAGTGTGCCCAAAAACGAAGGGCGTCTTGCGGCAGTCAAGGACACTGGCGCTTAGAGTTTATTCTCATTGAGTGGGCTGGGGAGGGAGAGGTCTCACTGTCAAAAGCGGGTAAGAGTTAAAATCTTGGTATCGTACATGGACGTTCATGATCTAAACCTCCAGTACATGCGAGTTGCGTCATCGACTTCGAAGTGAGATGATCGTAAAGAGGCAATTAACATTGTACTAAATTTACACTACTTAATGAAAGAAATTACATGTACAGAGGGAATATTGAAAATTCTAATTCAGATTATTAGATCCTGTTTACCGAAAGAACTCAAAAGTAAATAATAAACGCCAATCGGTGAAATAAAATCAATGCAAGATGTCATGCACGGTCTCCATATCACACATTTTACACACACGCACACACGTGTGCGCGCACATACTACACACGCTCACTTAGGCAAACAGACGTACATATGTATCGAGTCAGGTCGCGCTGAGCTAAGGACGATAATTTAATAAAACAAATCTTGTTCACAATAAGTGATCCACTTGTGAGGTGCCGCTCGGGCCGCCAACATCGTGTTCTGTCAGTCATCGAAAATACGTCATTAAACCTTTTTTTAAAAAATAGGAACGTTTTTCCTTTCTTTTCTTTTTTCCGCTTAATTAGCTTTCACGCGTCTTTGGGTGCAGTTCAGACATTCCAGTCTACAAGTTGAATTGCATGAACTTTGACCAGTTCAAAAGTGTAAATGTAGATTACGACATTCTCTTGGTTAACATATGATGCAGCTTAATACAAATAATTGTGGTTATTGAAAAATCCTCCCAAAGCATTATATACTTAGAAATCATTGCTATCTCGCATGGATGGATGGATGGATGGATTGATATATTTTCCTCAATATCCTTTGCACAATGAAGTTAGATAATTTACTTTTTTTATATCTAGACATATATGCTATTTCTGTAGTGTTAAATATTTCCATATTTTAACATCTTTAGTGACTTCCTTTATTAAATAATCATTTACATACAATTTTGGAGAGTTCCTTAAATAACCATTTATATTGAAACTTTCGTATTTTTAACAGATGAAGATCTCTGTTTAGTTTTCTTTAAAGCACCAAGACTGCTTTTGCATTCTGTTGCATTGATGTTAAAAGTTGATTTGTAAAATGCTTGAAATGCCAAGAGCATTTCATTTAAGTCAAAGTAGGGTTGTGTCATCCTAAAATGCCACTGATATTCCATTGATGTCAAAGTGAGTTTGTAAGATATTTATTATATCAACATAGCATTTCATTGATCTTAAAGTGGATTCGTAAAATATTTCTGGTACCAACAACATCTGATTGATATTTAAAGCGGGTTCATGAAATATTTCTGATACCAACAATACTTGATTGGTGTCTGAATTGGATGCGTGAACTAAAGTTTTGATAAATGATATATTTGATATAAAGTTTTATATATGTTAGCAAGTTGATTTATAAAATTCCAAAGTGCTAGCGACATTTTATTGACACTTGATGTGGATTTGTGAAATAGATGTTCTGAAAAAGGCATTTCGTACACTTCTGAGCTATGTATTCGAAATATTTCTAGTATTTCATTGCTGCCTGAAATAGGTATTCGAAATATTTCTAGTATTTCATTGCTGCCTGAAATAGGTATTCGAAATATTTCTAGTATTTCATTGCTGCCTGAAATAGGTATTCGAAATATTTCTTGTATTTCATTGCTGCCTGAAATAGGCATTCAGAAAAGTTATGGTTTGACGCCTGAAGCAGATTTTGTCAACATAATCGTGCATACTCTACCAAGGACATTTTCATGGATGTTGTAGTGTTGGTCATAAAATTGGATTGCTAGAGGCATTTTTAAAATGTTAGTGGGCTTGTGAAATAATTGTACATATGTCACCAGTGACATGTTGCTAATACATGAAGTGGATTTGTTAAGTGGTTGCATGTATATGTACTGCCAAATAAGTTTTTACTGTTTATAAGTTTGTAAAACTTCACAGGTGTAAAGAGATTGTGTAAGTAGATTTTCTTTTAAATCCCTTCAGTAAAAATGGTGTGTTATTGTTAATGTCCGAGAGGGCTTCGTAAATACTTACAATGGAGCTTGTAAAACGATCTTAAATCTTTTCATGGAATTTAATGGATGCTTTGTCTGAAGCGAGCTAGCAACACTTAACTTTGCCAAAAGGATGCGAAACACTCACAGTGTTGATGAAGTATCATTATTAAGTTATATGAATTTGCAAAATATTTAAAATGTCCATGGAATTAAATGAAATATTGAAAGTCTGTGAAATACTGATAGACAAAATGTTTCATAAGTGTCTGGAACGGATTTGTGAAACTTCAATAACTTTTGTTTCATTTTATAACAGGTTAGCATAATATACGAATTTCTATATAGTTCGAATTGCATTTTTATGTTAGCATTATCATACAATCAAATACTGATTTGTTTGGAATTCTTTAAG
>CM054177.1:74227662-74380162 GCA_028829895.1 Sinotaia quadrata | reverse complement strand
TTAAACTAATAATCTTCAAATGTACCTATATGTGACGCCAACTCTACTTAGTTAATAGGTATAATTATTATTAACTAATTAATCATCAAAAACTAATTCTAAGGTATGAGAATTTTCATTTATTTTATTAATGATCCTCCGGCAGACACCACTCGTCTCTCTCATCTGGCGGGTGCTGTAAATGTTTTGTCTCTTCCACAACATTAAGACAACATTTACTGTCACACAATGTTTCCATTATATCCACAAATCCGTTTTAATCTATATTTAGCGGGCCCCTATCCACCCACTTTCTTCTCCAACATAAGTTTATCAATATGCATAAAGGTCAATAAATTTAACAATAAATTTATTAAATTAACAATTAAATATACGTATGATAAATACAATGAAATAAATTTCTTGACATCAATTATTTCCATGAAACCACATTCGAATAATTTCTATAAATTACAGTTTATGCCTATAATACAAGTCAATACAAATCATAGGATAGTTCCTATCAGAGAACAGAAATGGAGTTATTAGAGATAATCAATATTATTAGTTTTTACATAACCTGAATTAATCACTTTCTCAACAGTCTTTAGGAGTTATTGGAGATAATCAATATTAGTTTTTACATAACCTGAATTAACCACTTTCTCAACAGTCTTTCACTTGCTGTTGCAAAAATGTCACAAGTTTATTGTTCACCTTGTTATGCCACATGCTTTTCTCCTTAGAAAACACCGATGAAGTGCTATTCTGTTGAAATCAACCTAGGCGTTTTCTCCCGCCATACCAGCCCCCCCTCAAGCAGAATAACAATTTCAGCAATTCTAGTACTTCCTATTACCAGAAATTGCTCATGTAGTCAGCACACCTTGCCACCATACATCAAAGGAGTGTAGTGTATTTCTTTCACTTACAGTTACTGCAGCAGACAATTCCCACATCTTCCCGTCATAGCAATTTGTAATCAGTGAACCAGTACATTCAAGTAACACATGAAAGACTGCTTACTCACAGGGAGCAAACCTAAATTTCCAATTTATCGCTTTATAACTCCATTCTTTCTTACATTCCAATCTAAACTTACAATTTCTTGCAATGGTATTTATTAGCTTGATACACGCAAACCGCATAATAAATACAGACTATCAAAACAATGACAAGTGATTAGTACACAATATACGAGCATTTGTAGAAATAATAATCTTTTCTCATAATACATCTTATTAAAACACAAGTATATTATAATCAATAGCCAAAAGGCATGAAATATTTCTAAATCCATTCTCTCTCAACCACTTAGTTAACTCACCATCAAGCTAACGCCCACCTTTCAAGACTGGACTTCTCTTTGCAACTTCAAATTCAAGTGATCAGACAATCGATTTCTCTACAGCAGGTAAACCTTTTAATCTCAGTCCATAGGCTAGTCTCGTTCTCGTAAATCATAAACAATCGATAATAAAAACTACTCACCCAGTTGGGATGGTTTGCATTACATCAGCAAATTTCTAGCATATTCTCAACTCTTGTGTTTACTTCAACTCAGACACTTTCAAAAATAAGGAGTGCCCAAGGTTGGGTTCCTCTGACAATTTAACAATTTATATAACAATTAAATTTAAAGATAGGGGAGGCAAATTTACTCCGCCACGCTGTATATATATATATGATTTGATCTTTATGCACAAAAGTGTAAGGACAATGATTAAACGAATGGAGCACTAACAAAAGTAACCATCACATTTGCATAAACGTTTCACTGTAGGTAAGAGCAATTTAAAATAATGTTTATTTGGTTGGCATGTAAATAGGCTTGTGGATTCCTATAATAATATCAGACTGTTGATTCTTTGTCAAGACAACAATGGGGCTAAAATATATTTTCCTTTATAAAAAAATAAAAGATACTTTGCAATTCGATTTTCTGTGGCATACAAAATGAACGTATCTACCAATACAACCCTCGGCCAGTAAACGGTGATCATGGAAGATTAGAAAATGGTCAAGATCAATATTCGACAAGAATTAATAATGTTTATGTTGACAGGTTCTGTATACATTATGCATTTCGTGCTTTCATTGACTGGAATGACTGTAGAGTAAATGTCTGTAAGGATGCTTTGTTAAGCGTGCACATGTTGTGAAGTATTTCACTGAGTGTTCTCTTTAAGTTGTCTGCAAAACTTTTCCCTGGTGGAATAAATTAAACTCCTCATGTTCACGCCGTGCCCACAAAACCACGCATAAGTGTATCTTCCACTCCGAAGACCTCCTAAGAGAATATAATTGACAATCGGCCTATTGCGTGCCAATAGGATGCCATCGATTTTGAGCTCACATTATTCCAAGTTACTTCAAGGTTCAAGAAAAAGTTCTCTCCCTCTCTCTCCCTCTTTCTCTCAAAACACCCACCCATATAACACACACATAGATAGATAGATAGATAGATAGATAGATAGATAGATAGATAGATAGATAGATAGATAGATAGATAGATAGATAGATAGATAGATAGATGGATGGATGGATGGGTAGATAGGTAGGTAGGTATATAGCTAAAGTCTGGGAACATAGGTGAATGTACATAAAATAAGGTTTATTGATAGTACTTTACAATACATGATACGTTCAATGAGTTGTCTCCCTTATTAGCAATGAATAGTTCGTCAGAGGTATTTTCAGTCTATAAAAGAAAAGTAATAATATTATCTATTTCCAGGCCGTATGCCCAGCTTGTATGTATGAGGGAGAATTACACATACCGACACGTACACACAATTACACACACACACACATACACATATGACACACACACATTAAAACCATAAAATCCAAGAAACGAAAGTGATTTTGAAGCCATTTCCTTCTGGTGAGTTATGAGTATTTTCTTTGAAAACGAACAGTTGTGAAATACAGCATGACAACAACCTCAAATCTGAGAGCACGATATGAGCATTTCAGTCAGTTATCGGCACAACAGACAAGGATCTGTCATCTCAAACTGCCTACTACATTTACCAAGATTTTTTTTTCATACCAATCAACGGCAAAGTGGTTAAATTGTCATCAGTACCTCAAATATTTTCTTCTAAGGCAATTATAAAAGCCAGCTTAAAATTGTTTTATCTAACATCTTTACTTTCATACAACAGAGTATAATTATTGTGTTCTTTAACATTGTTTTCAAGGAATGCATCATATTATCATAACCAAGTTAAGGAGAGCGCTTCCGACCTAGGTTGGTTTCGTGCAATGAATCATGAAAGCCAAGAGAGTTATGTAATTATACATAAATATGTGCGTGTGTGAGTGCGTGAGTGAGTGAGTGAGTGACAATGCAAACATGAATAATTTTAGCAATTAATTCATTGCAAATTTTGAGACTTCAGGGGGTTTTTGTGCAAGAGAAGGCTTGTGGAAGTTACCATTTGCCTGGGGTGATAAACTGAGTCCAAATTTATTTAGTGTCATTTGTTTGAGTGCACAAGTATGTGCCGAAGGAAAGAAGCAACACCCTTGTCACGCTGAAGCAGTCCAGGAAACAAGTGAGGCTAGAGGGAAAAAAATTAATGGCTAAGAGTATATCTTCCTAGAGTTGACTCACCATTCATGACTGACCGTCTTTTGCCCTCTAGGGTTTTGATTGTCTACTTCACTTCCTGTTTTCCTGTAGTACCACTTGAATGGCACGTGTAGGTTTAAGTTCTGGGTGAATGAACAACGCAAGAAAAAGTTGTGTCTCTAAATCCGTATGCTGGACAATAGGAATATGGTTCTGAGCTAAGATTTATGTTATCCTTTGTGCCTCTCCACTGAGTTGGTGAGACAATACCGAATCCAGCCAGCCTTTTGTGTAGAAATAATGTAAGACTGAAAGCTACCACTTGACATTCATACTGCTGCTTGGAAGCAGACTCTCTTTGGTAATTCAATCAAGAAAGCATGAGGACAATATGTCTTAGAACGATTATGTGTGAAAGCAAAATCCGAAGATAGTGTAATTATGTGTGTCCAGTTTCAACCACAGGAATTTATTTATTATTTTAGCAATCAGTTTTATCATAATTTTCGTACGTATAATTTCAATGTGAGTGTGTGAGTGAGTGAGGAAGGGAGGGAGGGAGGGAGAAAAGAAATGTAAAACCTATAAGAATAGTCACATAGTAATGTGCAAAATATTTTCCAACAATGCATGCAATTCCTTGTTTATTACACTGGCCTCTGTTTGTTACACTGGCTTCTGTTTATTACACTGGCCTCTGTTTGTTACACTGGCTTCTTTTTATTACACTGGCCTCTGTTTGTTACACTGGCTTCTGTTTATTACACTGGCCTCTGCAGGAAGGCAAAGCCCCCATTTTTATGTACCACGATCTACACCAAGAAGCAGAGTGGATCCAGCAAAGACAAAGGGGTGGTAGAACCTTCACAGGAAACGACACAATACCCTCACCTCTGAATGGTACAAATGTTGAACATGCATGATAACTCTGCATATTAAGTGACCTTGAACGGGTGCAATAGTCTGGATGATGTCGTCATTAATTTTGCCCTTTATACGTTGAACAAATTTTAACTAACTGGAAGTACCACCTCTAAATTTCACCTGAAGAGTAATTGTATTTTAGAAGCTTAGTAAATGGCTATAGAGACATTTCAACCCTATTTGTATGGTCGCGAGTTCGTACTGCAAAAAGATCACCAATCGCTCATTTATTTATCCAGAGCTAAAACTCAAATGCACGTATCATGCCTTGGTCACTCTTAATGCAGCAATATTGTTTCCACGTAGAGTATATTGCAGGGAAAAGCAGCAATGCTTCAGATTTTCTCAGTAAGCATATGGCCACTGAAGGAAACAGATGCACACAGTCCTGCGAGCACACCCAATCCAGTTACCCGGCTAAAGCAAGATGCCTTAGAATTCATACCTCTGATCCATTGAGCTTGTCCTAATAAAGACAGCACTTGAATTTCACCAGGCAACAGTACTGTCGCCCAGGTGTTAACTGTTTGTAACTCCCTTGATATTATTAATTATTTGACTTTGAAGTTTTGCTAGTTTGCGCTCTGTAAAAGAACCTGTATTCGTATATATGCACTATTTTGTAAAGAATAATTTTACTCATCACCATGTGCGAGGAATGTACATAACAACAAATTCCAACTTTCTCTTTTGAGTCTGTCCTTCATCTTTTTCTCGTGTGCTCTCTTTCCTTTTCTCCTCTCTTTTTTTCTCCTTCCTTTCTGCCTATAGTCCTGCTTTCTCATATGCTCTTTCTTTCTCTTCTTCTTTCCTAATGAATGCAAGGTCAACCCGTTTTGGGCCTAATTCTTCCCAAACTTTCTGAGTTGGGTTCTCAACGCCATCATGAGTATTTCACTTAGGTTTAGTTAGCAAATTGATTTCAATGTTAATGATAACATCAAATGTTTTAAGGTTGTTAAAAATAATTACGCTCATTAGATGTTTACTATTGCTGTGAAAGTGATTTTGCCTTTACAATTATTACAAATCAAAGCAAATCACAATAGTACATACAACTATATACCAGACATGCACACAATTGACTAAATTCGTTTACTGAATTAGTGTGAATCAGTTTATATTTTAATTATTAATTTGATTTGCCCCTCTCTGCGTATTATATACCGCCTTTGAATCTACATGAAATTCATTGATATGTTCAATTGCTATCTTTGTTGCTTGGTTCATTTAATTTGAATAAATGGTTTGTTCTTGTTAACATTTACACTTTCTACATTTATAAGAAAAGAGGATGTGCTGATTGAAGGGTAAAGGGTAAGTGATTATTGTTTGTAAAATCCGGGATAGCTAGCATACGTTTAATTTTATGTATTCTGTTAAGGAGAGAGGTATGTGAAGACCAAAACAGTAAGGGCAATCTTGTTGGTAGTAACACATAAATAGACCTAGATGGGAACACTCAGTGCGAGTACAAAATATTGTATATTTACGAGGCACAAAGATTTTGATCGATATTTCTCGTCTGTGGGTTATGAAATTTTTTATAGGCACATCAATGGAGATTAATTAATTGGATTAATTAGGCTATTAACCATCCACATTAATTAACTGGATTAATTAAGCTATTAACCACCCCTATTACATAACTGGGAACTCAAACTATGCGCATGTGAACACACACACACAAACAAGCCACCCTTGGGGATACAGTGAACTAGAACAAGCTTCGTGTATCGTGTTCCGAAAACTCTCTGGGGCGGGGAGGGGGGTACAGTGACCTAAAGCACATTATTTTTAGGTATCGTTTTCCGAGAGTACGAATGGGGAGGGGGTACAGTAAACTAGAACACGCTTCTTTTATCGTGTTCCGAAAGTGCCCTGGGGAATACAGTGAGCTAAAATACATTTCGTGTACCATATTTAGAAATCACCCTGGGGGATACAATGAGCTAAAATACATTTCGTGTTCCATGTTTAGAAAGCACCCTGGGGAATACAGTGAGCTAAAATACATTTCGTGTTCCACGTTTAGAAAGCACCCTGGGGAATACAGTGAGCTAAAATACATTTCGTGTTCCCTGTTTAGAAAGCACCCTGGGGAATACAATGAGCTAAAATACATTTCGTGTACCATGTTAAGAAAGCGCCCTGGGAGATACAGTGAGCTAAAATACATTTCGTGTTCCATGTTTAGAAAGCGCCCTGGGAGATACAGTGAGCTAGAACACCATGAAGACTATCACGTTTCGACAATGGCATACTGAAAGTTTTTAACATTTGCACAGTTTTATGATAAAACACCCTGGGGGGATTTCGGATTTAAGGGATTTTTTTTTTAAAGTAGGACATGTCTGCACTCAAAAACACACGCACGCACACATATGAAGATATATATATTACTAGCTCAAGCAATCACCCTACTCATCTCTCTGTCTCATTCTTTATAAAATATTCATGCGTTCGTGTACATCTGTACAGATTTACTTCTTCAAAGATTAAACAATTACGAACAAACAGATATACATAGCGCAGTCTCTTCCTCTATCCAACACACACATACACATATACAGACAGACACAAAAACGAACACATCTCAAACACGCGCACACACACACACACACATCTCAAACACGCACGCACGCACGCACACACACACACACACACACACACACACACACACACACACACTTTTTTTTCATTTGCATAGAACTCATTATAGAGCAAGCATAACAATACACATGCAAAATATGTTCTCTCTCTGAACACCTCCACCCTTTCATTTTTCTGAACACACATTCTTACACAAACAATATAACGGATCAAAAGTTAATGCATAAATACAAGCATACAAAACAAATATCTCTCTCTTTCAGCTTCCCTCTTTCTAAATCACAAACGTACAGTCAAACAAATACAAGACACGTAAAGGCACACACTAGTAACTTCATATTCAAACGATCTCTTGGCAACAATGACATGTACGAATCGTAGCTCCTGTGCCATTTTGCTGTAAACATACACATTGACGTGTACAAAACATAGCTCTGTGCCTTTTTGCTTGTAAACATACACATTGACGTGTACAAAACATAGCTCCTGTGACTTTTTGCTTGTAAACATACACATTGACGTGTACAAAACATAGCTCTGTGCCATTTTGCTGTAAACATACACATTGACATGTACAAAACATAGCTCTGTGCCATTTTGCTGTAAACATACACATTGACATGTACAAAACATAGCTCTGTGCCTTTTTGCTTGTAAACATACACTCGCACAAATCAGTAGATGTACATTCAAAACGTCAAACGATGGTTATCGTGTTTATACAATTTTTAAAAGAAATGTTCTCGCTCAATCTATTCACACAGAAACACAAACAACTATGCGCTGTATCTAATTACTCTTACCGAAGTTGTTTAATAAATCTATTTTCAAGGATACCTTCATAATCCCTTCTTTGTTCGCAGCGATAGGATAAACTAGCTATTTTGAATCAAATTACAAAAACATTATAATCAATCCTTTTAAATAACATTTCAAAGCAAACATTTGCACGATGAATATGTGTTTCTTTTGCTTTCACCATTAGCACTTTAATTTCATTTTAATCACTGTTTGCTAAGACTATAAAATGTTTTCTGGAATTATATACATCTCAGATATGTTTAATAATTAATATTTAAGACAAAACAATTCTCATAAATGAAATTAAATCATTTCAAGATTTCAAGACCTTTACAAAGGAAAAGGTTATTAGCTAAAATGAACTTTCGTTTTATGTTAAAAGGATGAGTTGAATAGGTATTTGTTCTTGTTATATTTATTGCTGCCATTGTTGTTGATGAAGAAGTTGAGAGAAATTGTTTTCTTTTCTATTTAAATTGTATTTCTTCTTTCTTCGAAGATTTTAAATTTAACTTGCGAAAACAAATATCCATTTCAGATTCCTCAGGAACTGGAGCGTACTTTCATGTCTTGTTTGATCGATTTTTTACGTCTGGAAACCAGTATTTCCTGGCATTATGGTTTTGCTTAACATCATTAGGTTTCACGTACATCATTCCCTTAGTGTCATGTTATCGTCAGTACAGGGTGGCCTCAGGGGGAAACAACTTGCCAGTGTTTAAGACCATCTGCAAACACACATACACGCGCGCACACATACGCATACCCCCAAAAATATACATAGACATACAACTCAAACGCAATGAGATACACACACAAGCATAGTGACACGCACACAAGCATACCGACATTCGAACGTTCGCACCCAAAGCCAGTAAGAGGCCCTAAATATAAACTGCTTGCTTTAGAACGACAGATGGTTACTATAAGACCAATTGCATAGTATTTAAAACTGTAAAAATTAAAGTCATTTCTAGCAACGCACATTTTAAATCACACTCACACAGAGACAACAAGTACGTATGCACAAACCCATGCAAAGTATTTTGAAATGCCACGTAAATGCCAAAATTAAATCTTGCACAAAAATTATATCTAAAAGCGTTATTTGAATTGCACACATCATTTTCAATCGCAACGCCACACAAGCACACACATTCAAACACACCAACACAAACTCACACCATACAGACTCACTTAACCTATACACGAAAACACTGGAAGGCATAGAGGTACACAAGCACACACACTACACGCGTTATGTTCGTATGATTAACCCATACTAAGTGGGAATGTTTGAGAAGACAGTGTTGAGCAATGTTGTTACTGACAAAATATAAACATAATCAGTGTCAGTCTACAAAATGAGTCAAACATGTGTTGTTTAAGAAATCAATGGTGATGTTTTTGTTAATTCAGTGACAATAAAAAACATCGAGAGCTTCCACGTCTTACAGATCCAGTACTTTCTTCTATATATGGCATAGATTCAAGGCAGAGTTTGCTATTTTTATTTACAATTTATTAATTTTCAAACTCTGTGTGAATGGTGGCCGCAACATGTCTATGGATGTACGCCACACTGCACACACTGCCTACACTGCACACTGCACACACTGCATACACTGCACACACTGCACACACTGCATGCGTGCATCACATACCTACACACGGATGCATATATGTTTATCACTTGTGCATGGTGCGAATTAAACATGTATATGAATATAGCACTGGCTTTCGAAGATTTAGAGTGCCGTGTGCAACGTGCCCACGACACTGTGATCAATTCTTAATATGCAGAACTCTGTCTGCAGGTGGGTGTGGAGTTTTTTGTTCTGTTCTGCTAAACAGAGAAGCAGCATCAAGCATGGAATCGAGTGCTAGTGAACTGAAATGAATTTTATTTCTCTAGAGAACACGGCTTCTGTTGAGTTCAAAGCACACCCGATCTTATAATTGTACAATCGACAAGCTGGCTTAAATAGACGGTTCGTGTGTCGGACAGACAAATCAGAAGGCAAAATAAAGACTGAAGTGAATTTTGAGAAGAAACATCCCTTGGACATAAAAATCTGTTTAAGTTTAATTTAATTAGAGGGTAAAGGATTCTCCTCCCTCGTTCTCTTCTCTGCCCCTTTCCTGCTAACAATATGCATTATGCACTTTTCCCTTCTCAATCTGCTCCTTTTTTCGTCTCAATCATTTTAAAAAAAAATCTAACAGCTAAGTTTAACCGTCAAACGTACGCATTGTCACACCATTTTTTTTTTCTCTCTCCGCTCTATACAGGCACATGCACATACATACTTATCCAGCTTCAGTCAATTTACCTCACTCTGTAACCAGGCACACTTGTCCAGCCTCAATCAATTTACCTCACTCTGTACCCAGGCATACTTATTAAATCTCGGTCACTTTATTTCATGTTGTATGCAGGCATACTTATTAAATCTCGGTCACTTTATTTCATGTTGTATGCAGGCATACTTATTAAATCTCGGTCACTTTATTTCATGTTGTATGCAGGCATACTTATTAAATCTCGGTCACTTTATTTCATGTTGTATGCAGGCACATATACGAACCTCTCAACATTTTTGCTGCACACTAACAGACTCGCTTCCAGACTTACCTTCACTTAACGTCGAAACAGTAAGAGAAAAAAGTCGCGACTATTAAACACAGTTTGCCCCCTCCCCTATCTTTTACTATCGAATGAATGAACTAATTACAATGATTCGTTCAACGAATTCACAGCGCAAATGACTCGTGATGTCTGGAATGCGTGAAGCACTGCGCTGGGGCGGCACAAGTACCATTTAAAGTGCATTACCCTTTCCAGAGCTCGCTCTCATTACAAACGTAATTATTTGCTCACAAAATAATGGTGGACAGGGTATCAGGAGGTTAGAATTGCATTAACGCTGGAATGGAAAGATGAAGGAATTCACACACACACACACACACACACACACACACACACACACACACACACGTCATGCCGATGCTTTCATGCCTTTATATGTGTTTGAGAACTATTTATAGACATACCAACCAAACAATACCACCTAATGACCAACAGTTTGTGTACGAGAGACTGGGAGAGAGTTCAGGGCTTGAATAAATATGCATTCGAAACAAACGAAATTCTGAGACGATGTTATTTTATTTTATCGAAAGCATACATCGTGATAAAGTACAAATTGTCCAGACATTAATTAAGTTCTGGAAGAAAATATGTGCTCATAAGCCCTGATATAATCGTACAAATTATACATATGGATAATGTATTATTATAAAGCAAATGCAATTTTAATTTTGCAAAAAAGAAAACACAATATATGTTTTCTTATTTTGAAAACCCCTTAAAATTTAAAAGTTTCAGTTGTCAGTGTTTCCTTTCTTTTTTCTTTACTTTCCTTCAAAAGTAAAAAAAAAAATTAGCGTCTATTTGTAATAAAAATATTATTAAGATAGCTGGTCAGGCAGAAAGACGGACGGATGGATGGATGGATAGACAGATAGATAGACAGACAGATAGATAGGTAGATAGACAGACAGACAGATAGATAGATAGATAGATAGATAGATAGATGGATAGATAGATAGAGAGAGAGAGATAGATAGATAGTGTGGCTGAATAAATTTGCTTATCCCTTTTTCTATATTAATAATTATATCTTTCTTGCCAAAGTTAATGTGACCCGAACTTGGGCACTGCCTAAGATGATATTTTTGAAGTAAACAACTCAGATAGAGAATATGCTAGAAAGTTTGCTGATGCAATCTAAATCAGTTCCAAATGGATGTGTTCTGTGAGGGCACGCCACTTAGTTAATGAAAATTATTATTATTATTAATTAATCTTTTATAACTAATTACAAGTGGTAAGAAACTTAATTTATTTTATTAATGATCCTCCAGCAGACACTACTTGTCTCTCTCGCTTGTCAGATATTTTGGTGCTGTAAACGTTTTTCTCTATTCCACAACATAAAACAACATTTACAGTCACATTAATCCTTCCATGAGTGGAAAACCTCTTACTAAAGGAGAAGACAAATCAGACTTTAAATCTACATCTAGCGTGCTCCCATCCATCCAGTTTCTTCTCCAACATAAGATTATCAATATATGTAAGAAGGTCAATAAATCTAACAATAAATTTATTAAATGAACAATCAAATATACATATGACAATTACAATAAAATAAATTACTTGTCATCAATATTCCATGAACTCACGTTCAGATAATTTTATATCTACATAGTCTTTCTCTCTCTCTAAAATATAATTACAAGTCAACAATATAGTCAATACAAATCGCAGGTAGTTCTATGAGAGAATAGAAATGGAGTTATTAGAGATAGATAATATAATCTTTTACATGACCTGGATTAATCACTGCTTTGTCAGTCCTACACTAGCTTTTGCAACAATGTCACAGTGTTTGTGTGTCAACGCGTGTCTCCTGCCACACACATGGAAACAGTGATACACACTTTCCTCTTGAAACACTTGCGTGCTCTGCTCACCATGTCCGTTCCTTCAAGCAGAACACAATCAATAATTAAGGTACTTTCAATGTAATAGAATTTCCAGAATTTACCCAGAGTACTTTGCTCTGATACATCAAGTGTGCAGTGTACTCCCTTATAATGCTATCACACTGCACAACAGACATTTCCCACATCTCCCCAGTCACTCAGATGTATAACTTGTGAACAGGAAGACTTGAAACTTGAAGCTTGAAACTCAATACTCAAGACTTAAAGGTGAAACTCAAAAGTCAAAAGACCACTTGCTCACTGTAAAATTTAATTAAGGAGCAACCTAAGTTTCCTGTTCATCACAATATAACTTCATTCTATCTTACATCCCATTCTCAACTTACATTTCCTGCAACAATATTTATTTTACTATTGGGCTAATAAAGTATTTATTAGCCCGATGGTAAAATAAATACAGCATATCAAACAATGTCAATGTTAGCACACTACATGTGTGCAGCTTAGTTCAAACATTTGTAGAAATAAAAGTCACCTCACATAGTACATCTCTACATAAACACAATAGTAAATGTTTCTAAGTCCATTCTCTCTCAATCATCAAATTTAACTCACCATCAAGCTAATGACTGCCTTTCAAAGCCGGACTTTCTCTTTTGCCACTCAAATTCAAAGTGATCAGAGAACAGAATTTTCTACAGCAAGTAACTTTTTAATTTCAGCCCTTTGGAAAGTCTCGTTCTCATAAATAATAATCATTGGATAATAGAAAACTACTCAATTTGCAATCTAGAATATTTTTGCCTCAAGCTGTTTACTTCAACTCAGACACTTTCAAAAATAACACCATAAGGAGTACCCAAGGCCGGGTTAGTCTGACATATAACAATTTAAATTTAAAAATAGGGAGAGGCAAATTTATTCTGTCACAGGTAGTTTTTCTGACTAATAGTCTCACACTCGTTCATAGCAAAATCATTAAATGGGGATGGACCAAAAGTTATTTTGTTGAAGAAAGTCTATATTCTAATCACTTCAATTTGATGAAACTCGAGTCTGGTCATAAACATGATTATTAGCTTATGGTAAGTTAACTTACTGATAAAGAAAGAATGGACTTAGAAATAGTTCATGTATGTTTGCTATTGGTCCATAATTTGAATTGGGGAATGCTTTATGTAATTGAACCAGTATTTCTATGTTCAATAATTTAATTATGTTGTATATTATTCTTGTGAATTTGGATCAATGCTATATTTCTTATGCTGTGTGTGTATCAGGTTAACGAAATTGTTGCAGGATTTGTAAGTTGAGAATGTTTGTAAGAGTGAAAGAAGTTATAGAGGTTAAATATATCTGAAATTTAGCGCTGCCTTAATTTGACTTTTGCAGATAAAAGCACGCCCTTTTATTTACTTCAGGCTACACTGACTACTGTACTCTAACTAATCACGTTGATGTACGCATCCAACATTATCGGCGAAGTTATCAATAACATGTTGCTGTAAGTTAATTCCTGTGAATTCTGTTTGAGAGCCAATACAGCAAAAGTGGTGGCTAGAGTTTGGTCTCAAGAATTCACGAAGATTATTTTGAACATTCCTCATGATGTGCTGAATAGCACACATGAAAATTCAGGAACATTCCTCCTGATGTAATTGATAGGGCAAGGGAAATTCGGGATGATTTTCCAAGGTGCGCTTGGAGAGTGCATCGAAGATTCTCGAAGAGTTGTCTAACGTGCCTAGAAGGAGTATGCGAGGCCATCATCTAAATAAGGACAATGGCTTGTTGCAAACTGTGTGACTGTGAACACATACTAGTGACAGCAGCCATCTTTGAAAAGCTTATGTACATTGATTTTAATTATTTCTCTAAAACTCCACTCTCATGTCTATGATAAATTATGACTATGAATTTGATTATATCAATGTATATATATATATGATCATTTGACTGATGATGTCTATGCTAGGATAAATTGAACGATTATGTATCGTTAATCGAACATTGTTGTGAAGTGAGGTAAATGTCAATGCTATTTTGATTGTATTCATATGTTGTATATTTAATTGTTGATTTAATAAATTTATTGACCTTCTTACACATATTGAAAACCATATGCTGGAGAGATAGTAGGTGGGTCAGGGACTCGCTAAATATTGCTTAAAAGACGGATTTATCTTCTCCATTGGTATGACGTTTTCCACCTACAGAAATATTGTGTGACAGTGAATGTTTGTCTTTAATGTTGTTGAAGAGAGAAAAGGTTTATAGCACCCGTATATCTGCCAAGTGAGAGAGACGAGTGGTGTTTTCAGGAGAATTCTTAATAAAATAAATTAAGATTTTCATCACTTGCAATTAGTTATAGACGATCAGTAATAATAATAACTAATATCTAGGGTGGCGCTGTGTCTTAGATAAATAGATGTATGTATGTATGTATTATGGACGAACGGACGGACGGACGGATGGATGGATGGACGGACGGATATACGGACGGACGGGCGGACAGACAGACAGGTAGGTAGGTAGTGGGTAAGTAGATAGATAGACAGACAGACAGACAGACAGATAGATAGATAGATAGATAGATAGATAGATAGATAGATAGATAGATAGATAGATTACTCTGAGAAATAATAATTGCCACATCGAATGGTGCACACTTTACACTTCTTTCTCCTTTATCATCAGACCTTTCCTCGTTTGATGCTTTTCTTCAATGACATCATGTCTTGCTGCATACCTTCTCGTGACGACTGCCAGGAGCCGTACATCATTGACGTCGTCAAAATAATCGAGGACCACACCTGGGACGTTTTCTGGAACTCGCGTACCTCCTGGCAAAAGGTATGCATCCGACGAAAAGATTTCCAGATCGAGGTCCCGATGAACTATTTCCATTTCGACAAGATCAAGGAAGAGGTGTGGCCCAGGCTGAAGCCTAGTTGTTCACAGCATGCCTCCCAGCCCTCAACTGCAAACATGGCCTCATACGCTCATCACCATATGCCCAGCAAGGACATCAGCAAGGCTCAATATTTCCCCAAGATGGCGCTTTCTACAGAATTCACCAATAACACGGAGAAAGAGCAGACGTACAAGTTCCGTTTCGAGAAGACCCGGAAAGCATCCCTGGCCGTCACGTTCCAGCGGGGTTTCACTATCGGCGGCAAGGCCAACTTCTCTGTCGGACTTCCCAAAGTGTTACCAGCAGACAGCAAGGCTGGGGGAGAGGTGGACATGCATGTCAACGTCTCTAAGTCGACAGGGGAGGTCATCGAAGAGACACTGACATGGGAGGCGACTAGTGAGATCCACGTGGCGGAATCTTCGAACTACACTGCTAAGGTTCTGTTGTTGGACTCTCCCGTGTCTTACAACTTTAAACTCTGGACCAAAATGAGCATGCCAGTCGGAGCGGTGCCAGTGACAATTCGTCGGAAAAACGACAGCTTTCACTACACGCACGTCATCGAAAACTTGACGCTTGTGTTTCAGAAGCAACCAGTAGAGTTCTTGAAGGAGGTAATAGCCAAGGACACGGCGCGCTACTCAGTCGTCTTCGAAACCACTGGCATCATAGAAGGTGTCCGACTCTCTGGTCAGAAAATACTCCTGGAAGGAAAGAAAATCAATGCAAGACTTTCCGGATCCGTAAACAACCCTGTTAGGCTCCATAGTCTGGAACTAGAGCCCAGCGTCCTGAACTTAAGTAGAAGTAGCATTGCCAGCGGAGAGATTTTTCAAGATGGAGAACAATCGACTGCTTCGTGCAAAGCAAGCACTACACACATCGAGCGAAACAGCCCGTCAGTCGGATCGCCAGTGCAACTAGTTACGGCAGGCATACCCATAATTGAGGAAATACCCGAGGACGACGGAGGTGTCACCGAAGCAGACGTCCGCACGACAGATCAGCTGTACCCTTTACAACACCTGCACCACCAACACCCCCAGCAGCAGTATCCCTTAGTGCGTCAAGGGTCTGCAAAGGGCACGATACCCAAAATCCTGACGACAGCCTCTAGCTCTCTGGCGTCGTCGCCAATGTCAGAGAAAGGCTCTCCGGATATTTCCGAGACCAGTCGGAAAACAGAAACGATTACTACTGTCTAAAGAGAAACAGAAAGAATAGCAACTCTAGAAATGAGCAGAAAGAATAACGACTGTCTAGAAATGAACAGAAATAATTTTAGTCAACGAGAAAGGAAAAGAAAGAATTTCGATCGACTACAGAGGAGCAGACAGGAATACCTCTGTCTAGAAATGAACAGAAGGGATTACAACTGTCTAGAAATGAACAGAAGGGATTACAACTGTCTAGAAATGAACAGAAGGGATTACAACTGTCTAGAAATGAACAGAAGGGATTACAACTGTCTAGAAATGAACAGAAGGGATTACAACTGTCTAGAAATGAACAGAAGGGATTACAACTGTCTAGAAATGAACAGAAGGGATTACAACTGTCTAGAAATGAACAGAAGGGATTACAACTGTCTAGAAATGAACAGAAGGGATTACAAATGTTTAGAAATGATCAGAAAGGATTACTACACCATGCCAGAAATGAACATAAAGGATTACAATTGTCTAGAAATAAACAGAAGGGATTACAACAGTTTAGAAATGAACAAAAGGGATTACAACTTTTGGGGTAGAATCAGAAACGATTAAGAAAATGAGTTCAGAAGAAATAATACAACAAAGATTTCACTGGCGAATTAGAGAGATGAAAATATTAAAATTTAAATGTGCTGTTCATACGTTGCTCTTTCAGTTCGATGAAATTAATAATCTTCGATTGAATTTTATTAATCAAATTCAAGATAAATAAATGTTACTATGTTCACCAACCACTATCATTGTGAATTTTATACAAAATTCAGAATATTAAACAACACGCAGCTGTTTCCAGTAAACACTATTTAACAGTTTATTTTATACAAGTTGTACAACACTGTTGACAGCATATTTTATTTGTATAAACCTATTCGTACTCTATGTTGTACAGATGTTCTCTGCATGTCAATGAAAAGTCTAATTATGTACCGATGTTGTCTATATGTCAAAGGTCAAGCCTAGATCTCGTATACATTTATGAAAGATGGAATTATGACCCTAGGGGTCCATGCATTAAGTTGTAGTGGATAAAATTTCCAACTACTTCCGAAAGCATTACGAGTCCAAGATTCCAAAATCTCGTACAAAGAAAGTAATTCTTACTACTGTTCCAGATCTATATTTTCTCTTCACAGGCAAGGTGTCACAGAGACAGTTAGGACAGTTAAAATATTATTTATTATTTAGTCTTTGTTGTTGGTTTGGGTTTTGTCCTGAGGGGTTTGTTGGTTTTACTGTCTTATTATGTTTACGAAACGACTGGTAACGAGTGCTAGGATATGCTACTGCAAATAAATTTTAAAATATTAGAATCTGATAAGTGGTACACATGAAGCGAGATGACTATAACAGACCTACGACCTACACATGAAGCTAGATGACTATAACAGACCTACGACCTACACATGAAGCTAGATGACTATAACAGACCTACGACCTACACATGAAGCTAGATGACTATAACAGACCTACGACCTACACATGAAGTTTGATGACAATAATTTTATCTTAGTTCCTCTGTCAAGACGAAACAGTAGTTTTCTCCTCATCCACTATTAGTAGCATCAAGATTTAAAAAGCAATTAAATATGCATAATGGCAAGAAAAATGGTGGTATAAAATAAATGAGTATTCTGAATTTTCATAGCAGTCGTTTTGTCATTTCATTGTTGAAGTAGTACTCTCTTGAGACTTAAATGTCAGATATTATATCACCCCAACCCCTCCACTCCTAATTTTACCGAGATTTAGGTCATCCGGGTTTTTAGAGCCACTTCCTTGGTGGCATGGTGAGTACTGAGCAGTCAGTCATTGTCAAGGTCAAAGGTGTCAAGCGTCTGAAACTGCATTGGTGCAAAAATGCCGTGCCTATATAAAATGTGTCAGTGAGAGAGAGAGAGAGAGATTTTCATACTTCTTTTTCTTGTTTATACTAAGTCACCAATTATAATATTATCAGTTCATCACTGACTATCTTATAATCATACATAATTTTATTACTAACATATAAAGCATAAGCAAGCACGTTACATATGTAGTAGAAAGCTCTGTTTATTTTGGTTCGTCAATAAGTAGGACTACATTGCAGAGGCTAAAAATGAATAAGTTAAGAACTTCCATTGCCTTCCAAGATAGAACAAGAAATGTAAAATGAAATTTAATTTTCTAATGAATTCTGCTATGATTGCAGATATTCCTATGAGATAGATTTCGTATTGAGGTATGATTGCTAACATTCTTGTAAGAGAGATAGATTTCGGACTGAGTTAAGATTGCTGACATTCTTGTAAGGGAGATAGATTTCGCACTGAGCTATGATTGCTGACATGCTTGTAAATAATATAGATTTCGCATTGTTGTTATGATTGTTGACATTCCTATAAGACCGATTTTTCATTGTGTTATGATTACTGACATTCTTGTAAAAGAGATAGATTTCGCATTGATATATGATTGCTTACATTCTTGTGAGAAATATTTCGTATTGAGCTATGATTGCTGACATGCCTGTAAAAGAGATACATTTCGCATTGATCGATGATTGCTGACATTCTTATAAGGGAGACAGATTTTCCAATGGTCACTACTTTACTTACCTGTAAATGAAACTAACGATAGGTTTCCCACAGACAGAAAAAGATTCACACTCATTCATGAACGGCAACATTTTAGAATATTTAGCATGACCGTTAGCAATAAGCAAGGATTTACAGTCCTATTAAAATGATTTATACTGACTTATGAATTGCTAAATTTGATGGTATTTAGCATGACATTTTGCAATGAGCTAAGTTTATATCACTTATTAGAAAGATTCTCACTCAAGCATGAAACACTAAATTATATATATGAATCTTTTGTCCAAAGATTTTGTCCAAATAGTTAGGATATAACAACACTTTTAGAATGGTTTACACTAAATGAATAGCTAAATTTTAAGGATACTGTCATTTATGATTATCTAAATTTTAAGAATACACTTATTTATATTGACTACATTTTAAGGATACACTCATTTATGAATGGATACATTTTAAGTAATCACTCGTTTATGAATAATTAAAATATAAGGATATTTAACATGACCTTTAACCCATAAAAGATTATTTCAATCAGCAATAGCTCTACGTATAAAAAGAAAAATGCAATGCAAAATTGTAACAGAAATTTTCCACTCTATTAACTGCCGACGAATTGGTGGCTGGACTTAGCTGACTCGCGTCCTGCCTAATAAGCGATCATCTATTAGTTCTTTATTTTATTTTATTTTTTAATTTCAACACTCATGGAGAGAGACGGCAAACTGTCGCCAGTTGGTAACGTTGTTATAGCGATTTCTTCTGCTTTTCTTTTGATTAAAAAAATTGATTGCTGCTTCTTTAATGTCCACACACACACACCATTAAAAAATTATTCTTCCCTTTCTTTCATTGTTTTTATTTTTTTTGCTGTTGTTTTAATCAATTTAATCAGTACAATATTTTTCCTGCCTCCGCTTTTATCCACGTGTTGTTTCCCTTATCATTAAGCTCTGCTAATAGTTGAGTTGGCGGATGGTCTAATGTGGTATTAATATATGTAACAGATTTTATTTTTTAAAATCCGAAGTCAATTATTCACAAATCCCTGGCCACCATAGCCACCACTTCGCTCATGAAACTTGAAATCAACCTAGTACCCTGAGGTCAACCTAGTAACCTAGAACTGGTGTAGCCATAACAGACCTGTGCTAAACGTTCTGTACAAAGAGCACAGCTTGCATACCTACATTCGGCTCAGTCTGTACAAAGAGCACAGCCTTGCATACCTACATTTGGCTCAGTCTCTTTTCAAAAATACAGCTTGCATACCTACATTTGGCTCAGTCTGTACAAAGAGCACAACCTTACATACCTACATTTGGCTCAGTCTCTTTTCAAAAATACAGCTTGCATGCCTACATTTGGCTGTCTCTGTACAAAGAACACAGCTTGCATACCTACATTTGGCTCAGTCTGTACAAAGAGCACAGCCTTGCATACCTACATTTGGCTCAGTCTCTTTTCAAAAATACAGCTTGCATACCTACATTTGGCTGTCTCTGTACAAAGAACACATCTTGCATACCTACATTTGGCTCAATCTCTTTACAAAGAACACAGCTTGCATACCTACATTTGGCTCAATCTCTGTACGAAAAACACAGCTTGCATACCTATATTTGGCTCAATCTCTTTTCAAAGAACACATCTTGCATAACTACATTTGGCTCAGTCTCTGTATAAAGAGCACCGCTTGCATACCTACATTTGGCTCAGTCTCGGTACAAAGAGCACCACTTGCATACCTACATTTGGCTCAGTCTCTGTACAAAGAACACCACTTGCATACCTACATTTGGCTCAGTCTCTGGGCAAGGGTACCACAAAAGGTGGGTCCATTGAAATGTGTTTCGCTAAAAATAAAGCATTGAAATATCATGTGTTAATGTTCTATATGTTCAGAACAGATGTGAGAGATACATAGGATAGTTGCGTGAATTTGTGTTTATTTATTTTGTAATTATTTGAATACAAATTCGTTTCGAACTGAAAAATGGCACCTCTTTTTGTATGTCATGTCGATGTTCGGTACAAGAATAAAAATTTTGGATCTGATTTATGAGGAAACTAAGCGTTACCAAAAATCTGCTTTTTAAAAAAATATTTCTTCAACAAAATTACCGTTTGCAGATAAAAGGAATATTGAATGTTGCTTTAATGTACATTCACTTCCAAGAAAACCTTAATACGGTAAGTTTGTTGTGCTCTTTAAATAATTCATTTATTCGAAGTATTCATGTTTTTATTAATGTTTTTCAAATTTATTCGTTATATTCAGCTTTTGGACAAGGAAGTTTATATCGTTTCCTTTTTAAAACACTACAGCGCAATTAATAAATTTGTAAATATAAAATAATAACGATAATATCGCGAACTACTTCTTACATTTTTTCAAACGCCTCAGAGTCCGGAAAGATAACTCTCGTGTCATTTTGTCTTGGTGTGATGAATTTAAGTATCAAAATTTAAATAAGAAAAATAACTTTCGTTTCTCATTCAGATCACATTATTGCAACAGAGAAGGCAGGAAAATTTTCGGAATCATCGGCATTTCAAAACAGCTAAGATTTCTGTTAATCTCGATATATTTTGATTATGTTAATTAACATTGCGAATAGCTTACATATTTATGTATATATCCATGCGCTTTCTTTTGCATTAAAAGTTTCAAATAGCTGTGTGTATGATTTAAACCTGAGCTAGGAATGTGGATTACATTCAAGAATAAAAACATCGTGATTTGGCTTTATAAAACATTATATTTAAATAGATACTTTGTATATTTTACTTAATATCATCTTCGCAGTATAATAATTTAGTCCATTTTATGTTTAGTTGAGAAAAATAGACTTCTTTCATGTCTGATAATTTTGTTACTGTGGTTACCACAGTACGAAATTATAGTTTTATACCATATTTTAAATAAATATGTATCCAGATTAAGTTAATAATTTAGGCTAATAAAAAACAAATATTTCTTGTAATGAGATAATTATTCTGTTTATTTTTAAACATTTATAATGGTAAAATACGTCTCAACCTTACTTTCCAAGTTATCAACAGAAACATATCACTTTTTACCAATTTCAAACTCCTATAATGTCAATATTTTTTTAATCTTCTCTTATGTTTTTATGTGAGCATTAGGCCCTGTTGTAGACTTTAACATGTAAAATAATTAGATTTAATCAACTTTGCCCAGAATGAGAAATTTGCAAAGTACTTGAATTTTGATAAATTGAGCAACCGTAAATAATGCGTCGAAACCAATAAACCCCGTTGTTCTACATGTATAACACACACACACACACACACACACACACACACACATGCATGCACACACACACACACACACACACACACACACACTCACATGCATGCACACACATACATACACACATGCATACACACATGCACAAGTGTGATCCCAGTCATCAAAGTGGGAGCCCCGAATTAAGTGTTAAGGCCAATTAAGTCACGACTTTCCAACCATGAACAAAGTACAAAGCTCACTGACATCCCTGTAATTCACCTCCGGAAATGGCCAAGTTCACACATGATCTTACTCAAAATACTATGTTCCCAATTGCAGAACTCTCTCGCGCGCGCGCGAGCACACACAAGCACAGTTTCTTTAACAGCAGTCTCCAACTCTGGAACACCTTACCACCTGGTGCACGACAACCACCATCTCTGACATCATTTGCGAGTGCCCTGAACCAAAACCATTTTGTGGTGTCAACATTAATTTATATATTTTAATTAGAGAGCTTAAATGCGGCTATTGTCAGTATTATCGATATCCACATCCACTGCTGCAGAGTCCACTTGTATTCATGCTGAAATCAGGCTAATGCCGGTCTCTCACATTTTTTCATGGAGACAACCGTTTAAGTTTTTTGAAGGATGGCTATCTTATGCCGTCATAGGCCGCGCTTTATTCTATTATCTCAAATTAGTGGTCTTTAATACATGTATAATGCCCTTGTCCATCAAATTGCCCCTAAATAATTTTTTTTTAAAATGAATCTTGTGTGCCTCTGGTCACGAATATTAAAGACTCATTTGGAGATGAGAGTAGGTTAAATGTACCCAGAAAAGCCACTCCCACCGAACAGTACATCTCCCCATAATTCCTACCCCCCCCACCCCACCATATCCGACTAAGCCGTATTCCATCACACGTTGTGCCATCGGAGCAGAGCCGCAACGAATACACCTCTTCGTTAGCATGTCAAGACTCAGTGATATAATGATGGCATTGTTCTTTCGTGAGTGAAAAGTTTCAGGCTGATTTGAAAATAAAGTTTCTTCTAATTCACTGGCAATGTTTTTAATTCAGTATAAGCCTAATGACAGTGTCTTATATGAGTGTAAAGATCCAATTCATAACATTTACTGGCAATGAATTTAGCTAAGGGTAAAATCTTGTTTTTGGCAATTTATTAAATAAGGGTGAAGTCTTACTATACATATTACTGATAATTTCCTTGCAAAAAGTTTTATCAATTTATGTTACCTACATTTGTCACACATTTCTGACAAAGTTCTTACACAAGTGGAGAATCTCAATGTCACACATTACTAACAGTGTGCTTAAATGAGTGGAGAATCTGTGTGTGTGTGTGTGGGTGGGTGGTGTCACACATTACTGACAGTATGCTTAAATGAGTGGAAAATCTGTGGGGGGGTGTCACACATTACTGACAGTGTGAATGAGTGGAGAATTTTTTTTTTGGGGGGGGGTGTCACACATTACTGACAGTGTGCTTAAATGAGTGGAGAATCTATGGGGGGGGGTCACACATTACTGACAGTGTGCTTAAATGAGTGGAAAATCGGGGGGGGGGGGGGTCACACATTACTGACAATGTTCTTAGGATAATGGAGAATCCCAATGTGTCACACATTACTAACAGTGTGCTTAAATGAGTGGAGAATCTGTGGGGGTGTCACACATTACTGACAATGTTCTTAGGATAATGGAGAATTCCAATGTGTCACACATTATTGACAAAACTCTTACTGTAGTGGAGAATCTCAAGTGTGAAGCATGAATCATGTAAAATCGAGGACCAAACTCTTCTATCAGTAATACCCGTGTAAACCTGGTATTGCTTTGTCAGAAAAATAGTTTGAATTGTACAGATGTGTTAAATTCAGTGTGTTCCACTCGTGAGGAACGCAATCCATAAGACTCTCTTTATATTTAAATAAAGTGGATTTGGAAATATCCTTGAATGTACACCCTTCTGAAAATTTGCTTTGTATGTTCTCTGGTACTACCAGAAGCTGATTAGCATTGAGCAATATATTTAATACCTATAAAACTATAATCATGATTGCTATACTATTCTCTCACATTCGGGCTTTCCTAATTCTCAAAATGTGAAAAACATTAAAACAGTTATAGACACAGATTGTGCAGACTTCAATAATATTTGAATTTCAAAATACATATTCTGATCATTATTTAAAGTCTCTCAAAGGTTGTACATTATGAAACTTCAGTGAACAAGAAACCAGGTGTTATGACATGTTTTATTAAATCAAACAAAAAGAATTAACTTATTGCATTGCATTCAGTAAACAATGAAAAAATATTTATCATAAACAACAATTAACAATTAGTGTTTAATTTTAAAATGAGGCAAAACTTGCAACAAAAAGAAATTAAAGAAGTTTAATAATTCTGATATGAATCTACAAGGTATATAACTCTGCCAATCATTCTATCAACAAAAAATTAATTCCAGTCACTATAAGTGGCTATTATCTACAAAGATTCGGCTAATTATTTAAAATAAATGTTGTTGATAGACTAAGTAAAAGTTAAAGTAATTGCTCTGCCCATTTGATATTATCATACAGATTGATAAACTTCAGTTCCTTATCAAAGGGTGAGCATTAAGCAAAGTTCTGGATACAATGGCCAGAAAAGCACCTCCAAAATTCACAGGTATGAAGGAAATCAGTATATTGTATAGTATATTGGCAAGTATAACTATATTCATATTCTGTGTCGGAACTATTAAAGTATAATATTATTTATGTGAATTCATACAACAACAGTATATGTAAGATTATAGCCATAATATGTACAACTTTAAATTATAGAATTTAAGTCTAAGCACTATTAAAACTAAAACATCTGACCTTCCTTATGAAAAAGGAAATCTATGAGCAAGCAAAACTAATGAAACAAGCCATTAAAATAAAACAAAAATTCAAATGGAAGAACACAATACACCATTTACTTAAGTCAATTTTCATGTATTAAAAATAACCTATCTTTATTGCAAGCCTTGTGTTAATAAGGCTGTTTCTATTTTGTTTTTAATTAAATAATGATAAAAATCATAATAATAATGAGGGCATTTATTAGTACTTCTTACCCTAGGATCATAATGTGCTTCACATTGCATAATATGGCAATAAAGTCAACAATCCTGAGTTAAGGAGAGAGAATGTCAGTTTGAAAAATCCCATCGACTAACTACACACCTTCAGCTTAAGAACCCAATGCCAATTCCAATTCAGGAGTACTGTTGTCCACAAACAAAATATACTAGGTGCAACAGTCAAACTAAATGCTGCTGGTTAAAGTATACTGAACTAAATTCTAGTGGCTTCTTACAAAAAAATATACTAGGTGTAACAGTCAAACTGAACACTAGTGGCTTCACACAACAAGTATACTAGGTGAAACAGTTAAAATGACTAAGTAGTTTCATGCAAAAGTATGATAGGTGTAGGGTTCTCCAACATTGAAAAGTAGTGCTCTCAAAAAATAAATGCAATAGTCATACTGAGAACTAAGGTTCTCCAACATCAAAAAGTAGTGCTCTCAAACAAAAAAATAAATGCAATAGTCATACTGAGAACTAGAATTCTCCAACATTGAAAAGTAGTGCTCTCAAACAAAAAAATAAATACAAAAGTGTACTGAGGACTAGGGGTTTCAAACAAAATGCATAACAGTGAGAAAGTCACACTGGGGATTAAGATTCTTCAAACAAAAAGAAATAGCTTGAAAGCCTTATTGAGGACTAGGATTTTCAAATGAAATGGGGTGAGATGACTGTACTGACAACTACGTTTCTGAAATTAAAAGTATATCAAATGCACATTTCTTCTGTTTGAAACATTCAGCATTAATTACTTGCAATAATTAAAAGGCACTTGTCCTTCTGATGAAGCTATTCTAATTACTCACTCTCAGACATCATACCTGTCAAATTTCCTGTATTATGTGGAATTCTCTCAGCTTTATGGCAAAACTCCTGTTGCCTGCGAGCAGACTCAGAATTATGTTGGGACTCCCACAATAAGATACATATTTTTCTCCAATCCTAATCATACTTATGGTATATTTCAATATAGCGTGCAGTTGGAGCATGCAGCAGTTTTTTCATTCAGTACACTCCATTGCTAGCCTTCACTTCTGTTTACAAGTTCTCACACCATATTGAGATCACCACCACCACCCAAAAAACCCCAACTTTCAAAGTAAAAAGTACAACAGCAAGTTCAATAAAGAAAAGAAAATGATTTCAAAAGGATGCCTAAAGAAAAATTCTCAAGGAATTGTGCCACTACTTTGTTCTCACATTTGTTCTTTGTATGTGATTTTTTCAATTGAATATGGCAGGTAAAATAATATAAATCACCACTTGAAATAATGCACCAATTGCTTGCAAAACAAGCTGGCCAAAATCAAAGGAATTTTCACTAACACCGATAAAGGAGTTAAATTATATATTTATGACTTTAAGTAACTACAGTGAAGGTACACAATGCACACTAAGTGCACTGATAAGCACTTCCAACTTAAACGTGTTTTGTCAGATTTTAAAATTAAAAAGAAAACGATTCTTTTTAAGGCTGTGCATTTTCAATTCTCTTATTCTTTCAAAACTGGGTGTTCTATTTTACTATTTATGACCAAAAAAAAACCAGTTTAACAAAGACTGAAGTTCTCTTAACTAATCAGTCATGGTGGAGTACAAGAAATTTAATAATTTTAATAATTTTATAGTTGGTATGTTTTTAGTTAGGAATACATAATTTGGCTAGTTACTTTTCATTTATTTCAGTTAGTTGGGACTTTTCTTTCTTATACATTAGTCACAGCTCTAAGCACTTTTAAGTTTGTTTATTCATTACCATATATTCTCTTTTTGTTTGTATATAGTGCAGACAGTTTGACAAGGCTAAAGTTTTCTTTTCTAATGTTGTGGTGGAGTACACACTACCCTGTACAGTTGCTGATCACAGAACTATGTCAGGTTGTTTCCAGACATGCTGCAACTCTGGAAGTGATCAGACAAAGACAACTATAATTGTCAGGAATTTCAATGCTCCACAGATGTATTTTTAGAAAGTTTTTTTTAACATTTATTTCTAATACAGATTGATTTGAAACAAATATGCTCTGTTTTTTTAAAAATGTTCTTTTAACATTTATCTCCATTATAGGTCGATTTTATACAAAGTGTACTTTGTATAAAAAGTTAAAAAAGTTCTTGAAACATTTGTTTATAATACAGGTTGATTTGAGACAAAATGTGCTTTGCTTTTTATAGTAAAAAAGTTATTGGTGAAAATGCATATCTTGTAATATAAAAATGCTGTAACACAGCAAAAAATTGCCATAAAAAATTCTCGGCAATGACATTTACAAATATGCAGATATGTACAGTAATCATTATTTCAATTCACTTCTTAGTATTGACAGGCAGTGTTAAGCAAAATCTTAGAAGCATTCATTAAATTTATATACCTATCTCAGATGGAACAAATCACTCCCGAAGTAATAAACAAAACAGTTATTACAACCTCCTACCTAAAAGATAAAATGATATGGCAATGTTTATGTCAGCAGGGATGTGGGACCCAGTCTAATAAAACCAGAATTTGCTCTGGACAAGAGAGTGACATCTTAAGCAGTGATCGTTATGCATATTCTCCAGAAGGGATGTCTGGTCGAAAATATAATTCCAAACTGAAGTCATGTATTTTCATTAGCTTCACTTCATAGTAGGAGAAGGAGCCTTTAGTTTTTGACTTCTGCAACAAGGATAACAATAATGCAAAAGTCAGGGAGTGACAGAGAAAAGGAAAAGTCAAAGTGTTTATTCATTATTTCAGCCACAGGCCTGAATCAGATATGGGTGAGCCCCAAAAATAGCCTTTGTAATTCACTGCTCAACAAATAACTTAATGAATAAGTCAGTACAACATAATCATTATACAGAATATATCTGACAGAAAGAGAGAGAGGGAGAAAAGAGAGAGAAAAGACAGGAAGAGGTGTGGATATATATATATATATACACACACAGACATACATACATGGGCAGATATATAGAATGTTCCCCTATGAATTGAAATAAAACTGTTTTGAGATCATATGTGGGATTCATTAATATATATAAATTAAAATGAGATGATGGTATAATCTGGTCCACCACCAACTTAAATCATTTTGTCTACTCTTTGCACTATAATAAGATAGAAGTTTTAATGTCACATAATGTTCTGCAGGTGGAAACATCTTACTAAAGGAGTAATAAAAATCCATCTTTTATTTATATTTAATGAGCCCCCATCCACCAACTATTACTCCAACATAAGGCTTTAATATATGTGCAAGAGGGTTAATAAATTTAACAATAAATTTATTAAATCAACAAACAAATATACAACACAGGAATATAAAATAGTACTGACATTTACATCAGTTCACAATAATGTTCGCACAACAATGTTCAATTAATGCTAGACAATCGTTCAGTTTATCCTACCATAAACAGTCACAAAACACACACACTTAATATATATATATATATATAATTTCAAGTTCATAATTAAATAATTAATAATAATTAATCATAGAAATGGGAGTGGAGTTTTAGAGATAATTATAGTCAATGTACAGAACCTTTTCACTGGTTGTCACTGGCATGTGCTCACTATCATGCAGTTTGCAACAAATCACTTTCTTTTTCGTTATGTGACAGTCCAAAGTGCACTATGGAGAATCGTCCAGAATTTCATGTACTATCAAAGCATATCATGTGGAGTGTTCTAGAATCTTTGTGTGCACTATTCAACACACCACAAGGAATGTTCAAGAAATTTCGTGAATTCTCAAAACCAACTCAAGCCTCAATTTTCACTGTATTGACTCTCAAACGGAATTCACAGGAATCAACTTACAACAACACATTTACTGATAAGTTCAATGACAACGTTGGATTCACACACTAACTTGATCTGGTAGAGTACAGTAGTCATTGTAGTCTGAAGCAGTTATAAGACTATGAAATTAAAAAAAGCGTGTTCCTTTCTGCAAAAGTCAAATTAAGGCAGCGCTTAGTTTCAGTCATATTTCATCTCTAAACTCTTTCTCTCTTACAAACATTCTCATCTTACAAAGCCTGCAATAATATTCATTAGCCCAATACACACACAGCATAAGAAATATAGCATCAATCAAAATTCACATATATAATGCACAATATAATAAAATTAGTGAACATAGAAATAATGCTTCAATTACATAAGCATTCTCCAATTCAAATTATAAATCAATAGCAAACATGTACAAAATATTTCTAAGTCCATTCTTTCTTTATCAGTCATAACTTACCATAAGCTAATGATCGTCTTTATGACCTACTTGAGTTATGTCAAAATCAAAGTGATTAGAATATAGGACTTTCTACAACAAAATACCTTTTGGTCCAAACCCACTGGATGAATTTGTTATAAGCAAGTATGAGACTATTAGTCAGAAAATCTACTTATTGAGTTGGAACTGGTTTGGATTGCATCAGCAAGCTCTTGCATATTCTCCACCTGAGTTATTTACTCCAACTCTGACATTTTAAAACATCAGCATAAGCAGTGTCTAAGGTCATGTCACTTTGACATTTAACAATTTCTATAGCAATTAAGTTTAGAAATAGAGTTAGGCAAATTTACTCTGTCACAGCCTGATAAACTTATTTTACAAAAAAACAACCCCTCAGACTCATTAATAATGAATATGTAGTAAAATACAGTAAATTGCAAAATATAAAAAAAAAATTCAAATTGTGTAGTGAACAAGAGCATGAATTAATGGCACATCCCTGCACCAAACATCTGTGACAACCAGATACATTATAATATAATATAATATAACAGCATTGATGCAAATGATGAAGGCAAACATGAATATTGAGTAAAACATTCATAGATAATATTTTTTTAAAATCATGTTAATAGTTGCATGTGTACATATAATATTAAAGCATTTATGCAAGCTCCCTAACATTATTACTATCATGCAAACAGACAAACATACACATAAATAATTATGTTATGATTATTTTAGTATTTATCAATTTAATACCTTTTACCTCAGATTTCTTTTTTAATATGTCATAGTAGCATAGTTCAATCAGTTTTGACTTTTTCCAAAAGGCCACCTTTTCTGAGCCACATCTTTTTACAGCAAAAATAATATAAAAGCCACTGTAAAAGAAATAAGACGCAATGCATAATTTAGGTCTTAATGACTCACTTAAGCAAAATATGTTTGAAAATAAGTCCTAACAGAAAAATGTTATATTACAAGTTAAATAGGGAGGAAATTTTTCAAGAAGAAATGTTTTAGAAATGCATTAGAGGAGGAAAGAAAACACCCTCCCTAAGAAAAATATTTTTAAAAAAGTATGACAAAGTGCTTTAATGAAAGTGCATTTATGTACAATAAAATGCTTCCAAAAATCTACTAGAAGACGTGAACAAATGTTCCTGTATGAAGAAATAGAAAACTAAAGGCAGACAATCCTGTTGATTTAAGTTGTAATAAATGTACCATTTCTTTCAATCAATTACTTCCCTTTGAAAACTGTTTAAAGCAATTATTAACTTTTGAGTGCAGTTCATCTTTTCTTAACCTTTGAGCAACAAAAGTATTTCATCATCTTGACTTAACATTCAATCAAAAAAAAAATGTGTATAATGAATTCTTTGAACTGATTTCTTTCTTTAAAAGATTACAAAGTTTTATCTGTATCTGAGTAGACAATTTAAATAATGGTGATAAACAAGGATCTATTCAATTCAAGCTTGCTGGTTATCATTTTGTTCAGTTACTTCTCTGTGTCTTTCTTTTATGGTTCTGAAACATGTTTATTTTTATAAAAACCAACAACTCTCTGGGAATGGAGATAAAAGATTTTTTAAAGCTCAAGGTGAAAAGCCATGTAACATTAACTACTCCAGTGATATAGTCCACCCCTTTAGTATCTCATTAATCAGTGCATACAAGACAAACACTAACAGAGACTGTCACCAAGATTTCATACCCCTTCAGTACCTAATTAATAATAATGCATTAACCAAAAACACTGACAGAGACTATCACCAAGATTTGTATCCATTCAGTATCTAATTAACAAATGCATTAAACAAAAAGAAACTAACAGAGACTGTCGCCAAGATTTCATATCCCTTCAGAAGTTAATTAACAAATTCATTAAACAAAAAAAACACTAATAGAGATTAGTATAGTGCTAATATTCCCTATAATGTAATCATATATACTAAATTAAGGTATAATTTTCTAAACAATAAATCAGAAAGATGAACTATTTCAAATAATAATGGTGATGTTCATGAGAATGTTTTGACTAATGAAAGTGATAATGACATATCCCAGCAAACTGGAACGGTTGGTATTGAGTACGTAGATTCTCACAGGACAATAACCTTTTAAAATGAGTAATCATAAAACTGTAAGATCAGCACGACGTGCACAAAATTGAAAGACCAAGAAAAAGAGTCCTCAAAGACTGAGGGAAAATATCTGTGAGCATTCATAATTATTTTAATTTTTGCTTAATTTTTTTAATTTATTCTGATACTATCCCATAGACATATATATTTATATATTTTAAAATCAGAGAAAAAATATAGAGCACACAATATTATTTCCATAATAAATTAAATTTTATGTTCCAACCCTTCTAATGTCAAATTGGAATTGGTCCCAGGCTGAGCATTAGTGCAATACACCAATTTAAAATTAGCATCAAATAATGCATACTTTGCTTCTTTCTCCATTGTCCAGCTCACTTGGTCATCCTTAGCTGAGCATTAGTGCAATACATCAATTTAAAAATAGCATCAAATAATACATACTTTGCTTCTTTCTCCATTGTCCAGCTCACTTGGTCATCCTTAGCTGCTGGGTAGTTGTAGCGCAGGATATAATAATTTTTAACAGTTTCTACCACGACATCTTCAACAAAAAAATAGAAACCTCAAATTTGTAAGTCATTCTGGGAAAAAAGAATAAAAACAAATATGCTTTAGTAAAACAAGATCTGGAAGGGGAAAGTTAAGTTAAATTATTGTAATAAAATAATTTTAAAGTTGATATAACAATAACAAATGTAAGTAATAACAATATTTTAAAATGTAATGAACTATTTTTCTCAACATCTCTGGAAATTTGCACAATAATAGTAAATCTAAGTTCGTCACTTTTTTTAATACTCAATAGAAGTAATGCAAGCACCTTATTATATACTTACTACTTCTAATACAGGTAATGGCTAGGCCACTACTATCATGTGTAAAAACTATAATATGCCAGCTATGACAGGGCCAACACTATAATGTTTAATCACTGTAATATGCCTGGTGATGGCTAGGTTAAAACTATCATGTGTAATTATTATAATATGCCAATATTTCTATAGTTGTATACACCATCCTATTCCCAGTTGTATACACCATCCTATTCCCACAGTTGTATACACCATCCTATTCCCACAGTTGTGTACACCATCCTATTCCTAGATTTGTATATATTTACTTTTGATGTCGCTCATTGTCCACAACAGCTTCCAGTCATGCACAGGATCATCAAAATAAGACTATTTCATTTGTAATGCTTTTATTCACCGATTTTTATATTATTTCATTGTATACACTAGTAAGTGTCACAATACTGAAGAAACAAGATTATCTAAGCATAAGAATCTTCAGTACAAGACTATTACAAAACTTACACATCCCACATGACAACATAATCAAGGATTCAATCAACATGTGCCTCATCTCTAGCTTACATCATTTTGAAGAGAGGAAGAAGGTTACAAAATTTTGAATATAAAAAAACATAGGTACATTAAAAAAACTTGTTGCATCTTTTTGTCTTCACCTTGTGTACAATGTTTCCCTTGAAATTCAATACAAAACAAAAGAAAAAAAGTGCAGAGAAAAAGTATAGAGAATACGAGTCAACAGAGCACTTATTTTCCATTATTCTCACCAGTCACAGATGATAAAAGATACTGAAAGAAATTATAAAGGTATGTATGCCGTGTTTTATGATCTTATCAAGTTATCTTTATGTTAATATGTATATTGCTTATTTTATGCATTTTTTCCAGGGTCAACCAATCATATGAGCTTATTTCTTTCAGATCTATAAAATCAGCCAGCACATATTATGCTGACAATCACAAGCAATGTGGGTGAATTAAAATGTGGTGAGGTGAGGCACCTTGTTTATAATTTATATCAATTAATAATTCTTGACAAGTGATGTGTGTGTGAACTACAAAAGTACACTGACAAGTTGCCTTTTCACAAAAGTTAAAAACAGTTTTATAAACATGCAGTTTGGGTGAACAATTGTATAATAGCAAGGGTTAACAGGTGCCATGAATGGAAGGATAAAGAATATATTGCTCTACTTGTAGGTTATACCAAGGAACCCTTCTCTGTTGCCACAGCATGGTGTATTTCTGAATTAAACAAAGTTGACATATTTCCAGTTCAAATTAATCATTTTGTATTTACAAATAATAAAGAAGGGACTAAGTTGGGACATATAAATTGATTTAAATTTAGTGGAAATTTAAATTATCATTTTTTATTTTTTAATGGGTTCCACTGTATTGTATATTAACCTTCAAGCCATGACCAATTTCACTGTTGTTCAAATGTAATTAAATTAAAGCTTAACTGAATTTTTAAATGATATTTTAAGCTCTTTATATATATGCTGCAGGATTCCACAGCAATGGAAGCATCTATCATTCTATGTGATACATTTAATCCAAAATGTCTTAAAAATTGTAGCCCCCAAAAGGCCATAATAGTTAAAGCAAGTACACATTAATGATATGTTGAAAGTTTCAAACTGTCCACTCTTATTATCTATACTGTGATATTCTGCAGCATTCATATTAAAAGCAACTAAAATAAATAAAATATCTTTATGCACAAGTCCAGTTAAAGAGAAAGAAAAATCATTGTAAATATGCTGTTTAAAATGTGTTCTTTAAGGGGCTTGTTGTTGTAATATATAACATTATAAAGCATTTATATGAAAATGATTTGTATACTTGCAGGATCTGGTGTTTCAGCAGCACATGCCAAAGCACTATCCCCTCCGCTGCTTTGCAATTCTGCTGTGCTGGCTCTTTGTCCTGCTTCTGCCATCTTTTCTAAGCTATTTAGTTACATTCCCTTTCTTATTTCTGTCATTTTCTTAGACTTTTCTTTTTTCTTTCTTTGGATAGTTAAACAAAAATCATGCAAAAATAAACTCATTTAAGAAACAAGAGTCGACTACTATGAGCATAAACTAAATAAAACATAGGATATTTATTATCTTGAAAAAATTATTATTATTATGAAAACAAAAGAAGAAAAATACAATTTTGTATCTTCAAAAGTTTACTCTGCTTAGTGAAAATAACATGGGACTAAGAGCAGTTCAAAGCAGTAATCAAATTAAGTTATTTCAAAGTATAATCAAATTACTTTGAAAAAAGATTTAAGGAATATATTTTTCTATATGTAATTGTAAGCAGGTATATTTAAGATTAAAATATAAATAAAATATATGTAAGCAGTATATATATAAAACAGAAAAAAATCAAATATGTGTAAGCAGGGTGTGTGTGTGAACAGACTGATTAAAGTGTATTATCATAAAACGCAATTATTCATCAGCAATGAGATGATTTTTGCTCTGTCGTCCTTCAATATTACTACTTTATCACAGTTACTATTCATGGCAGTATTGTCAATGATAAATTTATAAGTGTGCCGATATCAGAACAATGTGGAAATGTTTAAGAAGGGGTCGAAAAGGATTAATTTTCAAACGCAGACATGCATCAGGAATTATAATTAATTAAATATTTTAGTTAGAAATAATTTCAAGATAAATAATTACTAATTAGTGAGTTTGGTTACCGGTCTCACTGCGAACACCGCACCAAACCAAATATAAAATAAAAATGGATTAGTAAAAGAATGTTTTAATATATTTATGAAAGTAGTAAGCGATTGCTACAATCTCTGAACAGAAATATTTTATAGTATTTGCATTATATAACAAGCACTGCAAACCACTAATTAACATTGGCATTGACTTGAGAGAACCTGCCGCATCATCCATACAAATCCTACTCCTAGTTTATTTACAGTTTATTTATCATCCTTAAAAGTGTTATATAAACATAATAAATATGTACAATCAATGCGCTTATTTCGACTTTAAAAAATATATATTATATATACCATGAAGAAAATAGTTCATGCACAACTATTTGTTTACAAGACCCTCTGTTATTTTTGTGTACTTGTTGTTAATGTGGGGAACGCTTCCGGCTTCCGCCGCTTTCGCGTTATGTACAGTTTCTGGGAGTGACCTCCCTTACGATCAGCCGGCTCAAGTCAAATGGCTGCATGTTCATATCCACCGTTAGTTACTCCACAACATTATAATTCCATGTTTAAAGGTTATACTTCTGATTCAAATTTTATGCATGTGATTAACGATAAATAATAATGACTTACCATGAGTGAGATCAACAAATAAAATACTTCTGAAACAATAAAGATAAATACATGGATATATTGATTTGTCTTTTTTCAGCTAATGCCGAGTGAACTATCTTGTATTTGTAATTATAACATGAGAGTTAATAAGTGATAGAGTGAAAAATATTTCTTTTTACACATTTAATAAATCTTTGCAGTTGATGTTCTTCTCCATGAACCAACCCTCACATCAACGTCGTCAGCTGCAGAAATCGAGTTGGATATGATTGCATTATGTATGCAGTTAGATATTCTATGTAAAAAAGAGCTGGTACAGGTAGGACTATTTAACAAAACATTACATTGACATCAAAATTATATTTTTTATTTTTAGGTGTCTTATCCAATCAGTTTATTGGGAGTACAGATTCATTTTAATTTAACCCCTTAACTATTTAACTTTTAAGTAGGTAAATAGAATTGCAATACTAAATGATTATGCATACCCATAAAAATGCTAAATCTTGTAAAATATATAAATTATTTCTAATAATATTGTTAGATTGCTTATTTTGAATGTTTTTAAATGCACTTTCTTTTTTCTATTCTTAAGTTTTAATGAGTGAGCTTTTCCTTTTTAACTACAATTTGTACAAATAGAAATAGTACATAATTATCCTGAATTACCCTTCAAAGAATAGTGATTGTGCATTAATTTAAGTGTAATCTAAAGCAAATGAACAATGAAATAAGTTCATCATCATTTACTTCTTTAAGCAAACTATTTTCATTGTTTTTGTCTTTTTCTTTTAGGTCACTTATAATAATATTGTTATAAAAATAAAAGCCCCATACAAAAGTTCAGGAATATCTGCATTGATTGATATTTGATAGTCTCTTAACTCTCAGTCATAAAAGTTGGTGCCATCACACCCCACTGATATATGAGAAATTATCATTACAGTTTACCAAAAACACCAAGGAATAAACAGTTATAAATCAGAGTCCTTATGACTGGAACAGTGGAAGTAGAACTGGAAGCAAATAAATTTAAAAAATGTTCCATTATTAATTAATGCCAAAGAAACCAACGTAGTCTTAAGGTCAATGTCGGGGTCCAGAGTTTATTGGAACTATATTGTAAATTTATAACTCATGCTCCAAATGGTGCCAGAGAGATGGTGTTGAAGTTGAAATATATATTTCTCACATTCAGAATAAACTAATTTGATACAATTAGTACAAATAGTCTATTATTGTTATGGAATATAACAGACATAGGTTTATTATAATTTAATGTTGTTACTACTTTTCATTTGACTGAGTTCACCTTATAAATTGCTTTCAAAATAAGAAATGTCCATATTACCAACAACAAAAAATGTTCATAGTGAACTAACGTAAAAAAATTCCTGGCATAATTATGTGGTTTCAGAACCTGTTGAAAATCTTAAAGAACATTCTTAAAGAATACTTCATAATTTACTAGGATATGCAATGAATTTAGAACAGTCTGAAGTCCTATAACAAATTATACATGTACCGTAACCAGTAGAGTATAAGATGAATAATAAATTAGAACAGTTTGAAGTCCTATAACAAATTATACTGTAACCAGTATATAATAATAATATACTGAATAAGATGAATAATAAATTAAATAATACTAGAATAAGATGAATAATAAAAATAAACTCTGACTTTGCATCTTTACTTCTTTGAAATACCTGGAGCTGAGAAGGACAAAAAATGTGCAAATGATATAATTTAACTAGTATTGTCAAGTACTAATTAGTGTAACTGTTTATTTATATATATATATAATTTTATTATTTTTATGGCCCTTGTTGTTTAACATCTATTACAGAAGCCTGAAAGAATACATTTAAAAGTTTGTAACTTTGCATCTTGGATAATTAACCAATTAATTTCGCCTCTCACTTAGTAGAATCCATCTTTATAATTATATTCATAAAGTCTTCTCATCATAATGCTAATAGGCATTAGAGCCATTGCCACTGAGAATACAAGTGCTCTTGCTACTAAGTAGTTGTGGTACTGGTAGGAAGTAATGAAAACTCATGGACAATTTTTAAAATGGTCTTTATTCTGGAATAAATGATGTGCTGTTTTAGTTCAGACACAAGGGACACTGACTTCATTCTAAACTGTTTTATAATCAAACCTTATTTTTCTTAGTAAGCATTTCAGACATTGCCTTTACTCTAACTTGATATAGTCTTTTTCCAGCCTTAATTCAGATAGGTTCTACAAAGATGCCCTTATAAAAAGTTACATATTAATTAATTAAATAAAGTCCAGTCTTTTTACATTATGTTTAGTTTTCAACCTAAGTTCCATATTAAATATCCTATATGCTTTTACATTTTAATTAAATAAATTATAAAGTAGGTAGAGTTGTAAAGACAAACTCTCTTTTATATCATCATCATCATCATCCATTATTATGTTTATTATTATTTTCTTTAGTATTATATTAATATAATATCACTTTATCAAGAAATGGAATAGTAGATATGATCATTTGCTTGAAACTTTCTTCGCACATACTTTCTGGGTTAAAGCATTTTTATTTTTATTTTTTTTGTCTTGTTTGTTTTCAAGATCTATTTTACTTTTGTCTTGTAGCACCCCAGTCACAAGATTGACAGTGGAAAAATCAGCACTACATTTGTAAATAAAGGTAATACTTGTCAGTACTTATATATTTGAAATTAGATAAATATTTTTATTATTGCTTGTGTCATTTATGTTATTAATTCTTTTTTCACTTCTAAGTTCTATGTAGTATGAGTAAAAAGTTTCTTTAGCATTTAAAATTATATTTTATTTTTTTAAAGTATAAATTTGTTAAAAGTAAAAGAATTAAAATTTGTCATAATTATTCTTAATTAAAATACATGTATGCACATAAGTGCAGGCTCATACATTGTGAATATGGTATTCTAATGGTTCACGCTTATTGCTTCTCATTTTTCTTTCAGCCAATGTAATCATTGGAAAAATGAAACAGATCCTATGGAAAGATCATTCAAGATCATCATCACCTTTCGTAAGATTTATTTTAGCTATAATGATATTAAAGAGTATTTATTAATCACTTAAAGGCTTTAATTTAGTTGAGGCTCAGTTCAGAGGTTTCTTTGTCTATTGAAAAAATCTCCATTAATTATCAGGGCAGGGATTAAATACAACAACCCATGGTAGAGGTTAGCACCTATGGGCTTCATGATTACTCTGCTTTATTTACTGCTTAATACTGCTTAATAACATTTATATCTTAGAACATGAATGCTTCTTTATTTATATCAGAATCATATAATTTGTATGTTAGTAAGTCACTATTAAAAGTGTTTAAATTTATATATTTATTTTTGTATTGTTTTCTACATTTTTATAATATAACATATACCATTTATTTACCTTAGGACTTAACCTATAACTAAGAGAAAGAAAAACTTTTCTGTGGCAGAATACTTCAAACTTAAAACTAATACGATATTGATGTTTGTATATTGTTTAGGATTGTTTTCTACAGATTTCTGAAATATGAATGAGGTTTATGTTTTTAAGTTATTATTGTTCTTTATCATATACCGTCTTAAAGAAATTTGTTTCACAATATTTACTTTACACACCAACATGTTATATACTTGCACAGCACACATTTATTTTTTTTTTGACATCTGCAGTTCAATGTCTAACACTGCTGAGTGATAGTTTCCTACTTAACTTCATTTCAAAGCCTTCAGGATAGTTCCAGAATTGCATTTTCTTTGCATCAATGTCAGCTCAAATCTACATCTTCCAAAACTTATTATGTTGGAAAGTTTGCTCTTGCTCTTGTTTTCATTCTCTTCTGTAAAATTTGTTCAGATTATTTTAGAACTGTTCTAATTACCTTTAAATATTAATTCAAATGATGAAACCCATTCTGATTACTCTGGAAAGTATAATGACTAAACAAATTTTCTGAAACAGGAATACATTGAAGAGTCAGGAATTAAGAAAATGTTTCCAAGAGCTGCAGCATATCTTCAGGACACATCTGGTGTGACTCTTGCACTAAAGCCTAATCGTTTGGATGGTAAACATTTTTACATAGTTATTTTTATTTAGAAATAAAAGATGGAATTATGTGTTAATTACTTCACATGCAGATTCCCATTTTCATCTTCTTCACTGCAATGAATATAACACCAAAATTCATTGTAAGAATAGTAATCATTCAAGGAAAGTGGCTGTCAGCCTTTTGTAATTTCACTTTGTTTAGTTATTTTTGTTCTGTTATTTCCTTTTATTTCTATCAGTCTTGTCTTGTGCAATTTGTTTTTTAAAAAAAATGAATGATCAAGTGGTGAAAGAAAATGGTTTTGAGAAAAGATAGTTAATATTAAAATTATAGTTAAAAAATTGTTGCTAGTTTATTAATTTCTGAGTGCTTATAATATTTTTCTTTTGCTAACAAAATAGAGTGATTACAAGTTACGCTGAAGCACACAAATCACAAGGTTTATTGCAGAACTAATGCATATACCAGAACAAACTTAGGTTTACTCCTTAATTTTATTTTGCAGTGAGCAAGTAGCCTTTCAAGTTGCCTATTTTCACGTGATATTGAATCTATGGGTTCACTGATTATAAACCTGAACGACTGGGAAAATGCGAGAAACATCTGTTGTGGTGTGTGTAAACATAAAGGAGTACACTATAGATTTTTAACGTATCATGGCATAGTATACTGAGTACATCAGGAAAATTCTAGTACAGTGAAATTACCACTGTAATCATGTTCTGCTTGAAGGAACTTGCACGACGAGGAAGTTGGTTTTCGAGAGGAAAAAACAGCATGACAGTGCTTTCCACATGTGAGGCGGGAGACACATGTTGACATGGACATTGTGATATTGTTGCAAAAGCAAATGAAAGACTGTTGAAGCAGTGCTTAATCCAGTTTAAAAGACTATAATCACCTATCTCTAATAACTCTATTTCTATTTGATGATAGAATTAACCTGTGATTTGTATTGATATATTGTTGAATTATATTTATGACACATTGTTAAACATAAAATTATTCAAATGTGGGTCCGTGGAAATATTGATGTCAGGTAATCTATTTCATTGTATTTGTCAGTTATTTATTTGATTGTTGATTTAATAAATCTATTGTTAAATTTATTGACCTTCTTAAGTATCTCGATAACTTATATATGATCATCTGATATAAAATTTCTCTAACATCGATATCTCGATGTTAGAGAAGAAAGTTGGTGGATGGGGGCTCGCTAAATATAGATTAAAGACAGATTTGTCTTCTTTTTTAGTAAGAAGTTTTCCACCTTTGGAAAGATTATGTGATCATAAATATTTATCTTTTATGTTGTGGATAGAGAGAAAACATTTACAACGCCTGTATATCTGCCAAGTGAGAGAGATGGGTGGTGTCTGCTCGACGATCATTAATAATAATAATAATTTCATTAACTAAGTTGTGTTGCTGTCACAACATTATTGTTTTAGGAATGTCTCCAGAGTTCTGGCATTCTGATGCCACATAGAATGGAAGCAGACCAAGAGAAGTGGTTGAATTTCAGATTAATCAGGCATATCGGTATTGACATCTCTGTGACATGATGTCAGATCAGTAACCATTTTGAAAGTTAAACAGTCAGTCTCAGAAACAATTAAAGAAAACAGTTATTAGTAACAAATTGCCATTCTAATAACTTTCAGTTGTTAACATATGCTTAGAAGTCTATCATGTAAGCTTTGTTTAGCTTTTTTAAAAATTTTATTAAATTGTTAACTTTATACATCTGATTTCATTCACTGGGAGAATTCAGTGATTGTAATGTATTGTTAAGGCCAAATTATTAAAGGTGTGTAAAGATGTATGTGCTATCGTAAATATCTCATTGTTTGAGTAGTCCCAATAATAGCCTTGGGTTAATAGTTATTGCCTTGAATAATTGTTTAAAATTAAGAATCTACCATTATTACAGTTCGCCATTGCATTAATAAAGGGAAAAGGAATTTGTATCTGAGATATGAGGAAAGATTAGATTTTAAATAATAATAATCATCCATAAATGATTTTGCTCTGGTTGACACACAGCATCCTTAAGAAACAAAAACAGAGTGGAGATCCACAAGACACCTAGCACCATTCTTGGATCCAGTTTATACACATTGAAATGCTGTTTACAAAGAAGTGTTATACAAATTCTGTAAATAATATTATTTTGTTCTCTAGTTCTTGGCTATCTTATGGCATTTTTTGTTTTTGTATTTATTGTCACATATTACTGCAGACTGTGAAGTTGCACAATAGTGGTCATTTCCAATATGGCAGTGGGGTGTCGTAATCTCTGTGCATGTAAATGTTTTAGGGGAAATTATCTATGTTGTTCTTGCTATTTTTCTTCCACAGTCGTCTTCCCTTTCTCCTTAACTAATTGTCTTCATGGATTTATGTTATCTTTCACTGCATGCAGAATACTTGGGCATCTTGTCTCAGCTGCACCAATTGTCTGCATTGTCTGAGCAGATTAAAGAAGACATTGGAAAACAATCACGACCTAAATACCTGGCACACCAATTAGCTCTGTTGCACGTAAGTTTTCCACATACAATGTTGTTACAGGAATGTATTCTTGCATTACTGTTTGATGAGAACTCTTCTAAGTTTGTTTTCATTAGCTATCCCTTTGGAAGACCAAATTGTTTATTTATCTGCAGTTATCCCTTTTGAAGACATATTATTATTTATCATTGCAGCAAAGCCTTTGGAAGACTATATTATTTATTTATCATCACAAAAATAGCTTTGGAAGACTATTAATTATTTATCATTGCTGCAATCCCTTTGGAAGACTATATTATTTATTTATCATTGCAGCAATCCCTTTGGAAGACTATATTATTTATTTATCATTGCTGCAATCCCTTTGGAAGACTATATTATTTATTTATCATTGCTGCAATCCCTTTGGAAGACTATATTATTTATTTATCATTGCTGCAATCCCTTTGGAAGACTATATTATTTATTTATCATTGCAGCAATCCCTTTGGAAGACTATATTATTTATTTATCATTGCAGCAATCCCTTTGGATGACTATATTATTTATTTATCATTGCAGCAATCCCTTTGGAAGACTATATTATTTATTTATCATTGCTGCAATCCCTTTGGAAGACTATATTATTTATTTATCATTGCAGCAATCCCTTTGGAAGACTATATTATTTATTTATCATTGCTGCAATCCCTTTGGAAGACTATATTATTTATTTATCATTGCTGCAATCCCTTTGGAAGACTATATTATTTATTTATCATTGCAGCAATCCCTTTGGAAGACTATATTATTTATTTATCATTGCAGCAATCCCTTTGGAAGACTATATTATTTATTTATCATTGCTGCAATCCCTTTGGAAGACTATATTATTTATTTATCATTGCAGCAATCCCTTTCAGAGAATATATTAATTATATAATTATTTATCATTACAGAAAACCCTTCCAGAGAATGTAGTAAATATTTATCATTGCAGCAATCCCTTTCCAGCCTTCCTAATGGCCAGCTGACTCAGCAAAAGAAAAGCATTGAGGAGAACTTTAAGGCTGTGAAAAACATCTTAATGGTTGAGGAAAATCAGGATCAGCCATTGCCTGATGATATCAGAGAGTGGTAAGGAGCATCATTTACCAGCTTTTACCTCATTGTATCTTGAGCCTGTAAGCCCATTTTCAGAGCCTTATTGCTTACAGGGTGCTAGTGATGTTTTTGAGGTATGCTCAGCAGAACGTTCCTCCATCATGTTAATGCGCAATAATATACTTCTAGTGTAGTCATTTTTGCATTGCTTTTAAAGAGTACTAATATTTATCTGCTCCTGATATCACACACTACACTGTTTATACATCTACTCTGGTGTTAAATGTTGGTTAGCACACTAACATATACATGCTGAAATCCTGCTTGCAGTTCCAGAGAGAAGTTCTTGCAGATCTGAGATCATAATTTATTGATATATGAGTCAGACTTCATATCCTGTAGACAGTTTCATGGGGGAGGGGGAATGGATATGCCAACAAGGGATTGTTTTGTGTAGGGGAGAACATCCAAAGAGATTGACTCATTTGTCCACCTTCATCTGATCAAGTTATTGCTGTGTTTGCAAATTATTGGATAGCTGCAAGAGTTATAATCAATTTCAAATTGGCTCTGATGATTGGAAGAATGCAAACACAAGGAATACTGCATAGGAACAATGAGGGTAACATCAGATCTCTTTCCAATATGATGAGAGGCAAAGCACACAACATTTCTGAAATCAATACAAGGGAAATATTGTAAATACTGGACCAAAACAGAAGTTTGAAAGATACAAAGGAAATCTTGTAAATACTGGGTTTATATTTTGAAGAGGCTTGTTGCAGTAGTAAAATTTCTTGCAGAGAGAAAACTGGCCTTTCATGGCAATTCTGAGGTACACATTTCAAATAATTTAATTTACTTGGGTTGCATTAACCTCAGCTGAAATTTCAGTGGATCATCTTCTGCTAATGCTGGATAAAATAGTCAATTTGTTTGGCATTTTGCAATCCTTATTTGCAAATTTCTCTATTTTACCACAAAGATGGACAAAATTAAAATCAGATGTGGAAAAAAAAATGTGCTGCAAACCTTATTTAACATTTCTGAAAGTGACACCACCACCACCCCATGCAGCTAGGCATGAATCAGTCACTGGCAAATAAGCTGGACCGATTTGATACACCATAGTTGTACACCATTTGGAGTAATGTTTCAAAATTGACTTAGAAGGTGATGACAGTAAGCAATAAATAATTAAATCATTAATATAATTATTATTGATATTTTGTGAGGGAAAATAGTCAGCTCACTTCAGTACAAAACACATTTGAAATGAAATTTATTTTGAAACTTTAAATTAATAAGATGAATTTTGTGTATGTAAGAACACTGTATAAGTAATCAATCACACAGGACAAAATTTATTTTGGTCATCCACATTTACTTTTAGGCTGGGCTGTATTTATCCTGGAGATACTGTACTTAGGACCTATGAAAACTAAAACTAAACAGTTCTGACCACATTTGGGGTTTTCTGTACTAAAGATATACTGTAAAATGTAAGAAAGATATAGTCTTGAATAATATTTATATAGCAGAGACAGGCATTATACAACTCTTTGTGAAGAAAGTCATGTTCATATCAATCTTTTTTCTGATAAGGTGAGAGTAGTTGTTAGAAAATTTTTCATTGAAAAAATTATCATAGAGAATTTTTCATTGAAAAAAATTATCTAAAACAGGCTTTAAATGATGTTTTCCTACCACATTCTAATTAGAAAGCAATGCCAGGAAAGTCAAGTGTTGTCCTATAACTGACTATTTTTAATCATCTTTTACTTAGAAAAACAATGTAGTTCTTCACATTTCATTTCCAAGATAGCAAAATACACACTTAAGGCATTACTAACATTTTTAATTTATATATTATTTTTAATGTGAATCCTTGAAAATATGTGCACATGTTTCTTCCAAAGTAATTTGATATGTGTTATTTTTAGCATTTAATGTTTTCTGTCAGTATTGACTTTAAAAATTATATAAATCCTATTTCTCACATCTTTCTGATAGACATGGTTATCATTACAAGCTACGTTATCTTTGCTCTCTGTTTCTGCAGGGTCTGGGAGCTGACCAATCAGATCTCACATGAGGTAGAATCGCTGCCCACTCATCTTACACAGCCTGTTTTGTTGCCTGCATACATTCTTTCACTGACATGATTCAGAAGCAAGACACTGAATAGATCAGAGCAGTTGAAAAGTTTACTTACAAATTATGAACATTCTGAGTTCAAATTTCAGAATACTGATTGGCATTAATCAGTCAGGTTTTATAAGTATACTATCATTTAAAATAAATTAGCAAAAACGTGTAATATTACAGTAGAGCTATGTGTGTTACAATTTTTACATTTTGTGTTAAAAACAAAATATAAATATTGCTCACATAAATACCTTATAATAATATTGTTCTTTTATTTCCATAATGTGATGTTGTTTGCCTCAGATATGACTTACAGAGATGACATTACTTTAATATAAAAATGATCGAACAGTAAACCTTTAATGTGCAAGATCCAATGATAATTATATTTTTTTCATCCTGGCTTATTGTAAAATGTTGCAAGAAAAATAATGTGAACACACAACCCTTTGTGTGTGCAATCTGAAATTATACATTCACCATTCATATATCAACTCTTAGCCAACTTATTATTTATTTCAATTAATACTTTTTTTGCTAATTTGAACTATCATTTTCAGTAATTTTGCTGCATCCTTTGTCTCCATACAACTTCATCCCACTGACAGTTATGGAAGTTGTGTTTGAGGTGAAGAAAGTTTGAGCATGTTCTGGAACATTGTGTTGAGGACACTTGCACACAAGTTATTTAGAACATGCAACACTAGATTGTTGCAAAACCTTCTTGACTGGATTGGAAGTGGGGAGACAGAGAGTGTGTGTTCAATGTTTCATTAAAAGTTTTAGAACACTTGAGAGTAATTAGAACATATGAAAGGAGAAGAGGGCAGAAAATTCTTCAATTTGCTTTATAGCTTTCAAGTGGAGATGTTATTGGTGTTGCTACAAATCTGTTACTGATTATCTTAATGAGCACAGAGCTGCTGTGGATTAAGGATTTAGTATAATATATGAATATTCAACTAGTAGATGAATTCTCTACAAGAGAATTCGTTAAGAATACCTTGCATAACTCACATTTCTTGGTGGCATTTGGATGGAGTTTCAAAGAGCACCAGAGTTAAATTAGCTTACTGCATAATCAAAATTACTTATTTCACTTCATTGTTTAGGGATTTTTTTTTCTTAAGTAAAGCTATAGAGATTTTACTTCTGAATTGTAATATTACATTTCTAAGATATATCCAAGTATGTTTCTTTCAGGGAATTTTGTGATCTGGCAAACTTTTTTTGCTAGTTTTTTTTTTTGAGAAAAAAAATTTATATCACCTTTTTCAGAAATGGAGTAATATCAAACTATCACCTACTGAATCTTGTTTTGAACTTAAGGATGAAAAGATATCTATATTTTTTGCTGAATTTATATTATCATTTTCAGGTGTGACTGTAATCAGAGAAATTTTTCCTGATTTTCAGATTCAAAGACCTGTTCTATATAAACCATATCATTGTAAAAATTGTGTACTTTCATGATAGAGCTGGTTTAGTGAGGGAAGTATTTCTCTGATCTCACATTCAAAGACCAGTTCCTGTCTACATCATTAAAATATTGTCTTTGCATGCTTTTATGATAAATCTGATTTAGTGAGGGAAGTATTTCTCTGATCCTCACATTTAAAGACCAGTTCCTGTCTATGTACATCATATCAGTATCTATCTTTGCATGCTTTCATGATTCTGCTGGTTTAATGAGGGAGGTATTTCTCTGATCCTCACATTCAAAGATCATTTCCTATCTGTGTACATCATATAAATATGTATCTTTGCATGCTATCATGATACCGCTGGTTTAATGAGGGAGGTATTTCTCTGATCCTCACATTCAAAAACCAGTTCCTATCTGTCTACATCATATCAGCATGTATCTTTGCATGCTTCCATGACACTGTTGGTTTAGTGTGGGGAGTATTTCTCTCTGCCTGTAGCTCCAAGTTTTGTCTTTGATCCTGATGTATGACTTTTACTTTTTGCTCATAATCTTATCTTACTTTTTATGCTTGAAATGGTTTATGTATCTTGATTGGCATTCTTGTATATTCAAGGTATGACTTGTCAGAGCAAAACCTCATCTACATTATAGTATTTTTTTGTGCATTCAGGATACATATTTGAGATTTTAGTGAGTGATATTTTGCTTGTATGTTTTTGTAAGACATTTCTTATATATAAAGGAGTATCAATTATCAAATAATCTAAAATATTATGCATACAATTTTTTGTGCCTGTGACTTATGAATTTTATGGTATATGATTTTCATGATCTCTCTTTAAAATTTATTTCACTTCTACCACATTTTAAAGCAGAGACTGGCAAACTTAAGAGTGTGAGCCGGATAAAACTGTTGAAACAGTTCGCGGGCCGGCGACCAAAGGTAAAATAGTTCAGAATATAAAATGAGAACAAAAGTAATTTTAAAATGTGTATTTTATGTAAATAAATAATAACTCAGTTTCAAAAAGTTAATGATATGGATGGTGTTGCTTACAATGAATCAGTGATTCAATGACAGGCTTAATTGATATGCCAGACAAGCAGGCCAGATGGCAGTGTTAACTGTGAATAGCTTGGCAGGCCAGACATAAAACCTTTGCGGGCCAGATTTGGCCTGCAGGTTGAAGTTTGCCTGCCCCTGTTTTAAAGAGTCCTTTAGAGTGAAATGTAGTTCATAAAATTTCAATCAAAGAACTGTTTAATTTTTAATGTTTACCTTTATTTGTTTCGTTCTTATTAATTTGTAATTAGCATTGTACTTAATAATAACTGTGGTATTAGCAAGCTTTCTAAATTGACAGATTTTCCCTATAAGTACTTAAAAGTCCAATTGTAAGTTGCTGAAGGAGAATATATAATATATATATATAGTCACTTATTTTCCAAAAGGATTACAAAACTGCACAAGTTACGTCTATGAACATTTCTATGGTCAGAACAAGAATTTTCATCTGTTTTTGCTTTTCATTTTATGTGTTTTCATGTTCACAATAGTTTCCATGGCAATGAGCATGTTTTTGTTGTGACACTACTTTTCTGCAGGTTTGTCCTATTTTATCACTTATTCATTATTTCTCTATGTTCATTTCTGTTGCATCAACACCAACAAAATGTTTTGGTGGTTATAGAAATTTTCTGCATTAGTAGTTTTCATTTTTTCATATTCATTTTCTCTGTTTCACTTTACAGTCCATTGGATTGTTAGCCTTGTGTTTTCATTAGGTTGTGTTTACTTCAGGTCTGTTCATCTCACCAGATTAAACCGGTTTGTTAAGACCTGTCCATATTCTCAGATTAAACAGGCTGTGTTTACCTCAGATCTGCTCATCTTGACAGATTAAACAGGCAGTGTTTACTTCAGACCTGTCCATCTTGACAGATTAAACAAGCAATCTGCTTTGGTGAACAAACCCATAAGATCCATTAATTGTCAATTGCAAAATTAAATTTCAAACAAGATTAATTAGTTCAAATGTAGCTGAATAGCTGATGAATGCCACTCCTCACAGAGAGGGGTAGGAATGTGTCGTTAACTTGTCCTCTCATTCACTGCAGTTTGAATTGTTTATGTTTTGCAATTTACTGTACCTTACTGCATTGTCATTTCTAATGAGCGTGAGGCTTTTTTGGTAATATAAAGTTAGAGGGCAGTATTTTTGTTTACGTTTCATTTACATGCCACAAATTCTTAATTATGTACTTAATCAGTTTATGAACATCCTTAACAATGGAACTAGTTCATAACCTAAGACCAGTTGTATATCCAAAATAGATCTAACAATTTTTAAATTTATTTATTGCAGTATGGATGTGACTATTGGTGGGTGGGGTTGCCTAAGAAACCAACAATTTTTTTTAAATTATGCATTATTTCTGAGGGTGTAGATTTTATAATATTTAATTTATATGATCATTCTGACATATATGTTCTAGTAGAAAGACATTTACTTAACAACCAACATAGTTTATTTATTATGTGTAATTTGAATGCATTCATTTGCAAAATGACATTCCTATAGCAGATTGTTTACATTTGAATACATTTATGTTTGCATAATAACATTCACACAACAAATCATTATGTATTATGTGTGCTTTGAATACATGTTTGCACAGTGACATTCACACAACAAATCATTATGTATTATGTGTGCTTTGAATACATGTTTGCACAGTGACATTCACACAACAAATCATTATGTATTATGTGTACTTTGAATACATGTTTGCATAATAACATTCACACAACAAATCATTATGTATTATGTGTGCTTTGAATACATGTTTGCATAATAACATTCACACAACAAATCATTATGTATTATGTGTGCTTTGAATACATGTTTGCACAGTAACATTCACACAACAAATCATTATGTATTATGTGTGCTTTGAATACATGTTTGTGCAGTGACATTCACACAACAAATCATTATATATTATGTGTGCTTTGAATACATGTTTGTGCAGTGACATTTACATAACAGATTGTTAAACCTGCTGTTGTGTGTTCTTTAAATAAAATTTATTTTGAAGAACAGTTATTAATCATTTTTATTTTATTTCTTGTCACAGTATGGAAGATTACTGAGTTAGACAAATTATATCTTATTTCTGAAAATATTTTGCTACAGACATTTGCAAAATATTTTCTTTTTAATTAAAAAAAAAAAAGTGGTGTAGGACATACAACAGTTTGTTGTACATATGCTTTAGCTGACAGATTTACTTATTACTGATTTGTCCTTTTTGACTGATAACTTGTTATATAAGTATATTAATATGTACTGAGGGAGAATATGTGTGTGTGGGAGTCTAGTTTGCAATTATCATTAAATTTTCTATTTTGACAGTCATCTGTACCTAATTACAAATACAAGACATGAATTCATATCAAGGCTGATTTGTTTATTTTAAATATTTGATATGTGAGTTTTGTAGTTTTGCCTTTTATACAAAACGGAAACTGGTGTTACATTACAAAGATCATATAGGTATCTTCAAATCATAGTGCATTCCTTTGATGAAGTTTTCCTGTTTAAACTAGTTAGCTATCAAGTCATACATAATTTCTTTGATGAAATTTTTCTAATTTTAAATAAGTTTCGATCATTTCTTTTTCATTTTCAAAAACATTTCTTCACAAAGAACCCTTTGTGCACATATCCTAGGTTTAAGATTTCTATGGTTAAGACTGGTTTTCTTGGTTGTTTTAGTTTTGTTTTTGTTTGTATTTTACTTTTGAGTATGTTTGCATTACTCTCTTCCTACAAGCAAATGTATTATAAATATTTTCCCATCTGAAGTTTCTCCCATAGCCAGAATGTTGGCGTGCTTTTGTACAGCTTTCTTGCATCAGTTTGTGATGCCAGTGCCACCTAGTTAATGGTTATGATTATTATTTAATTAATCATCCATAACTAATTACAAGTGATTGAAATCTTAATTTATGTTATTAATAATTCTTCAGCAGACATCACTTGTCTCTCTTACTTGGCGGATATGTGGGTGCTATGCACATTTTCTTCCTTCCACAACATTAAAGACAAACATTTACCATCATTTCAAACACAATCACGACTGACTTAACCACTGGGATTTTGACATAATTATATGGACTCCTGACCCCTCAAACACAATTACGACTGACTTAGCCACTGGGATGACATAATTATATGGACTCCTGACCCCTCGAACACAATTATGACTGATTTAGCCAGTGGGATTTTGACATAATTATGTGGACTCCTGACCCCTCAAACAATGACAACAGCCACTGGGATTTTAAAAATCTGTTGAGCTATAGATATTGTGATTTAACATAGGACATGCTAAACAGAAAAGTACAAGTGTACAGACATATCCAGTTGGTCAACTAGCCATGTGGTTAACATAACAAGGATAGGTTGTGCGAGAGCGGAAATGTTGCAGGAAAGTTCATGAACCAGAGAGAGGAGATGAATATGTACCTCATTTAGGGAGAATTCCATTTTAAAAACATTATTGTCAAATTCATCTCCCTAGGTTATCATCTTATATCTGCGGGCCAATCAAACAGTTTGTAGTAAACAATAAGCTTTTACACGGGCCAGTCTATGAAAGCCTTTCAAGTTATGTAGATGCAGAAACACGACATGACTACATACCGTACACTTTAGAAAAGTAGTCAATTTATTCACGGAAGACAAAGAAACTACTTTCGGCTTCTCAATCAAACGATAAACGGGAAAAGGTGTCGAATCAGATTAGGTAGAAATATTGATTTTGTTTTATCTTAAAGTAAATTCATGAGAGAAAACAAAATTATATATCATAGTGCACATTCGTGCAATTTCATTCAAAATAAATATACAACGCTTACAACACCCCATCTCTCTGTCTCTCTCTCTCCACCCCCTCTCTCACTCCTCTCTCTTTTACAACACTACCATCAAAACACAATTCATTAAGTTATGTGTTAAACTGAGGGTTAATGTGTTTTGTAATTCGTCCAATGGAAAAATGGTGACATAACATGCAATTACAATTAGATTTTTTAAAATGTAATCACAAAGTATGCAGCAAAAAAAAAACAAACAAAAACAATCCAACTTATTTCTGAGCTTCATCTAATTATACAAGTCCTACCAATAACTTATAATCTCACCTTTCCGAAAAAAAAATAAAAAATAATTCGATGTATTTCGTTGATGGTATATTGTCACGCATTACGCTTTGTCTTTGAGAACCAGAATGAGATTTGATCCGTGATCCCAGTTTACACATGGCTGACCATTTGACAAAAGTTTTGTTTGCAATTCGAATCCATTTCCACGTTTCGTTGATTTCGCTGACAATCGCAAAGCGCCGAGTGAAGGACTAATGTTCTGAAAGGGAAGGTTAATGTGCCGGAAGGGGGGGGGGGGAGTTAGGTTTGAGCAGATTTAAAAAGAAAATATTTGATTGGCCCAAAGTTTTGGTTTCCGGATTTTAGTCGGCCATTGGTCTACTCTTTCCGATTTTCAACTGTCAGTAATCTTTAGCACGTGCGGCATGTATGATGATGGTGGTGGTTACGATTACATTTTACGTCACCAGTGGAGCTATTGTGGATCATTTTAATCATAAGACGTTCTCTGATCTGTAGTGCTCCAGTGGGACCGGCTCCCCGAACACTCTCTCGCGGTTGTGTTAGAGTTGAAGGTTGGTTGGCGCTTGTTCTGTATTGGCGATTGCTGTTGAATTTTTTCTATAATTTTTTCATGTAGTGCGTTGGGTTGGTGTTTGGCGAGTAAAGTTGAAATCTGGTGCCGTTTCAGAGCTACCTTGTGTGTTTTGTTGCTTGTACCACGGGGACTAGAGCGGCATGTTTGAGACCTACCAGTTGTTGTGCTGATCTCGATGTGTGGAGTCCGTAGTGCGAGTATTTTGTCGTGTTGTGGTTGTTGAAAAGTTATTCGTCCTGTGACTGTGTCCTGTGGTTACCATGTCGTCGTGTGTGTTGTCACAGTCGGGTTGAGGCGTGAAGAATTGTATTGTGTCCACCATCGGTAGCCGGTCTGGCGAACTGAAGTCTTTACTGGAAGTTTGTTGTCTTTTATTCGCGGCTTGTATGAAGACGGGACTTTGTTTATCATTCTATCCGATGGCCTACTGTTCCCTCTAGAGCAGGGACGGGCAACATACGGCCCGCGGGCCGGACCCGGCCCGCGACGGGATTTTGACCGGCCCGCTGACTGTTTCTGGCCGTACATGGTAATGTGGCCCGCGTCCACATCCCGCTGCAATCTCCCACTACTTTCTTACTGCGTCGCGGTTAATAGTGACTGTTAGTTATTCTTTGATTGTTTTCGGTTAGATTTAGAATTTACAATAAATTTTTATCATGGATTTTGCCAAGAAATGTAAAGTTGACAGTGAGTGTAGCCATTTAACAAAGATTGGATGCCTAAATACTTTTTCACACAGAAGTGGCAAGAAAGCAGTATGTTTGCTGTGCAGTGAAAGTGTTGCCATGTTGAAAGGGTACATTAGCCCCATGGTAATGTGGCCCCGTCCACATCCTGCTGCAATCTCCCACTACTTTCTTACACAGTGACTGTTAGTTATTCTTTGGTTGTTTTTGGTTAGATTTAGAATTTACAATAAAATTTTTATCATGGATTTTGCCAAGAAACGTAAAGTTGACAGTGAGTGCGCATTTAACAAAGATTGGATGCCTAAGTACCTTTTCACAGAGCAATATGTTTGCTGTGCAGTGAAAGTGTTGCTGTGTTGAAAGAGTACAACATTAGCCGCCATTATGCGACGAAACATGCAAGCTATGGCAGTACTTTATCAGCAGCGGAACAACAAACAAAAGCAACAGAACTGGACAGAAAACTTGTAAAGCAGCAGAATGTATTCAGAAAAGCCAAAGTAGCCCAGAAAGCTGCTACTCATGCCAGCTTTGTGGTCGCATACAACATTGCTAAGCACAGTAAATCGTTCTGTGATGGTGAATTTGTCAAAAAGTGCATGCTCGATGTAGCTGATCAAGTCTGTCATGAACACAGAAAGAAGTTTGAAGAAGTCAGTTTATCGAGAAGAACTGTGGCTCAACTCAGAAAATCAGAATGGCTGTCACATCTGGCGTTTGCAGTTGATCTCTTTGAACATATGAATGAATTGAACACCAGACTTCAAGGGAAGGGCACTTTTGCTCACGAAATGTACTCAACAGTGAAGGCATTCAAGGTGAAGCTAAAACTGTTTTCTCGCCAGCTCAGTCAGAATATCACAACACACTTTCCAACACTCGAAACTATGGCACCCCAGATGATGTCAACTGAGAAGTACACCAGTATGATATCTGCACTAGACAATGAATTTTCTCGTCGTTTTGCGGACTTCCAGAAACTTGCTGCTGAGTTTGATATCTTGTCATCACCGTTTACAACTGACTTTGAAAAGGCGCCGGATGCTCTGCAGCTGGAACTGATTGATCTGCAGTGTGACTCTACCCTGAAAGAGAAATTCCAATCTGAAAGCATTGACAAATTTTATGCGTCACTGAATGAGTCCAAGTTTGCCAACCTGAGAAAGATGGCCATGAAACTACTTGTTCTGTTCGGGTCTACATACATTTGCAAACAAACATTTTCGACCATGAACATTAACAAGACAAAGCTGCGTTCCAATCTAACTGATGTTCACGTGCAGTCTTTACTGAGAATTTCTACGTCCGACATGCAGCCAGAGTTCAAACAACTTGTTGAAAACTTTGATCGACCACAGATGTCTCATTGACTTCAGCAGCTATTGAAGTACATTACGTTAAATTCATTAAATACTGTTTTTGGTCTCTATGCTTTAATGTTTACCTGTTTAAAGTTTACATTAAATACGATTTATTCCTTGCATAGGTGGATAAATACGCGATTACGGTATTGATTTAGTAATCCGGCCCGCCAAGGACTTCATTTTCTCATACCCGGCCCGCCGACTGAAGAAGTTGCCCACCCCTGCTCTAGAGAGCCGTTGAGAACGCTCCGGTAAGTGTTTCATCCAGAGCGGGGTTCGATCTTGCGCCATGTGAACGAAAGCTTGTGTCATATCTTCAGCACACAGCCTAGTGACACAAGCTTTTCGATTCGTTTCTCAGGAACGTTTGTTAATTCGTTAATTTCGCGGACGGTTTTGTCAAAGGCCTGAACGATTACCAAATCTTTTACCAACAAAGAGTACTTTGATATACGTCAACACTGGTAATAAAGTGTAAGGTTGTTCGAGTTGCTAGACATGTATACGTCAACACTGGTAATAAAGTGTAAGGTTGTTCGAGTTGCTAGACATGTATACGTCAACACTGGTAATAAAGTGTAAGGTTGTCCGAGTTGCTAGACATGTATACGTCAACACTGGTAATAAAGTGTAAGGTTGTCCGAGTTGCTAGACATGTATACGTCAACACTGGTAATAAAGTGTAAGGTTGTTCGAGTTGCTAGACATGTATGCTTTCTCAATGATGAAGAAAATGTAACTGATCGTGTAGATCTGAGAAAATGTAGAACTTTTCCAAGCTTGTTTGTGGGGCGAGAAATTAACGAACACGTCATCGTTTTCATGCTGCTTCTAAATCTATGGTTTCATCTAGATAATATCTTCGATACTAGTGAAGATACTTGACCGTTTAAGTTGAGGGGAGGAGTTGGGTGGCAAGCTTGGTTTCAGAAGTTTGCGTGCGGCATCGGACGACATCGACCTTGGACAGATCCGGAAAGCTGTTAGGCCAAACTTCATGTTACAGGGCTCAGGCCGCATGTTTGTCGTCCAATACATTTGCTATCCCACTCTGAAATCCCAGTAGCCATTTTACTTGAAATTCTATCGTAATAGCAAACATAGCAGTGAGTCATGGCATAAATGAATCACCTTGTTTGTTTGATTTTTTTCGGAGGGAGAGAGAGAGAAAAAATGATTCAATGGTTTTACTGAAAGGATCGAAAAAACACAACACGCTTCTGTCGTAGCTTAAGTCTTTGTTCAATAATTTCTAGTCATGCCTGGAGGAAGACGAAACAAGCTACGCATGCGCATTAGCATAAGCGTTGTCGTGATATTGTAAAGTACGTTAAGATTTAAATTCATTTCTAAACTTTTCTAGTAAAATATTTCATTTTCTTTCCCAGCGACTGTGGACATTGATCGATTTATTATGCAGGACCGTTAGTTTTGAGAGGTTCGGTAATCTCTTTGTCATTGTTTATTGTCTGTGTTGAGATTTTAACAGATTTATTTCAAAATTGTTTATTTACGATCTTTCTTATTTTTAAAAATAACCGCAGATTGCACAATGAGAGAAATCATTTATGTGCTTGTTTAAAACGTCAGCTGTAAAAAAGCTTTAATGTATTCCCGTCATCGTCTGTAGTCACTGCCTTCATTATGAAAAAGGTCACAGCTGTCACAACATTGTAATTCCTTAAGGAAGGTGGGATTGGGATTTCGAACATTGTACTATCGAGCCAGCTGTTCGTTTGTACGGAAAGTGCTCCCACCCCAACTCCCAATAATTCTTTACACTCTTTCCTTCAAGACGAGACCTGAATATGACCCGGAAGAGGTTGGGGGGGTGGTATAGTCAACCTGACTCGAACTATGTGTCGGTTGTGAAAAGTTATTTAAAATATGTACCTGAATTTCGGAAATGTTTGAGGGATTGCTTCGTGATCTCTTTTACCTTCATATATGTGTGTGTGTGTGTATGTGTGTATGTGCGTGCGTGCGTGCGTGCTTATGCGATTTAGTGATTAATAATAAGTATAATTTTACTCTCGAGAGCTAACGATACGAGTCTAACAAACCGATCCGTCAAATTAAATTTAAATTATTAAAATAAAGCAAAACATAAAATACAAAATGTCAAATTGTTGTAATAGCACGGTCTTAAATGGCGCATGTCAAGCAATTGCGTTCATTATTAAAAACAAAATATTAATTATAGATTTGTTATTAAATTAGTGACTGTTTGGATGCATAAGCGAACACCACTTACAACGTCTTGTTCAAGAGTTAGACGTAAGTCAGTTTAATATATCATTATTATGTTGTTATTGATTTTACCAGTCAAAATCATCATTATTAATAATCCTCATTTCTTATCGTCATTGTTTTCTGTACGGGCCCGTCAGTGTTTGATAAAAACACCAGAACACGAAAGACACTTAAGATAGTCGAAATGGTGGATTGGTGCAGTTTTCTATAAATAAAAATTTATATGTATGTTATTGTGGCTAATTTCATTCCATCTGCTAGATAGTCTGTCCGTTTCAGCGTCTGGCATCCAGTTTTAAGAGTTCCGGTGCAGTTCATCAAATCTTTCAGATGTTTTATGGGTTTTGAATGATTAAAACAATACTGTTTGTGTTTCGTGTATACTTTTTGGGTTACTAGTCTGTTTGGTTGAAACACTCATTTGAGCATCATGGACTGTAACTCTTCATGGATCAATACAAGTCAGTTGTGCACTAGGAAACCTGATATGAAGTGACGTACATACTATGCGGCTGAATGTGTACGTGTTTGATGCTTATATGTAAAGGTACAGAACTTCTGGTAAGAAAGAGAGAGAGAGAGAGAGAGAGAGAGAGAGAGAGAGAGAGAGAGAGAGAGAGAGAGAGAGAGAGAGAGAGAGAGAATTATAAATAATCTTTGTTGACTATTAATCCACCATACCAGCCTCAACGTTGATGGTGTATATGACATTTTTACTCTCTAGAACTTTGCTGGAGTGTTCATGTCAGTGGTTCCTGGAAAGTAAATTCTAACTGCCAGAACGCATAAATGTCTTAGTAGAGTTTGTTTAATTTTATTTTTAAAAAATGTTGCCTCTCGGATATTTCAAGCTAGAAAAATTTAATCTGAGACTGCTATGTGACAAGTACCTTCAGCACCAACAAGACCTTTATCATGTTTTTGTAGATTTTAAGAAGGCTTTTGACAGGGTGTGGCATGCAGCCCTTTGGTCCACCATGAAGCTGTACAACATCAATGTCAGCCTGATCAAAGTCAACAGCCAATTAGGATTTGGTTCAGGACAACAGTGGGAGTCGGACAAGGCTGCTTACTTTCGTCTATTCTCTTCAATATCTTCCTTGAAAGAATCATGACAGATGCTCTGGATGACCATGAATGAACTGTTACTTTTGGAGACAGAACAATAAGGAACTTACGCTTTACTGATGACATCGATGGCCTTGCAGGAAATGAGGAGGAGCTAGCTCAGTTGGTGGGAAAACTGGTATGGAAATCAGTGCAGAGAAGACTAAATTGATGACCAACAACACCAGTGGCATTGGCAATGACACCATGATTGGTGATCAGAAACTGGAAATAGTTAATAAATTCAAGTATTTAGGAGCCATCGTGACAGACAAGGGATCAAAACCAAAAATATTGCTCACGATTGCGATGACAATAACAACAATTGCAAGGCTGAAGACAATTTGGAAAGACAGAAACATCTCAGTCAGCTCAAAGATCAGACTAATGCGCTCCTTGGTTGTATCTGTGTTTTTATATGCCTGTGAGTCAAAGACCCTCACAGCAGATCTCGAAAGGAGAATACAAGGTACTGAAATGAGATGCTTTCGAAGGCTGCTTGGCATTTCATATAGAGATCATGTCACGAATGAGGAAATGGGAAACAGAATTAGGCAAGCCATTGGGCCCTATAAAGAGCTATTGGCCATTGTGAAAAAAACACAAAATGAAATGGTATGGGCATGTCACACGATCAACACGGCTTGCCAATCATGCAAGGTACTGTGCAAGGAGGGCGAAGGAGAAGAAGACAGAGGAAAAGATGGGAGGATGACATCTCGGAGTGGACAGGACTGAAACTGAGCAATACGGTAAGATTAGCATAGAACAGAATGGAATGGAGGAAACTGGTTGCCAGGAAATCAATAATGCCCCAACGGTCGACAAGACTAAGGGATAGATAGATAGATAGATAGATAGATAGATAGATAGATAGATAATCTTTATTACTATTAAAGTAGCTTCTGATGGCTTTAATAATTAAGCTATTAACAATTAAGGCTAAAGTCTTAATTATTATAAATTCTAATCCCTGGGGTCCAAGTTAGGTGTCGCGTTTGAGGACTACCGTGATAAATTGTGACGTCACGTTTTGTTCGGCTTCTTGTTGTAATAAGTTGTAATAATTCATTTTAAAAACTTGATTTTCGTAATGCCACCTTTTATTCTAATGAAGATAAATTGTTTTCATATCCGGATCCTGTTTATTTATTGCTCTCTATTGTTTTAGCGGTGTGTGTGTGTGTGTGTGTGTGTGTGTGTGTGTGTGTGTGTGTGTGTGTGTGTGTGTGTGTGTGTGTGTGTGTAGTGCGTGTGAAAGTAAATGCTTGCTTATCTTCTTCTCTCTCTCTTTTATATGCCAGCATATACACACCCACATACACCTATCGATGACAGTTATGAAGCGATACATGGGGATGACTGTTGAACAAGAGTATTATATTTTTTAAAATAAAATAAAAAAGGCCCCATAAACATTAAAGTAAACAATTAAATACCAATCGACATTGGGATCCGCTGTCAAATTTGTAATGAGTTGCGCGTGACAGTGAACGTACCTTAGAACTTGTGAGTGTGTGTCATCCTTTCAGTTAAAATAAAATAATGTTTACTAAATAAACATAACTTTACTAATTAATTGTCCTGGTCCTAGGATGTGTGGATCACATGAAACACTAAGTGAATGTTGATACACACTATCACCTTGGTATCTTGAGTCCTCACATTGTTTCCATACAATTAAGCATCCAGCCCTGCCTCCTTAACCCAGGGTGTGACCTGTCTCCGCATTGTAAATACCCACTTAATATCCTTAGAGTTCTTAATTACCTATCACCCCAGACACTTAAATGAAAAAGTAATTACCTCAAGTGCACGTTAAGTTCAAACTGCTCCAATTGTTCTAACTGCTAAATTATTAAACACTTAATACATGTAATTACAAATAATGCATTTAGTAAAAATAGTTCACACTGAATTGTTGAGTTTCTAATCTGTACAAAATTAAAATAATTCTAAAAACAAAACAAGAGTTTTAAAATAACAGAGTTCTTTTTATCAAACAGCAAAACTGAAAAATTACTTTTTAAAAAGTTCATGTTTCAAAATGTATAGAAACGAGTAATGTAACCTTTAGCAATATTGTATACACACATTTAATAAAATAGTCATTAATAAGTGTTACAGTGTAATCTTCAAACCAGCAGTAAAAACAAAGGAATATATAATAGACATATTAGTTATATTCTCAAAGTAAGCATTCAGAAAGAATTCAGCTCCAATCATGATTGACATGACACAAAATATAAATTACACTGTTGCCTCCCTTGACCCGACTATACATCCATGAGAAACCACACCCAACAAAAACAAATAAAAACATAGTGTTGTCGAGGATGAAGCCAGATTTTTGTGACAGTAAATATAAACGAAACAGTTTACAGCTCAGAAAGTCAAACCAAACAGTTGACACCTCAGTAAGTCAAAACGAAACAGTTTACAGTTCAGTTAAGTCTACACGAAACAGTATACAGCTCAGCAAATAAAAAAGATACAGTTTAGACAAAAGTGTATTTAGAACTATTCATATTCAAATGCCTGAAACTGATAACAATATTGTGCTCACAGCTCTCTACAAAAGTGCTGACCGCAATTCTCTACAACAGTGCTGCCCACAACTCTCTACAGCATTGCTGCCCTCAGGTCTCTACAGGGCCGTCTTACAGCATTATGGCCCACGGGCAAATCAGTGCACTGGGGTCCTACCTACTTATTTATTGACAGCAAGTCACAAAATACATAGATTAACATGGGGCCCAATACTCCTGAGGCCCCGGGCAACTGCCCGGCGTGCAAATGCATTATGACAGCACTGGGTCTCTACAGCATTACTCTCCACAACTCTCTACAACATTGCTGTCACAACTCTCTACAACATTGCAGTTCATCAATCTCTACAACATTACTCTCCACAACTCTCTACAACATTGCTGTTCACAACTCTCTACAACATTGCTGTTCATCACTCTCTACAACATAACTCTCTACAACATTGCTGTTCACAACTCTCTATAACATTGCTGTTCACAACTTTCTACAACATTGCTGCATGCATCTCTCTACGGCTCCATAATTGTATGTACAATCAGTCGTGCATGTTTTGGATCTAATCATGCATCTCTCTAAAATCAATGTGTGCACCTGACATGAATCTGTGTCTAGTTTTTGGTGGTTCTAATGGTAAGTCAATAATTATGTGTATCATCGGTCACTCTACTAGCAAGTCTGTTTCTAATGTTAGTGTATCATCATCCATTCTACTAGCAAGTCTGTTTCTATTATTAATGTAAGGTCATTCGCTCTATTAGCAAGTCTGTTTCTATTATTAATGTAAGGTCATTCGCTCTATTAGTAAGTCTCTGTATCTGTAGCTATGTGTTCTGTCGGTGGTTCTATAAATAAGCTTATTTAAAATCTATTGTTGTGCGTAACGTCAGTCATTCTACAGCTAAATCTCTTAACATCTACTAGTAAATCTATTTATATCTATAATTAAGTGCACTATCTATCGGTAGTACTTACTGGTAAATCTACTTACATTTACTTCTAAATCTATTTTTATATATAATTAAGTGTACTATCTATCGGTAGTACTTACTGGTAAATCTACTTACATTTACTTCTAAATCTATTTTTATATATAATTAAGTGTACTATCTATCGGTAGTACTTACTGGTAAATCTACTTACATTTACTTCTAAATCTATTTTTATATATAATTAAGTGTACTATCTATCGGTAGTACTTACTGGTAAATCTACTTACATTTACTTCTAAATCTATTTTTATTGTATCGTCGATCGTTCTACTGGTCAGTCACTTTATATTATATGTTTATATTCCATCTATATCTGATACATCCGTAATAACTTGTTACGTGTACCAAAAGTCGCTGTGTTGTGGGTCTATCAAGTCATCTGTGAGTACTCATGTGTGCATACTTAATTTATTGTGTATGAAGATGTGGTCGTATACGAGAAATCCAACATGTGGAAGGGTAACGACCCCGACGCTTCTTAAATCTGTTCTTTGACTGTTTCTTTGCTGCTCCATCTCTCTCTCTTGTTCGCCACTCGTACATACAAGTAAAGCTTCATTTATCTTTACCTTGTTTGTCCAGATTAAGGGAGTCGAATCTGTGTTCACTGTTTTATGTCTACAGGTTGGATTACTCGTAATTATCATAAGTAAGTACTCATTTCATTTCACCCGCTATTTTAACGTCCATTTTAGCCTAGACAGTAATTCACGCTCCATGTCTTCCTTAAATGCAGGATGGTGAACGTAAAGATGTTAGAGACGAATTTGGCGAAAATATACATTTCACCTTTATAAATGTTTTAGCATATGCTTTAACTGAAAAGCAAAAGTGCAAATTGATGAATGTTTGTGCTTTTCAACTAAGTAAAACTCACTAAGACAATGAAACATTAAATGCGTGAGATAGGTGTTTACACTACTGAATATCGTAATATGATATTTGTTTCGAAAACAATAACAAAAGAATTCAACGCGAACACATTTAGTGTGATGTCGCCCTTTTATGCTACTTTGACTAAATCTTCTGTCCTGTCTAACGTCCACTTAATAGCATTCGTTGATTCCACAAATGGTGTGAATTTATTTTTGACTGTTCACGGATTGCATTTAGCCTACAGATCACAATTCCGTATTACAGATATCTGTCACAAGATATTTTCTTTGACTTCTGATATTTTGTGGCATTAAAAAAAGAAAGAGAAGAAGACAAAGGTGGAATAAATGTTCTCTTTCCCAAAAGTCGATTCTCCTAAACACAAAACGACATTTCGAAATGTGAGAGTTATCGTTATGTGTCATTACGATCCCCATTTACTGCTGTGAATGGTTGACGGTTCAAACCTGGCGTCAAGAGTGTGCGTGTGTGTGTGTGTGTGTGTGCGCGCGCGTGTGTGTGTGTGTTGCTGTTGTATTCCTCAAGTGCACTTTGGACTAATACCTCTTAAATGAAAAGAGCAGGTATTTAAAGTATGACTGTATATGTTCACAGTGGTTTTAACTCCTAGATCCTACATCTGAGTTTTACTGCTGAGTTCCTATATCTACGTGGTCTGAATTTAGTAAACAGTGTGTTATTATAGCCTGAAACTTTTAACTAAACTTTATTTTTAAAAAAACGAGATCGAAGTCATCCAAGATTTTACAAGCAAATAATGTGAATGCAAGTGGAATTAATCCTGCTCTGCTGGTTACTACAAACTTACAACGAAATTCACAGAGTTATCTCCCACTCGAAATGAAAAGAGTACTTAGGATAATTACTGCTTACTTGTTTGTACATTTTTCAACGCTTATTCTGTTTGTGAGCCGACAAACAAACCCACAGTCTCGGCAGGCGCTCAACACTTTCTTACGTCACAGATTATTGACTCTTTTGTTCGCGGTGGCTAGGCTCAATACAAGTTAATTAATGTCACAGATTAGCGTCCCTTGAATTACGGGATTTCTGACGCCTGGGTGATAATATCAGTCTCAATAAATTATGTGTCTAGAGCTAGCAAACTACAAAGACCTTAACGCTTTCGACAAGGACTTTCTGACCTCTTGGATCCTGTTATTTGTTCCGAGAGAAACTAAAATGCACTCTGTGACCAGACGGAACGACGAGGAGTTCGACGGCTACGGAAGAGTCGTTAGAAATAGAACGTAGTCGCACAAAGGGGAACCCCCAGTTAGATGAATACCATCCCATGCCGAAAGTTCTCACGCGCAGTGCGTGCTGACTGGCTGCCGAGCCCGCTCGCGCGGTACTTCGAACTGAACAGAAAAGAAAAAGAATAACAAAACATACACAACAGAAACGACAACGTGCCTCCCTCCCTACCCAACACGAGCGCTGCAACAACCAGCAAATATGTTATCCCAACCTCTAACTTTTATATATGCACATCAACTCGCAGGCAGCACGACTGACGTAGCAGCGGCGAAAACGGCAGCCCGTTACGCGATGAAAGCCGCGAGTGATGTCACACCGAAAACTGGACACGCACGCACGCACACACAGATGCAAACTGTGTCCGCGTGAGACGTAATAATGAGAAACAGGAAACATGAAAGGTAGAAAGTTGATCATGAATATGTTTCTTAAAAAGTAATAAAACAACAACAAAAAGTCTGCACCAGTATATAAAGGCAGGCCTCCCGCTATGGACTCTTTAATCTGTAGTACTTCAGTTCCGGTTCAGTCGGCGGTGTCCGCTGGTGGAGGAAACGAGTGCTGTTGTCGGTGGTCAGTTAAGCAGCGGACGTGAACCTGTGTCAATGAACTGACCTTTGGCCAGCAAATTTATTTTAGTTTGACTTTAATAAACAAAGAACTACACTAGCAGACTTCTGCTAAAAAACAAGCAGCGCAACAACAAGAGAAAAGCAAACCAAACGAAAAAGAAAAGAAACCAAACAATAGCAACAAAGGAGTAAGATTTTTTTTGGAAGCACCACGTATCCATAACAACCATTCATCGAGCTGATCTCACATCAAGAATGAGAAACGTTTGATTCCAAGAGGAGGTAACCAGTGGCAGAGCGTGCATCTTTTACGCCAAAAGCAATATGCGTCAGTGACGTCAGTAAGTAGAATTCAACTCTTTGCATTTTGAAGGTCTTCTCCTTTCTTTCATTTTTTCCTTCCTTTTCCTTCTCCCTTCTTTGTTTTCTTCCTCTTTCTAACTTACACTTCTTCTTTTCATCTGTTATGTCTGATACAGAACAGAACGGCAAACTCTGATGATGAAAGTGAAAGTGATCTAATATTCTAGATTATGTTTACATCAAGAATGCATGAGTTATGAACGAGACAGAGAAAGAAAAAAAATCAAACAAAACTAAAAATATCATTTACAACACAGATATATAATCATTAAGCGTAGGAACGAGCGCACTCAGAGAGAGTTTGGTGGGGGAGAGAGAGATGGTAAAAATAAATTAAATATCAAGCGCTCTATTACTTGCCAAAAGGGTTAGAACATAGCCGGCTACGAAAGCAGTGTCAAGCTATGAGTGGCAAATTGCAAAGGGGTAACAACTCTTTGCGTAACTCATTGATTTACTGGTGTCGTTTGAGTATATAATGACGTTAGAATACTTTGAATCTGTTATTGATAAACTATATCCACAGTATCTATGTCAGTATATAATAACGTCAGAATACACATTCTCTATTACTGGGACTGCATCCACACACCAAAAATTAATATATAATGAGTTAGGTAATTTTAAAAATATATTTTAGTGAAACTGCATTCACACTGCTATGTTGCAATAAAATGATTTCAGAATACTTTAAATATAGAACTGTATTTGTGGTGAAGTAAATTAGCCTATCCCTATTTCTAGGCTTAATTGTTATATAAATTGTTAAATTGACAAAGTGCCGTGCTTGGGCCTCTTTATGATGGTATTTTTGTAAGTGTCAGAGTTGGAGTAAATAACTTGAGTTGAGAATATGCTAGAAATTGGTGATACACTCCAAACCAGATCCAACTGGATGAGCAGGTTTTATTATCCAATGGTTAAGATTTACAGGAATGAGACCAGCCAGTTGGCTGATATCAAACATTTACCTGCTGTTGAGAATTCAATTGTCTAATCATTTTGAATTTGAAGTGGCAAGAAGTCTGGTCACGAAAAGCAGCCTTTAGCATAATGACGAATTAACTGGCTGTTTGAGAGAGAATGGACTTAGAAATATTTCATGCATTTTTCTATTGACGTTATACTTGTGTTTTACGTAGAGATGTATTATGTGAATAGACTATTATTTCTACAAAGTTTAGAACTATGATGCTCGTACATTAGTGTACTAAACACTTGACATTTTTCTAGTGAATGCACTCATAAAATTGATATGCTGCATTCATTATGCTGAGTGCGTGTATTGGGCTAATATATACAGTTGCAGGAAACTGTAAGTTGAGACTTGAGTGTAAGAGAGAAAGGAGTTAAAGATGAATAAACTGGACAATTAGTGTTTGTTCCCTGATTATATTTTACAGGGAAAAAGCAGCCTTTCCTTATCTGAATCTCCTGATTTATTGATTATGGTAGATGTGAGAAGTATCTACTGCAGTGTTAGAGTGCACTCCATTAATGTACTGGTGGCAAAGTATGCTGACTACATTGACCAATTTCAGGTATAAGGAAGTTACTGGAAATTGCTACAATTATTGTTCTGCCTGAGGGAGCTAATAAGGCAGAGCACCATATGGCCTCAAGAGAATATTGGCCAGTCAGTGTTCCACAATGTGAGAATGGAAACTCATGGAATTGACAGTATAACATGAACAATAAACGTGTGACTTTGTTAAAGAAAAGCATGCAAAAAGACTATTGTAGTTTAGCCTAGACAAATTTTTGTACAAACAGTTTTTGCTTATCTCTAATAACTCCATTTCTGTTCTCTGATAAGAACTATCCTGTGTTTTGTATTAACACTAATCTTTTGAATTGTGTTTTAGGATATAAGACTATATAGGTATTAAAATTATTCAAACATGGTTTCCTGAAAATATTGATGTCAAGTAATCATTTTCAAAATATAGTTATATGTATGTTAGATTGTTGATTAATAAATGTATTGTTAAATTTATTGATATTCTTACACATACTGATAACCTTATGTTGGAAAAGAAAGTTAGTGAATGGGGCTCACTAGATATAGATTAAAAGACGGATTTATCTTCTCCTTTAGTAAGAAGTTTACCACCTATTGAAATATTGTGTGACAGTAAATGTTTGTCTTTAATGTTGTGGAAGAGAGAAAATGTTTACAATGTCCGCATATCCGCCAAGTAAGAGAGACGAGTAGTGTCTGCTGGAGAATTATTTCTAACATAAATTAAGATTCTCATCATTTATAATTAGTTACGGATAATTAACTAATTAATAATAATCATAACCATTAACTAGATGGCGTTGGCGTCACACTATCCAAACGTTCTATGTTAATATATAATGACGTCAGAAAACTTTAACTATATTATTATTAGTGACGAACTGCATGCACACTCGTCATGTTAGTCAATAATGACGTCAGAATACATTGGTTATATTAGTGACGAACTGCATGCACACTCGTCACGTTAGTCAATAATGACGTCAGAATATATTGGTTATATTAGTGACGAAATGCATGTTAAGTTTTAAAACAGAAACGGATGAAACATTGCCTCGAGCGAAGCTCAAAGCGAAACCAAGGCGCTAATGACTGCAAGAAAAAAAAGAAAAAGATGTGTGCACGTGATTGGGTCAGTGAGACCTCTCAGTTTCTTACTTCAAGAAATGAACATCGATTTTCAGATGAAAACACAACACTACAGAGAAGCGATAGCTCGACTGCGGAAGTTTGTCTCGTGAAATGACCCAGAGGAGTTTTGTACATACAACAAACAATGCTTGAAAAAAAAAAAGAGCTTAAGCAAGACACTACTTAAAGGTGGAAGAGTTCAAATGGTGACAGAGATCTAGCAATAAACCACAGAGAGAGAGAGAGAGAAACAATTAAGGAAAATAAGTCAATAATTTGCACTGAATAAAATTAGGATAGGAAAGATAGGCAAAAGTAGAAGCAGCGAGATCAGAGAAAATTAGCGATAGTAATTAGATTTGAACCAATCAAGTGGATCAAGAAGGAGAAAAGGCTTGGACATATTTCGTGAGAAACAAGAGAGCGAGCGAGAGAGTCAGGGACATGGTGTTAGTTAGTCATCCCTCCCCCTCCCCCCGCACCACAACCACCAAACACACACTAATGGCGTCGACGTCAATACATAATGATATATCAAGGTGGCGACAAGGTGAACACGTGAGTTGCGCTTTAGAGCAGTGACCAAAGCAGTTAGTCATCAGAATGAGTCAGAATCTACAGGCACCCATCTATCTATGCTTCATCATTCGTGCAAAGTTTTAATAAATATTATTTATCTCTTAAAATATATTCAGTACCTGAACTTCATGTATGTGTCATAAATGCGCTTTGAACGAAGTCGAAAACGAAATAATAGAAATACCCGGAATTGGGTTGATTGTCCCTCACTAGAGGAATTCGGATTAACTCGATCCTGATGATTCCCTCAGTCCATGCGTGCAGAAACAAGCAACCGTGCAAACAGCCTTGAGACTCAACGAAAGAAAGTAAAATACAATTCTTTCAGTTTGTAAAAACTTGAATCAAGTTCGTTTATGTAAAATTAAAAAAATAATAATAAACACCACACACACACACACACACACACGTGCGCGCGAGGCTGACATTCGGATTTCGTAACACGCCCACTTGATGCTACTGTTTAATAAGCCGTTGACTGAAATACTTTCTATTAATGTTGCATGTCTTTTTTCTTTGCCTGGGAATTTTGAATTTACATATCACTGCTGCAAGCCATTGCAGTAATAAGAGTGTGATTATGACGACATTAGAGGACCATACAACAGTCCTTTCCTATGGAAGAACAGCCTGATATGTGTTGCTTTGAGGTTTCTTGTTTTGTTATTTGCTTGTTTGTCGTTTTGAGGTTAATTTAACATTTTACGTACCATTTTGCCGACTGGCCTTGACTTAAATATACCACACACACACACACCACACACACACACACACACACACACACACACACACACACACACACACACACACACACGCTGAGAATAATTGGGGAAAAGGCTTGACCTTAATTTCAAGGAAAGTACTTCTTGCTCTGGCACTTGTGGTGATCACTACTGTTCGACGAGAATACCTCTGAATCCTGAATGTGACTTTTTAATGACATTTTTGCAATATAAAAATGTTTATTAAAAATTGTATTTATAAACGACAAAGATCTGTGCTGTAGACTTGCATTTCACTGTAAGCGCGATCAATCACTGCTGGCTCTACTACACATGGCGCACGTCAACGACACAAGGCCAATGTTATTTAAATGAAATTTACGTGTAAAGTGTTCGCTCTCCTGAGAAAGGTATAAACAAACAGTTGCTAACTTGTCTGGGATCGTAGGTCAGAGGCAAAGCCGGATATTGTCCACATCTTGAACGTGTTGCGGTCCATAGGATGAAGTTATAGTCACGCGTAGCTTGCCGGTAAGGATGAAATTATAGTCACGCGTAGCTTGCCGGTAAGAATACGTAACTATTTTGTTCGATGCGGCAAACACAATGCAGTTATCTTCACCGATCAATCTCTTTTGTGCTGGCAAAGAGCCCGGATGAATATTTCGCGGTGAGAAAAACGTCATACAGGTTAACGTCACATATCAGAGCGTCTTTTCTACTGGTTGGCATAAAGCCCGGATGAAAACATCAACATGCTCATCGGGCATTTTGCCAACCACCACGAAAGACTTACTGATTTGTGACGTTAGGTTTTTCTGTGTTTGCTGCCACGAACATAAGGGTCATTTCTGTCTGTGACGTTGGAAAGATATGTCTTTTTAGTGTCACCATTATCATCAAATCAACATATGTATATCGATGTGCTTTACTTGAAATGGATATAGGGCGGTAAAGTCCAAGGTCCCTTACGGCGCTGTTGGTGTATTCATAGAGCTGGAGTGCGTGTGTGTGTGCTGACTCCATAACGTCTCTAGCACAGTAGCAGTGGCACAGATTTGTTTGCTGTACGCTTTTGTCGACCAGTGATTTATACGCTTTATGTGTAACTGTATGCTGCATTCGGTAGCAATTGGTTAGGGTCGTTGTGCTTAAAATTATAGCTAAAAAATAATAAGAAAATAAATCATTGAAACATCGCTTAGACGTCATTCTTGTTTGAGTAAGGGCTTATTACTAATTTCCTTTGAATGGTTCAAAGACAAAGCGTTATTTTAATTAACTTCGCCAGGAAATTACCCAATAGGATATATTGTTATCTGCTTAATTTTTCATTTATTTGCATCTGTGTGAGAAGAAGAATATTTTATATATGCATGCCCTGGGCCAGACATCTTTCACTAGTCACTAGTACGTTAATGTAAATCTAATTTCGTATAGCCCAGCATTCCATGAGTTTCTGATGCGACTTCCGGACCGATCCGCAGATCCAAGTCAACAGCTGACAATATCGTGCACTGATACTGGCAACAGATAAATACATGCCAAAGTACGGCAATGGCTATTATAATCGAGTTCGGAGCTATGGCCTTGTTGACCTGCATTCACGCTGGCAATGCATCATCATTTCTATGCCAGCAGACTTCCTGTCAGGGGCCTGCACTCTGCTAAGCAATGCACTGAGTTCTCTTGAGTGCCACAGAGCAATAACCCGTGCCTGTCAGTACGCGCGCCCAGCATTACGTCAGTGCTGCACCTGTACATCTCGCTCCGCGCGCCACGCTGGAAAGCACGCCTTACTGATTTCTTCTACAACTCCAACGTTCGCTGATTTCGCAGGCGGGCACCAGAAGTAAATGGGGAGGATATGATGAAGAGATAGGTGTGGCAAACTGCAAACGGGCACAGCGCTGCGACAGTCCTGAACATTTTGCGCTGACTCGTGATGGTGTGACACCTAAGTGCAAGCTCATTACTAGGCACTGGTCATTTCTAGTGGGTTGTTCCCGTTTGGCAAAGTTGATGTCATAGCTTTTCGCGCAAAGTTGTTATTAGTCGAACATAGCGCGGATGTGCACTAAACAAAAAGTGCGGGATTGCAACTAATCACATAAAGCGGAGTACGTTAATATCCAGACAACGCAGAATTTACGCGAACCAAATAGCGCGGGGTTTACGCGAACCAAATAGCGTAATATGGATACTAACCAAATAAATTATACATTGCTTGGAAATTGATGCTTTAAAAGAATATACGATATAGTATAGGTGTTATATAATATAAAATTTAGTGTCACATAATCAATAATTATGTTCCCGAACCTCGAATTAGCGATACAAGTCTTGCTCGTTTACATTAAATTCGAGAAGCTGAGTGACCAAGAGGTCTAAGTGTGTGGCTGGTCTGTGTTCGAGCCTCGTCCTGGCGGTATAATAGTTGAAGTTTTCTGCAGCCCCCACAAAGCGCGAAAGCCGGAAGCGCCCCCTACACTCAATCAAAGCCCCCACAATCATTCCCCACACTGGGATGGTCGAGCCGCACCTTGTCTGCAAACATCTTAAAGTGTTTAATAAACATGACGTGCTAGTAATCACAATTTCAAATTTTAAAACAAATGAACAGACTGTCTACTTACTAGCAAACGTTATCAGCTAGTTGACTGTTCATACAATAACCAAAATCATCACATGTTGGAAAGTGAACTATTGTAACTATTAATCTAAATCATCAGTTATCTTTGCTGGTGGATTGTCTATATTCTAACCAAAAATCATCAGTTATGTTGATTGGTGGATTGTCTATTGTCTATTTATTAGCACAAAAAAATCACACATGCAAGTGGATTCTTGACATGTTATCCAATACTATCAACTATATTTAGTGGTAGAGTGTCTTTAGTACTAACCAGTATCATCAACTATAATTTTAGTGGACCGCCCATATTTTAACCACTACTATCAGTTATATTTGTAGTGTCCATATATTAACCACTACTATCAGGTATGTTTGTAGTGGACCGTCCATATATTAACCAATACCATCAGTTATGTTTGTAGTGGACCGTCCATATATTAACCAATACCATAACTTATATTTGTAGTGGATCGTCCATATATTAACCAATACCTTCAGGTGTGTTTGTAGTGCACCGTCCATATATTAACCAATACCATAAGTTATGTTTGTAGTGCACAGTCCACATATTAACCAGTACTATCAGGTATATTTCTGAGTGAATTTTCTACTATCTAATCAACACACGTACTAACCGTTGCTGTATTTGATAGTGAACAATCTACTCTCTAATTAGCACACTTTTATTGGATTGTCTTCTCCTTAACCAACATACTATGTTTATTAGTGGATTGTCTACTCTCAAATCACATTATATTTATTAGGGAATTATCTAATCCCTTACAAGGACACTAGTTTATTAATGGATTATCTTCTTTCTAATGTTAATATTACAAGATTTTGTGGACATAAGCATTATTCAAAGGTAAAAGGAAGGGAGGAGTTGTGGGGGGGGGGGGCGGGGGGGGGAAAGCGATTACAAGGTCGTGCAACAGGAAGATGGCTCTGCCAAATAATAGTATAACTATCATGTTGTTAATTAACTTCGTTTTGCCATCATTCCACTATGTTTTTGAACAAAATCAAAATATAGATATTTTTAATATATGGGACAGATATTAAAACTATTTGCAAATCAGTAACGAAGAGATTCAATCATTATTCGTGACGGACTATTCACATTGCATATTCTACATCAGTGATTTACAAAGTACATTACGTTTTAAATATTTCTTAAATAATAAATATTTATTGCAAAATGGTAGTATTACTTCTAAAGGAACTTCGCCCCTACCCCACAAGTAATCAAGTCATCACTTAAGTCTGAAAGATTTAAACAAACGGACTCTCCACGTATTGTGTATCATACTGTATTGTTTGTATGCGTGTGTTGCTTGTGTGTGCATACTAGTGTATGTGAGTAAGCGTATGTATATGTGAGTATATGTTACCATATATGTATGTATGCTTATGAGTGTGTGTGCGTACATGCGTGTGTGTGCTTGAGCGTATTTTGAGGCCGATCACACGCTGAAGTTAGTTCATAAAGCTTTGTTCTAATAAGAACTGAAGGTTTGGAAGCCCGGTGGTGAACACACTGTGAGGAAGACCTTAAGTAAACACCCTGGCGTTAGTAAAACTGTTCTCCAAAGTGTCTTGCACGGACTCACGGCATGAGATAGCTGTATTGAAAAGATAGAGTTACGTGGCTTGTTTTGTTAGCACTAGAATACTCTATTCACGGCATGAGATAGCTGTATTGAAAAGATAGAGTTACGTGGCTTATTTTGTTAGCACTAGAATACTCTATTCACGGCATGAGATAGCTGTATTGAAAAGATAGAGTTACGTGGCTTATTTTGTTAGCACTAGAATACTCTATTCACGGCATGAGATAGCTGTATTGAAAAGATAGAGTTACGTGGCTTGTTTTGTTAGCACTAGAATACTCTGGTCACTACTCCAGACATTCCTCTCTCTTCGGTCACGCTCTAGTCCAGGGATTCTTAACCTGAGGCCCATGGACGGGCTTTATGGGATCCGTGAAAGGAAAATAAAAATTTAACATTTATATTCACAGCTGTGCATTTTTTTTAATTTTTTTTTTTTTTTTGGGGGGGGGGCATAGCTTTCACCAGATTTTCAAAGGGATCCATGACTCGAAAAAGGTTCAGAACCACTGCTCTAGTCACTACTGCATCTGTTCCTCTCTTCTCTGTCACGCTGTAGAGTGTAGACACTACCCCAGCTATTCCTCTCTCTTTGTCACACTGTAGTCACTATTCTAGATAGTCTTCGCTCTGTCACACTGTAGACACTACACTAGCTACTCCGGTCTGTAATCATTATGCTAAATAGGCATCTCTCTTCTCTGTCACACTGTAGTCACCATTCAGGATAGGCCTCTCTTTCAGAGGAATAGCTGGAGTAGTGTCTACAGACTCTACACTGTAGTCACTATTCTAGATGGCCTTCACTCATTTGTGTCACACTATAGTCACTAAATATTCTCTGTCACCTTGTAGTCGCCACTCTTGCTATTCCTCTCTTTTTTCATACTGTAGTCACTGTTCTAGACCGTCATCTCTTCTCTGTCACACTGTAGTCACTGTTCTAGACCGTCATCTCTTCTCTGTCACACTGTAGTCACTGTTCTAGACCGTCATCTCTTCTCTGTCACGCTGAAGTCACTGTTCCATCTATTCTTTCTTGTCTGTCACACTGAAGTCACTGTTTCATCTATTCTTTCTTGTCTGTCACACTGAAGTCACTGTTCCATCTATTCTTTCTTGTCTGTCACACTGAAGTCACTGTTCCATCTATTCTTTCTTGTCTGTCACACTGAAGTCACTGTTCCATCTATTCTTTCTTGTCTGTCACACTGAAGTCACTGTTCCATCTATTCTTTCTTGTCTGTCACGATGTGCGCATCTCTCTCTCTCTCTCTCCCTCTCTCTGTTTATTGAATCTACTGGTTCACCGATTATTATAAACTGCTATGATCAGGAAGACACGGAAATGTCTGCCATGGTGTGTGTAAGTGTAAAAGGAGCACACCACATACTTTTTATGTATAGTGACAAAGTATGCTGAGTACATTGATACAATGAAGTTACTAAGATTACTGTAGTCGGTTCTGCTTGAAGGAATTGATGTGGCAAAGAGGACGCTCAAGGTGGTTTCGAGAGTATAATAGCACGCCAATGTTTTCCACGTGTGTGGGAGGAGACACGTGCTGACATGGACATTGTGACATTGTTGCAAAAGCAAATGAAAGACTGTTGAAACAGCGCTTAGCCCAGGTTAACAACCCTATTATCGATTATCTCTAATAACTCCATTTATGTTATCTGATAAGACTATCCTGCGATTTGTATTGTCTCTGTTGTTGAATTGCATTTTATTTTTATATATACTGTTGAAACATAAAATTATCCGAATGTGGGTTCATGGAAATATTGATGTAAAGTAATCTATTTCATTGTATTTGTCATTTGTATATTTGATTTTTGATTTAATAAATGTATCGACCTTCTTACGCATATTGATAATCTTACGTTGGAGAAGAAAGTGGGTGGGTGGAGCCTTGCTAAATTAAATTCGTATTTGTCTTCTCTTTTAGCAAGAAGATTTTTCACCTACGAAACATTGTGTGACGGTAAATATTTATCATTGATGTTGTGGAATAGAGAAAACATTGACAGCACCCGTATACCCGCCAAGTGGAGAATATATAAATCATCTACCTTTCTCTATTGCTCTTGTGATGTTATATTGCCGTAATACGTTATATATGCCAAATGACAGTGAACACATTTCAGGAGCACTCAATGAGGATGAATGAATACTAAGCCGAATTAATTGTTAAGTACTGAGCCGTGAAAAGTATTCAGCTATAGGGAATCAATTAGTGTACCAATGGGCTTAGAACTGTATTGATATATATATATGTGTATGTATGTGTGTGTGTGTGTGTGTGTGTGTCTGTGTGTGCTGGAGGATCATTAATAAAATTAATTAAAATTTCCATCACTTGTAATTAGTTATGAAAAATTAAATAATAATAATCATAAGTTTCGGAATAATACATGCATTTTTCCTCTATAGGTCACACCTAACCTCCAGAGCACGATGTCTTCTTTAAACTTCAATACATTAATGTTAACAAGGATAAAAAGTCATACATTTTAGCATACAGAAAATTAATGCAATATATACACATAAATAAGTGATAAATAGGTCAAAGAGTGAAAATATTTGTCACAAATGCAATACTTGCATTTGATTTGGGCAATATCTGTGTTCGATTATGTTTTAAATAATCATTGATGTTTTCTAAACAGAGAAGTAAAATAGTTCATGGTCTTGAAAAGTTGAACCAAAGTGGACCTCTTAATTTCACGTAGGTCGTAATTTCTATCACAAGTCAACCTTAGTAGCCAAAGAGATTAGAATGTATTTTTCATTCAATGATTTCTTCTCGTATTTATGTTTGAAGTTAATACATTATGTAACAGTGCTCTCGACTAAAAGTGCTCTGGACTAATACAGACTTAAATGACTTGGTTGGTTGTGGAATATCTTGGCTACGATACTCACATAATATTGGTGAATAGTTCAGATTGCAGTCATAAGAGTAGAAGTTAGTTTTATTATGTTTGAATGGCTGAAATTTGTATCAGCTCGAATTCTTTTAAACAACAGTTGTTCCAACAGCGTTACTGGCCTTCCACAGTGACTTATATTTGCTGTCTCCGTACCAACTCCTTGTACTCAAATATCCATTGTTGACGTCCCAATGCTAACTCATTATACTCAGATATCCATAGATGTCGCCTCCGCACCGACTTAATGAACTTAGACATCCTCAGCTGACGTCTCAACGCAGACTCACTATACTCACTTACCCAAGATGACATCTTCTCACCACTTCATTGTCCTTAGATGACCTACTCTGATATCTATAGAAGACATGGGGGTCAAAATGAAGCCCCGTCGCATGAGCTGTCTGGTATACTTGCTAACGAAAACTCCCAGTATCTGAAGTTCACTTTAACGAGCAATTGAGCAGTCACTATTTCGGGAAAGCTCGATGGCTGCGGGATGTTTTTAGATGCGAAGCCTTCATTATGGCTGATGCCGAGCTTAGCAGTTTGAACATTAGGCATGAAGAGCTCTTTAACGATATTGATTGCTTCTTAACAAGAAAACCTTCCAAATGTTTTCCTGGACGTCAGGGTATATCTTTGGATACGTAAGGAATCCACTGACGCTGAAGACCCATCCAATAGGATCCAGACTGTCAAAACGTAACCTATGTGTGACGACCTTTGACCCCATACAATTCTGCCAACTAAACCGAAAGCACAAGAGATTTTTTAAAAAGTTAAAAATAAAACACAATAATACCGTCATAACTGCTTAATCCTGAGCAAGTACAAAATCCGTTAAATACTGCAGCCTCTGAGATTGGCGTGCTGATGAATTACGTTTTTCGCAAAATGACGGCCTTGAAGAAAAACAAGACCACCACAGAACAAGCTGCAACCCTGCTCTAATCAATAATAAAGGATGATGATTATGTTGATATCTGTTTATCACTTTCTTTCTCTCTCTCTTCCCTAGTGGTGGTCGCCCTTGGCCCACAGCCGAACAATAATCAATGAAAGAGACATATGAAAGTAGTTCTAACAATAAACGTATCTACACTGACTTTTGTCATCCCTGACCAAATGCGGTGGAAACTTTCGCGTGCTGTACTCTACAATTGATTTGGTTAATGCCTTTAAAATTTTACTTATACTCTTTCGTCCTCTGACCTCCTTTCTTGTTTTCAGAATAAGTTATAAAACCTTCCAGTTTGATTGCTTCTGGTACAATGAATGTCTTTTGAGTGTAATGTATTTTGCTCTGGAATATTAATTGATAATCTAGGGTCCAGCCATGGTGATAACGTTTGATCGATGTCCCATAGTACAGGTGTCATATTCCAGCGTGTATCAAATTGCTAAGTTTGGACTTATATCACGCTAGGCTTTCTACCAGAGCTGGCGTTATATTTCAGTGTCCATGAAGTCGCTAATGTTGGGTTTATACAACGCTAGGCTTTATCTATCAGAAATGGCATCATATTTCATTGTCAATTCATGTCTATAACTGTAGGCCCTATGATCATTAGCACTAACGTTACGCCCAAGCCACCACACGACTAGCGTCACTCTCGGACAAAGGAGGAAATTTTTCTCTACGTGCAGTCCAGAAATGTAGTAATACAGTGAAGACACTTGTTGGATGTGGACTTTTGTATTTAACTGCCCAACATATATCTTCTCATTTTGACTCTCAGTACATGTTTGGCATAGCCTCTGTCATTGCAAAAAATATTCGTCCACATGCATCCGAAAAAGATGTCTTTTCGAATCGCTAAAATACGTAACACATACTTAACGAAGATCCAAGTTGAAACTATTGTCATAGGAGGAATGCACATTTTATGCTTCAAGTTTCTGGAACGACAGACTTCAGCAACAATACGCATCTGTCATACAGCCGTGTTTTACAAAGAACGGAAGTGACTTCAAGTCCTTCTGTACTATTATGACCCTTGAGTCTTTGCATCCTTCTAATTCCATTTTTATCAAAACGAAAACAAAATCTCCTTAAAGTTGCAATTTATAGTATCATGCTTGATATCCTTTCCCAGCTAATAAACTGCAGAAATATATGTCGGTTGTAGTTTTAAAATAGTTTTTCTGTTTCTATGGTTATAAAACAGTCAACGAAAACACGGCAAACTTGCAAGAAAGAATAGGAAAGAGAAGAGCTGGATAAACTGCCAAAAGGTAAAGTGCTTCCAGAGCCTTTTTCTTTCCGGCAGATTGCAAGTGGAGTAGCCACGTGACCCCCCAACTGGAGTACTACATGTGAAGCACTGAATGATCTTACTCGCCTGCCCTTGCCCTTGGCTCTTACTGTTGATCGTGAGAGGTCCGGGATAGGCTATGAAGTGTCATGGATGGTTTGCACTGTGTTGTAATTAACTATCACGAGCGTCCTGACCTTTGCAATGAGAATAATCATCAACGAACTGGATTCTGGCTGCGAATTGTCGTTAGAGACCTAGAAAATGCACCGAATAATAACAATAAATGGTCCTGAACTTGAATTACCAAGAGCGGCCTGGACCTTGCATTATTTGCCATTCGCGATCTGGACTTTGCATTAAGTTCTATCCTGAGCGGCTGGACTCCATCTTGAATTATCGTGAAGATGTTGGACTGGCTTTTCTTGCGAGTTCTGCATTGAACTGTGGGCTTTTGACTTGATCACGACTGTTATGCAGTCACGTGTTTGTCATTTACAAAAAAAAAATTACCTGAATGGATTATGCGTTGGCTAATTGCAAATCAAATCCTGGGCTGCGGATTGACTTAAATATTATGAAGAGGGCGTGGACAACAATGTATTGACTTAAAATAAGCTGAACTGCATGCACGTTGATTTATAAATGGGTTGACCTGAATATTGTAGACTATGTAGTTCCTTCTCAGAAACCAGCTGGATTCTGTGGTGTAATAATGACACTACTTCGCTCTGCTCGACCTTTTATGTTGGTAACAATGGCGCCACCATTAGTTGTGCATGGCGCCTTTAATTACAGGCGACTGTGTGAACAAGTTAATTATTCAAAGCTATAGGGATTTAATAGCTTCTCTGCTTTTGAGTTAATGTACGGTCTTAAACACATACATTCCCTTTACCGGCGTCAACAATTTGCTGCAGCGCACAAATTCACTAACACAAATGCATATACAGGTAGACTATTTTTCTCTCTTATTCCTTTCAACACTTTTTCCTCTGTGTAATATTTCTTTCTTTCTTTAATATTTGTTTATTCTTTCTTTCTGTCCCATTCTCTATTTCCATTCTCTCCCTTATTCTGCTCTTTCTTTCGATCTCTTCCAGTATCATTCTCTCTTTTTCTTTCATTTCTCCCCCGCTCTCGTTTTCTTCGTGTCATTCTTTTCTTCGTTCTATCTCTTTTTTCCTTCATCTCTTTTCACTCATTCTCTCAGTCTTCCTCCTTTTTGCCTCTCTCTCCACTCCTACTCTCTTTTTTTTTTCTCTCTCTCTCTCTCTTCTCTCTATATCTTTACTTTCTTTATATAATTTATTTTTTAAATTTTATCCTCTTTCTCTCCCCCCGCTTCCCATCTCGATATTACGATGACCTGGAAAGTAAATGTGCTCTAGCAGCGTTTCATTCATATCACTGTTTCATTATTCCAGATGGAGGAAAGACGACCAAGACGTAAAAGGGAGACTACCAGGTTTTACCTTGGCGTTTCTCTCGCTGCAGCCATCGCACTGTTTCACATACATGAGACCGGCAAAGCCTGATTTCAAGTATGCACGGCTTACTCTCCAGCGGCTGCGCAACTGTGTGCAACATTGTTGTCTAGTAGTCATGGTTACTCAGTGTTTGCAAACAAGAAGTGAAAAATAATAAAGGGAGATTTTCTGAAAGCTAGATTTTTTTCCTACAGCTAGAATTCATTAGTTAACAAAAACATTTTTTAAAACTTACATACTCGCAAAAAGATATTCAATTAGGCACGTTTTCTAAATGAGGGTGAAACATACTCGAATTTGTGAAATATATATTCCAATTTCTCTCGCAATTCTTTGCCCACAAGGTCGCCGCAACCAGCTGAGCGTGCACAGAAATAGTTTTGTTTCTCACGGGAACAGCACTGTCGGCTTGGACTGACAATTGTTCATTATTTAATTGGATACTTTGCTCAGTCAGACTGCTAGGAAAGGTCGCTCATTTCTTGATGAAAATATTCCAGGAAAAGCTAAGGTATCGCTGATTATTCTTCGCTAATTATGTCTGGGAAAACTCGTTTAACTGCGGGGAATGATCGTTGAAATAATAAATAATTAAATTTATAAAAACGACACCAAAAAACAGTACAACAGTTTGGACTGCGAGAGGGAAATACCTAACGAAGACAAACTGACTCAATTCAACCGATCATCGCGGTTATCATAAGAAATTGCTGCGACAGAATAAGAATCCTTACCATCGTCATCATCTGCATCAAAAGCATCATCACAATAAACATCAGCAAAAGTTATATTCTGACGACAGGTCTATTAAGCAAGAGTAAGGCAAATGGAACTTTAAAGCCTTTCAACTGTGTGCCTGCTTCACGCACTTTGTGAACTCTACTGTGTGACGACGTTGTGACTGAGAAAGAAAATGAACCGTAGGGAGAGTTTGTTTTGTTGCGAGTCTAGAGCTGTGATCCGATACGTATACACATGGCATTTGATTATGGGCCTTACTGCTACCTTTACAGAACCAGCCACCTTGTCGGTTTCCAGTTCTTCCGTGACGGTTAGTGAACGTCGTTTTCCCGTCTTAATTAAAGTCACTGGCTGATGTGTCATTATCATTCAAGCAGACCTAGTGATTGTGTTAGTTCTCGATATATTGGTTTAATAATTATCTGTCGGGTCTGACTCATTAGTGATAGTTAGTGAATAGATGAATGTGATTTCTCTGTCTATCTATTTATATATCTCTACAGTCTATTTCTATGTTTACTCAGTGTGTCTCTTTGCGAGTCTTTCTCTCTGTGGCATGGGGTTTTTAAAAGGCGTTATAAAAAGGCTTAAAAAAACATAACGTGGACAACCACACGTCCACCCTCAGTGTCAGGTGTACAATTACAAAAGGCTACAAGACCCCCAATCCCAACCTAACAAAGATACAAAAACAAAGATAACATATAAAAGAAAACAAATACTCATAAACTCGGGGATGAAATAGTAAAACATTATAAGGAGAAAGTATTGGTGGCACGAAATTTTAAATTTTAAATCGCCGTGACGAAACGCTTCTTAAGTGTTTAATAGCTAGGCAGTGTTCACTTTGCATGATAGGGAAAAGAGTTTTTTTTGTAAATTTTGTCTCTTGAACTTGCTAAGCTGTGACCGTGATAGGCTGACTGGCATTGTGTTGATTTTCATGAAGAGTCCAGGTAAGTCAGGCATATAGTGCAGGCTGTGGGCTTTGCATCTCTCTGTGCTCTGTTAGGATGGGCATTGTCGACCATGGCCCGATCAATCAGACCTAAAACACAAAATGGCAGAAGGAATACCAGCAGATTGCTGATGGCGTATGTGTTAAAAAAAATGCAGATTCTACAACACACACACACACACACACACACACACACACACACACACACACACACACACACACACACACACTTATATATATATATATATATATAGAGAGAGAGAGAGAGAGAGAGAGAGAGATCCACTGAGTATAGTGTGAACACTAGGGCGGTGATAAGCTAATCAAACACACGTCGCTCATACCTGGAAAAATAAGGAAAAAGGTGGCAAATGAGCAAATGTGATAAATAAAAAAAGTGAGTTAAAATAATAAACATACATATATATCCAAAATACATGCTAGCATAATCACAATCACAACTACCGATACATGACTCAAATTATAAGTTCAACCTGACTGACTTTTCTCAGCAAAAAGACCTTTTTACCAGTATCATTTCTGGGAGAGGGCATACAAGTCGATGCTATAGTGATGATGTCTGTCAGGACTCTGGGCTGTGGGTCATTTTTCCGCGAGAACAGGGAGTCACGTGGTCAGTCTGGCTAAATACCTGGGATATTACAACTTGACCCATGAGATGGGCCGGGTTGGATAACATCGCCAAGGACTCTCGCACAAGAGGGGAGATAACATGTATATGATGCGAAGACGCTAGATCTAAGGTTTCGCCTGCTAGCGGGAGTTTGTAGTAGATTCTAATGCTAGAGTCGCAAAGATGAATAAATTAGGCGGTCAGGTCTTGTACCATGACACACACACACTCTTTCTCTGTGTGTCTTACTTCCTTCCTCAGTCTTTCTCTCTCTCTGTGCTTTCATTCTATCTATTCTCTCTCGCGCGCGCTCTCTCGTAGTCTGTCAGTTTAAATTGAGTAAGTCTATCTTACTGCTACTGTTCGTCTGATTTTCTCAAAGTCTCTCTCTTTCACTCTCGCGCGCGCGAGCAAACACGCGAACGCATAGTATAACAAACGTAAAAATAAAACGTCATCAAAACAAAACAATTCCGAGGAAGCAAATTATGCCTGCCTAATTCTCAAGTGTCTTCCTGAATTGTTCGTTTGTTTGTTTGTCTCTCTATTTTAATGAGACTGAAATATAAGGCTCGCGAATTAACCTTATTAATTTCTGATAGATACTGTTCTTCTAAACGTGTGTTCACTCTATTCCAAATACTCACTCTCTCACATTACTACACGCACACATACGCACAAACACACACAGGTATGCGCACTCCATTTGCCTTTTATCTATTTTCTGTATGTTGCCCCTCTCATCTTGTTTTTGCTTTGCCCTTACCCTCCCTCACCCCACCCACACACGCATATTTTGTATTTTGATTGGCGTGATGTTGAGGGCGTACGGCAAGAAAAGTGAGCTTTCTCAAAGTGAATGAATACGAGCACGCCGGTTTTTTTTGCTCACTTTCAAAGTTGTCTGCAGGATGCACACAGTACATACACTCTTGAAAGTGGCACTGATGCCCTCCTTTCCTCGAAGTGCTTTGAGCGTAAATCACTTTTGCTGAACAGATATTCTCAGAAGAAAATCGTAAAAGCGAAAACTATCACATATATTTGTCAAATTGTGATAATGTTTGACGTATTATTATTATTAATATTATTATGCTGCTTCGCAGCGAACTTCCACCGAGATATTTGTGTGATGATCTTCAAAATAATATATTTCACAGGTGAAATTAGCGATTGTGGAAAGGAAACGTTTAGTAGAAATCAATCACCCGAGCAGTTAGGTTGAAGGACAATGTTCGAGGGTCGTTTGCTGAAGACTCCCCACTTCTCGCTTAGGCGGCTAGCTGGCCATCCCTGTACGTGTGAATGGAAACAGGCTTCACTGTTGTATATAATCATGTTTGCTTGCGGCTTGCTTCCCTTTACATCCAGTTTGTCTGTAGCATGTATACACTGCATTTTACTGAGGACATTTGCGAATCAATGAAATATGATATTCATATTATATAATGCAAATGAGGGCGATTCTATAGCAATATTGATGAAAGTAACAAGAGGAGTTTCGCTATAAATACTAGGCCTAATAAATACAGCCATAATAAAATCTACATGTAACAATCAAAAGCATTATACATAATACCTTTCAGTAACAATCTAAATAGTAATCACATTAAGATTGTGATAACAATAGCAATTTCAAAACAATCCTGATAGAAATAACGGTACGAATTGATTTAATAATTACAATTTGATAATTATCATTACCACCATCAGCACTAGCTACATCTGCCATCGTCCCACCAATTTCACCTCGTTATCTGTCATCATCATCGTCGTCGTCGTCCCATCAATTTCGCCTCGTTATCTCTGTCATCATCATCGTCCCACAAATTTCGCCTCGTTATCTCTGTCATCATCATTGTTGTCGTCGTTACCATCGAAAAGAATAACAACAGTAAGAAAAATGCAAACTGTTTCTATAAATTTTAATTCCTTCCCTACCTTGCCTTCCCCTCCGCCCACCCCATCCCACCCCCATAGATATGTCTTTACCTTTTACTGAAGTTTAAATTTCATCCATCAGTTACAGCTATAGTTGTTACGAAGATAAGAATTGCTGCCCCAAGCGGGCATGTTCATGGCTCAGCCACCTCTCCCACTTCCTCCCCTCCCCTCGGATAAAAAGTGTATATATCCTCGTCACTTTGCGGGCACTTACAGCGATGCGTTTGTCGGTGGATGTTGTGTTGGAGCATGTCCAAGTAACATTTCCACCCCGAGAGGTTTCGCTGGTCAGGAAGTCGTCTTTGGCTCTTTAATTTCTGATTCCTCTAATCGATACAAGCTAGCTTTCCGATCTCTGGGAATGCAGAAAGTGTACACAGATCAAATATATTTAAATCCAGCCTCCATGTGAGTGCCAAGGAAGATTTTATTTACAGGAAGGATTGGAATGAAAGTCGGGGCGGGGGGGAATTAAGAAAGTTTGGTTTGAGTGAATGCAAATAATGAAGAAAGAAACGGAAGAAAGGAAAGAAACGGAATCTGTGCAAAAATAAATGGTCATATAGGCTTGTAAAAGCGTTCCATGCATTTTGCTCTGTTAGATATTTCCTCACGCTGTACTATATTTACTATAGGAAATTTTGTACTCGATTAGATATTTCCCCACGCTATATATTTACTATAGGAAATTTTGTACTCGATTAGATATTTCCTCACGCTATATATTTACTATAGGAAAGTTTGTACTCGATTAGATATTTCCTCACGCTATATATTTACTATAGGAAATTTTGTACTCGATTAGATATTTCCTCACGCTATATATTTACTATAGGAAAGTTTGTACTCGATTAGATATTTCCTCACGCTATATATTTACTATAGGAAATTTTGTACTCGATTAGATATTTCCTCACGCTATATATTTGCTATAGGAAATTTTGTACTCGATTAGATATTTCCTCACGCTATATATTTACTATAGGAAATTTTGTACTCGATTAGATATTTCCTCACGCTCTATATTTACTACAGGCAGTTTTGTACTAGATTAGATATTTTCACATGTAATATATCTAATTTAGGCAATTTTGTATCATAGTAGATATTTTTCATGTAAAATAGTTAATGTAGGCTATTTTTTATTAAAGCAGGTATTTCTATCACAATATATTTTACAGATAGCATTTTAGATTAAATTAGATATGTGGACATTTCACTGTTTTAATTTCTTTTAAGGGACTCATATGGATTTATTTACTTACTTAGTTTTTCTTTTGTTCGTTTATATTTTTCTCAACCGTTTTGTTTCCTTTAATATTTGTTTATTTTCCTGCTTATTTATTACACTCTTTGTGTTTTGTAATATATTGATAAGAATCACTTTACTTATTCAAATTATTTATGAAGTACTCGGAACTGCAAACTAGCAGACACTGTAAGAGCAATTCTACTCCACTCAGTACCAGTGTCATCTCACTGTCATCTCACTACCACCGCTGTCATCTCACCACCACCGCTACACTACATGAAGTACTGGATTTTGACGTACAATGGTAGGGTGATATACTTTCCGTCCTTGTCGCGTTTATTTGTATTAAAAGATTTATTCTGCTCGCGCCACTTAATAACCATTTTAACCCGCAGCACTTAACAATCTAACTAGAGTCAAGGGTCGGAGATACTGAAAATAAAGATATGTTCACTACAATGCAAAAGATACTTATTGTTCTCTGTGTTGCAGTTGAAGTTTGAATACCACGCAGTCATGCCATTTACGAATAATTGTTTGCCGGAAGCAAGGGCACCATTACAAAAGGTCCATAGATACTAGCACAACAACTATATTATCAGAATATAGACTCCACTTTAATTATTATGTTCAAGTTGTTTGTCTGGCCGGATATACAACAAAACAGATACTCGTTTAGTTGCAGCTTTGAAATCGAGTTTTATTTTGTTTTTGATTAGGTTTCATTGTTTCCTTTATGAAAATACAGCATTTTATCATCGAAGAGCAAATCATGTTGTCTGCCTGCCCCACCCCCTCTCTCTTTCTCTTACGTACACCATCTTTCTCTCTGCCCCCAGTTTCTCTCAATCTCTCTGTTTATGCGCTTTCGTTCTCTTCCATCTTTGCCCTACCTCTTCCTCTCTCTCTTCCAGCTTTTTTCTTTTCTCTCTCTTTTGCTCTCTCCCATCTTTCTCTTCCCCTCTCTCTCCCATCTTCATCTTCCCCCATTTTTGACTCTTTTCCTCTCTTTCCCCATTTTTGCTTTTCTATTCCTCTCTCTTCCAGTTTATATATCTCTCTTCCTCTCTCTCTCACATCTTTCTTTTCTTCTCTTTCATCATCTTTGTCTCTCTTGCTCTCTCTCCCATATCCGACTCTCTCTTCCTCGCTCTCTTCACCATTTGTCTTTTCTTTCTTCAATGGCACCCTTTTCTCTAGAAATGTATCTCTATTTCTTTCTGTCTTTCTTTCCACAAATGTATCTGTATTTCTTCCTCTCTATTTTTTTCTCTCTCTCTGAGCCATTATTTACGACAATAAAATATTCGAATAATTTCTCTTCATTTGGCCCACCACCCCACCCTAACACCGATCGCTAGTTGGCATAAAAGCAACTTGTACAGCCCGAAATCCACTTACCTATGCTCTCTCCGTGGCCCCTCCATTCTTCCCTCCACCCCTCTTATCTCGCACAGCCATTAATGTATCGTTTTGGCGACGTTCTTTTAGTAGACCGAAATCTCCTTACAGCTGGATCCAGAAAGCCATTATCGGCGGGCGCGGATGATATCGAGAGGAGGCCAGTGACTCTATGTCACGTGACCCTCTCCTTCTTCGACTCCGATCGGGATACAATTAGATCCAAACTGTCAATGTTTTGTCCCCTGGCCCTAAGACTGAAATCTCGATACAATTTCCGTGTGCAAGTAGATTCTTCCCAACACACACACACACACACACACACACACACACGCAAACACACACACCAACAAAAAGCCCCAAAACAACCTACCCCGAGGGATGCTGTTTGAGAGAATCTGCAGGAACGGACCACAAATGGAGGAGGTTCTCATTACGTAGATCGTCGGGTGCTTGTGATTATCAGGAATCGATTAAGTTATATTAAGGAGAGTGAAAAAGACTGCATATATTGGCTGAAAAAAGGTTCTTGATCTTTCCCTTTTTTTTTTCTTAATGTGTGACGTTTTAGTCATGAGAGTTTGGGTGGGGTAGGGATAATAGAATGGAGGGGCGGATGGGTTGAGATTAGAGGGGTCGGGGTGGTTTGGTGAACTCCTTTCTCTGTGATGTAGGAAATACATGTCTGAAAGTGCCCGGAAATGTGTAATAATTTGTTGCCAGACGCATAAACATAACATTGTTTTCGAACTGTGCTTGGCAGGCCTTGTGTGCTGAATTGATTTTTAAAAAAAAATATTGCGGACCTGCAATTAGGTACAATGTATACATGTAAACGAGTGTATGTATATATGTATGCTTAAGCAAGAATGTCGGTAATTGCATATTGTGTTGGAATACGTGTATTTATGCATTTTCTTACGAGTATGGATTTGTGTATGAGAAAAAGCGTACATGTTCGTGTGTTTGTCTGTGTGAATGAATGCATGAGTTCTGAAATATTTTATATATGCTTTGTGTAGGTTATGTAGGTATTCGTACACAACATTGATGTGTACGTACATTTGTTAATGTGTATGTACGCATTTACGATTATAATTTTTTCTTGAAGCTTGAGACAGCTTCTCGTTCCACTGTTTTCAACCGAAGACTGAAAGGTCTCAAGATGTAACATTTCCTTCTAGAATTAAAAAGTTCTAAAGTAAAATAAATCCCACCGCAACTGTTAGAACACTTTCACTTCCACTCACCTTCCCTTCTCTGTTTGCTTAAAGCCCCTTCTCATCTTAATGCTGAGATATATTGCTGTGAAATTTGAATTTCGTACAAGATTTAGAGCGTCTGTTGAGATATAGCTCATTCTCTGGGCGAGTGTACCAGTTTGTTAAATGAAGTGCAAAAAGTAAAGTATTTTACATGGTAAAGTGTACAGGTGCTCACATAAAACATAAGAAAAGATAAAAATGTTGATGTTATAGGAGTTTGAAATCAGTAAAAAGCATGTTTCTGTTGAAAAAAACTTAGAAAATACGATTTTACCAGAAAAGAAAAAAACTTACCAGAAAAACTATTTAAAAATAAGCAGTATAATTATCTCATTACCACCAATATATTTTCTTTATTGGTCTGCGTTATTAATTTAATCTGGATACATTTTTATTTAAAATACGGTATAAAACTACAACTTCGCAACATGGAAGCCATATTAAAATTATCAGCCATCATAAATGAAGCTCTATTTTTCTCAACTAAACATAAAACAGGCTAAGTTATTATGCTGCAAAGATAATATTAAGTAATAAACAAAGTGTCTATTTAAATATAATGTTTCCTAATATAATAAGCCTAATAACAATATTTCTATTCTGGAATGTAATTCACAGGTTTTTATACCTTTACTTGTTCAGGTTTAAAACATACACACAGCTATGTGAAACCTTAAATGCAAAATAAACCACTTGGGTATATACATATATATGTGAGCTATTTACGATGTTCATTAATTTAATAAAAAATATATCGAGATTATCAGAAATCTTTTCTGTATTCAAACATCGACGATTCCGATAATTTTCCTGCCTTCACTGTTGCAATCATGTGATCTGAATGGGAAACACAAGTTATTTTTTAATTTGGTACTTTAATAATATATATGTAGTGGGAAGTGGTGGTGCTAATTGTGACATCATTATAGCATGTCGAGAGTGTATTGTCCTCTAGTAGGAAGTGATGGCGCTAATTATGACTTCATTATAGCCATGTCGAGAGTGTATTGTCCTCTAGTGGGAAGTGGTGGTGCTAATTGTGACGTCATTATAGCCATGTCGAGAGTGTATTGTCCTCTAGTGGGAAGTGGTGGTGCTAATTGTGACGTCATTATAGCCATGTCGAGAGTGTATTGTCCTCTAGTGGGAAGTGGTGGCGCTAATTGTGACGTTATTATAGCCATGTCGAGAGTGTATTGTCCTCTAGTGGGAAGTGGTGGTGCTAATTGTGACGTCATTATAGCATGTCGAGAGTGTATTGTCCTCTAGTGGGAAGTGGTGGCGCTAATTGTGACGTCATTATAGCCATGTCGAGAGTGTATTGTCCTCTAGTGGGAAGTGGTGGCGCTAATTGTGACGTCATTATAGCCATGTCGAGAGTGTATTGTCCTCTAGTGGGAAGTGGTGGCGCTAATTGTGACGTCATTATAGCCATGTCGAGAGTGTATTGTCCTCTAGTGGGAAGTGGTGGCGCTAATTGTGACGTCATTATAGCCATGTCGAGAGTGTATTGTCCTCTAGTGGGAAGTGGTGGCGCTAATTGTGACGTCATTATAGCCATGTCGAGAGTGTATTGTCCTCTAGTGGGAAGTGGTGGTGCTAATTGTGACGTCATTATAGCATGTCGAGAGTGTATTGTCCTCTAGTGGGAAGTGGTGGTGTTACAAATATTAGTTCTTCATTCATCCAGTCTAATAATATTTGTCCTTGCTCCAGCAAGGATGATGAGTATTGAAATCTCTATAATTACATGACTGGATGAATATTAATGTTGTTTATTGTTTTCCTGTCTAGTGTCTGTGGTGGAGTATAAATATTATAATTTGCATCTGTTGAGATTTATTTGCTAATGTTATTGTTTGAGATATTTCTGGTTTATTTGTTTGCAGAAAGTTGTTCTTTTTTAAACAAAATTAAAAAAGCTACCCTTCTGCAAATGTTTTTTCCAGTTTTCTTTGCTCCTATTTTGCATCGAAGTATAACTGGAAATATTTGTTTGTTTTGTGTCTGGAATTTTTGTTTCCTGCAAACAAACTATGTCTGGATCATGTTATATATGTTTTTTAAGTAGTGATAGCTTCGTATTTATATCATTTATGTCCCATGGTATTATTTTGAAGTTGTTAGTGTTTGCCTTGTGCATCTGTTTGTTTGGCTCCTTTGCGATGGTAGTGTTTGGCATGTGTAGTTTTGATTACTTTTTGTGATGTGTATGACTGTATCAATATAAATCTCTTACCTATGTTGTAGGTATTTATTATACTTTTTATAGGTGGTATGTACTGGATTGGCTATTATCTTGGAATTATTACACGTCTGTGTGGTGGGCTAGGTAATGGAGGTCTGGCCCAGTATCCACTTAACATTTAAATGGTAATGTTTTGCGTTCTAATTTGTTTTGTTTTGTATCGTCAGTTTGTAACTGAGTAGTATATTACTACTTAATTTGGTGTCATTATGATTAATATATGATGGGTTTAACAATATGGGCTGAGTGCTTGTTTGTTTATTTTTGTTTCCTATGGTGAGAGAATGTATGGCTATTTATTATCTTTTTGTTTTATACTTGTAACGTTATTTTGGTATTCTTTAATTATTCATTGTGCAAAATTAGATTGTTTTATTGTGATAACGGTTGAGTGTTCTTGCACTAAATCCGCTTTACTAAAAATGGATGATAATGGCGTTTGGGGGATTGTTTTAGTTCTGGTTACAATTTCTTTCTTATGTTCAAATGTATTCCGTTGTGTGAGACATGGTGGGGAACATGTTTCAATGGTTAAGTCTGTGGAATTTATTTGCTTGGTGACTAAATGTGAGGATTTCTTTTTGCGTGAGGGAGATGGAGGGGGGCATAAGAGTAGATGGTGTTCTTGCTTTATTAATGGGGTTTACTTTGATTGGGTGTGGAATTCTTTTCTAGTGTTTAGTTGATTTTGGCGTGTCTGAAATTTCTTTATTTTGTTTATGGAAAATGTGCTGAAAATGTTGAATAATTGTTTTGCAATTTATATTTGCTCCAGTGTGAAAGCCTGGAGTAGCATCTATTACATATTTTGTTTTGCTGTTTAATAATTTTGTTTTGATTATTTTTGTGTGGGCATTCTGTGTGTACATGAAGGTTTGGACAATATAAACATAAAACATTCACCTGAAAGGTATCCCAATTGTAAACAATTACAATTATATATTGTATATATTACAAGAAATAAAAGGAGTTGTTTTTTGTTTTGAATATTTTATCTGCCAAATTGTAAAAACTGTTTTGGAGATGTGTTGAGTTTGTTGTATGTATTGCAAATTGTGTCGTTTTGCCAACGCGTGTAACTTTACTGATTGTTAATGTTGGGCTTAGATATGTAATTGTGGTTTCTAGTTCATATTATATTGTGTGCTCATGATTATATATATCATAAAGAGTTGGGCTTAGATATGTAATTGTGGTTTCTAGTTCATATTTTATTGTGTGCTCATGATTATATATATCATAAAGAGTTGGCGGTTTAAGACTTGGGATACTTGCTGTAATAGTGGAGTGACTTTAGGAATAGATTAGGGAGGCGTAAACTGGTGTGTTTAATAGTGTTGTAGTGTTTGGCTATTTGTATTGCTAGATGGATTAGGGAGGCGTAAACTGGTGTGTTTAATAGTGTTGTAGTGTTTGGCTATTTGTATTGCTAGATGGATTAGGGAGGCGTAAACTGGTGTGTTTAATAGTGTTGTAGTGTTTGGCTATTTGTATTGCTAGATGGATTAGGGAGGCGTAAACTGGTGTGTTTAATAGTGTTGTAGTGTTTGGCTATTTGTATTGCTAGATGGATTAGGGAGGCGTAGACTGGTGTGTTTAATAGTGTTGTAGTGTTTGGCTATTTGTATTGCTAGATGGAATTTTGTTGTTAAGGTTACGAATTTTCTTAATTTATTAATCTGACTATGAGTTAGAACTGACGAGGATAAGAATATGATGAACCTTAGAAGCTTAGGCAAATACTAACATCTCTGCTGGTCTTTCTTCTTCTTTTTTATTATGCGATGGTTTAATCTTTCTTGACATATTCAGAATATACTGCAGGCGAGGTTAAGAAGACTAGACTTTAAATAGTACACGACGAGAAATGATATACTGCAGGCGAGGTTAAGAAGACTAGACTTTAAATAGTACACGACGAGAAATGATATACTGCAGGCGAGGTTAAGAAGACTAGACTTTAAATAGTACATGACGAGAAATGATATACGCCTGTTTATGATGACGAAAAAAATTATTTATGCCTGTTTATAATGACGACAAATGATTTATGAATGTTTATGATGACGAGAAATGATATATGTCTGTTTACAATGACGAAAAATTATATATGCCGACTAATTATGATGAGAAATGATAAATACCTATATGATGACAAAAACATTAAATATTTCCTCTAAAAATAATGAGGAAAGAAAAATTTATTTATTTATACCGACGAGAACAGCTACTGAGAAACAGGTTTAGGTCAAAGTTTTAGTTTGCCTTACAGACGACAGATAAGGTTTACTGCAAGAGACTGTTAAAATAATGACCTTTCACCTTTCCAAATCAAAGAGAAGAGATTATAGCAGAGTCGTTTGCATCCAATGCAAAACAAAAAAAAAAATGATAAAAGCAGAACGAAGAGAACGAAGAAGACATCACCATGTATCGTCAGGAATCGGCCACGTAAATCAATGAGTAAATTCTCAATGAATCTAAACCAACTCAAACCATTTCTATATACTTCCGACCGCCTTCCATCCCAACCACAATTTTCTACATACGTGCGCGCACAAGCATACAAATGCACACACACACACGCACGCACATACGCACACACATACATACACAGGCACGCACGTACACACGTATGCTCATACATACAAACCCACGCATACACGGCATTAGCGTCAACGTTCTTTGTTTTAAATTAAGATATTTTAATTATTTACCTCGCTCTTTTTCTTATTTTCGCTCTCTTTCATTATAATGAAATAATTATTAGTGATGACTTTTCTCTATAATTCGTACAGCCTTTATGACTTTCACGGTGATAAACGGCCGCTCTACGATGAAGCCTAATACTTGCGCTAAAATAATTACAGATTTTAAAGTGTATATGTAATCATTGCATAACATTACATTTAATTTTTTTAAAAAGTCTTATATGCTATTTTAAAAGAAATAAAAGGAAAAAGTGTAAGAATAATTTTAAAATATGTGTGCAGAACTTGGGAGTAGAATGTAAAATGGATCCTTGAAATGGATTTTTTTATCTGTTGAACTGTCTCCTTCCCTCTCTCATCCCTTCTCTTTTTCTTTAACCCTTTAATATCTATTTGTAATCTAAGCTTTTATGATAATTGTTTTCTGTCTTTGGGATATAATTCTGTTGAAATCACGTTACAGGAAATGGTCACGAGACCAATGAGCTCAAACTGGATATTGGCGTTCCTTTCACTGAAATGTAACCGGATATTGCCGCTACTTTCATTGAAATGTAATCGGATATGGGGTTTATTTTCATAAAATTTAACTGGGTATTGGCGCTATTTTCATTGAAATGTTACCAGATATTGGCGCCATTTTCACTTAAATATAACCGGATATTGGCGCTTTCTTCATTGAAATGTAACCGGATATTGGCTCTACTTTCACTGGAATGTAATTGAATATTAAATGTTACATAAGCTTAAAATGTTGAAAATATGCAGACTTCCCACATTTCATCCAATCCCCCTCTCTCATACACACGCACACACATACACACACTTTATATACACTTTCTTGTTCACACAAGCATACACACATACCATCTCCATTTCTCTTTCTCTCTCTCTCTTTCTCTCTCTCTCTCTCTCTCACACACACACACACACACACACACACACACACACACACACACACACACAGACACACATCTTTAATACAAAAAACATATAAACACCAACACACGCACACACGCGGCAAAGGAAAGACGATGTTATATTTGAAATTGAGTGATCAGCTTCGCGGCCAAAAATAGAACTGAAGCTTAAAGAAATCATCGATTTTCTGAGTTGCGACCTAGTTCTTGAATTACTTTCCTGTCACTTATCAAATCAGTGTCTGTTTTTTTAAGAAATCTTGGTTCCGGTCTTTATTGGAGATCTGATTAGTATTGGTCTACACAACGCAGCCATCACGTGCTCATCACACGTATTACGGAAATCCCACCTGAGTGAGAGATTTTACGCTTGTAAAGAGTCTTTGGTTAATAGCCTTTCGTCTTGGTTCTCACTTTGCCCCCGTCTTAATGATAGCTAGTCTTTATCAGTGTTACTGTATCGTCTCATTTATTTTTCCCCCGTCTTAATGATAGTCGTTATTAGTGTTACTGTATCTTATTATTTATTTCCCAACCCTCTTCTTTAAAAGGTCTTTTTCACGAGCTCTTTTTTATTTTTTAAAATGTTTTTTATTTTCACTTTTTAAAGAAGCCTGACAGATCCCGTTTCATTTTTTTTTTGTAGCGCAATGACGTCACACGTGTGCTTGCTCTGTTGGCTGAAAGTGATGCATTTTAATTTGCATTCTTGTTCAGAGTAAGGTTCGTGTGACAGTGTAAGCAACAAATTTATGTAGTCCATTTGATTCAAAGCTTATTTCTGTAACCCCCAAATAGTTCTTTACTAAATGCAAAATTTGATTATTTATGAAATCTACATTTTTACAGTTTCTGCTAAGACTTTACTGTTTCTACTTCACGTTAGCTGTTCAATCAGAGAGATAGGCAGATGGATAGATAGATAGATAGATAGATAGATAGATAGATAGATAGATAGATAGATGGATGAATGGATGGATGGATGGATGGGTGGATGGGTGGGTTGATGGATGGTGTGGTGCAGTAAATTTGCCTATCCCTATTTCTAATCTTACTTAATAATTATATATTTGTTACCAATGTTAACGTGATCCGACCTTGGGCACTGCATATGATAATATTTTTCTAAGTACCTGATTTGGAGTAAACAATTCAGATGGAGAACATGCTAGAGTTTGCTAATGCAATCCAAACGAGTTCCAAGGGGATGAGAAGTCTTTCTAACTAATAGTCGCACACTTTTTTTATAACAACTTCATTCAATGGGGATGGACCAAAAGTTACTTTGTAGAAGAAGTTCTATATTCTATCACTTTGATTTTGACATAACTCAAGTCCAATCATAAACGGCAATTATTAGTTTATCGTAAGTTAACTGATTGATAAAGAAAGAATGGACTTAGAAATATTTCGTACACGTTTGCTACTGTAGAAATATTTCGTATACGTTTGCTACTGATCTATGATTTGAATTGGAAAATTCTTATATAACTGAACCATTATTTCTGTGTTCCCTAATTTGATTACACTGTACATTAGTGAATTTTTATTGATGCTATATTTCTTATGCTGCATTTGTATTGGGCCAATGAATATTATTGCAGGATTTGTAAGTTGAGAATGTGTAAGAGAGAAAAGGGTTTAAAGATGAAATATGCATGAAATTTAGTATGCCTTAGTTTCATTTTTGCAGAAATGAGCCGAGGATGAGACTGAGATGAGATGGGGTAATGGCAATGAAAGTATCGTAGCAAAATCAGCACATTTGATTTTATCTAGCTACACCTCTTAAGCCATCTCGAAATAGATACAATATCGCTTCTAAATATTATTATGTTTATTTGCTAGAATACAGCATGTTTATATGTTCTCAGGTGTAGTGTGATCTGCCACAATTTCTTTTTCTGCATCTCGTTTTTTTCCTTTTTTTAAAACTTTATTTGTTCGTATTTACAAGAAATTTTAGTTGCGCTTGATTCCTCCATTTAGTGCATTCCCCACGTGAGCCAGTAGACAAGTAAAGGAATTGCGTCACATTGTTACTAGCGGAATTTCCAAGCTATAGTGAAGAATACGACGTCATTAACTAGTACGGTCTCACATATCATTGTCCTCTCGACTGGTTGTTTTTTCGTACTTCGTTTTTCACTGATTCCACATGGGTGGTTAGGGAAACTGCAAGGTGATGAGGCAGATTTCAAGAACTGTGTAAATTTTAATTAATGAGCTGTCTGCTTTACTGCTCCTGCCGAGATGTTCGTTTAGGCAGCCATTATACCGACGTAAAGGAAAGATAACTCCTACAATTTTTCACGGATGGTTTATATCAGCGACAACACCAAACACAATAATTTATTTTCTTTAAATTATTAAAGTAAATAATAGAGTTACCGTGTTTCACATACACACACGGTCGCTCTTTTACAACTGCACATATATTTTATGCATGCCTGTAGAGATGGCCACGTGACCCAACAGCCGTTTTGGGCAATTGGAAATGAGTTTCTTTCACACGCAGGTCCTACACAAAATTCACGGATCTTTCATTTTCGGCGTGCGTTTGCAAGAAACACGCACATACACAACACACACACACACACACACACACACACACACACACACACACACACACACACACATACACACACACATACATATATAATATATATCCCTTTCTCTCCCCCTCTCTCTGAAAAACAAATATGCAGTCTCGAGCAAGAGCTGGAATTATGTCAGTAAGTGAAGATCATGAACACGCTCCTCTTGCCAGCAAACTTGAATCATGTCGGGAATTGAAAGCAACACAAACCAATCTCTTGTTAGACAAACTTAAATTATGTCGATTTATCTACGTAATGTCAGTAATTGCATGCAAGTCTATTGTAAAGAAACATACATTATATCTACCAATAAGTCAGTTAGGAACTGCAGTACATAACAAGATTCTAGTTGAAGAACATACATCGACGATTTTAAATCTAACTGTCAGAATACATCTTTTGTTTTATTTACTTGTTGAGATAATTAGAAGTACATTTTGTTCGTTATGTGTACTTGCCGACACAATTAAAAGTAGCTTTCGTTGATCAATTTTACTTTCCGGGATAATTACAAGTACATTCTTCTACAAAATTACTTTGTCTTACCTTCACTTATAAAACGACATTCTCTCTATAACTTTGTATAAACTGTTACTGCTATAAATATCTGTTTTTACATTCAGAACTATACATGTAAGTCCAATTAGTATAATTATATATTAAACTGCCAGATTATTAAAAATAAGTTCACTGTACTCAATATGATGTGAGATGAAACTTAAAATAGAAATACACGCGTTCCCACGATATGTTATCTCAGGTCACAGGCACAAGTGACGTCAATGTTTTTGTCTGCATCGTTTTTAAGTAATGTTTTTCTCCATTGCTGACATGATCGATTTTCTTCACAAATTAAAAGGAGTTCACTGCCTTTAGAGTGAAAAAAAACCATCATTGATTATCCATCAGTTACATCGCATTGCATAATGTGAGAGTAAAAGAAGACGTAAAATAACAGAATTCGTCTTATCCAAAAAAAAAAAATGTCTGACTGTTCCCTTGTGAACTTTATTATTCTAATCCAGAACGTGTCTGACGACTCTCCTGTAAACGTAAATGAACTTAATTATTCTAATGCAGAACACATGCCTGACAACTATCTGAATATACAGCGTTCTTCTCTCAACGTCAAGGAAAGAATCAACCGTTTGCTTTGCTGAGTCAACGGACATCTATAATTATATTACACTAGCCCACGTACTAGATCTAGATCGAGATGGGGAAGTAACTCCATTGAAACGCTTGTCTCAAGAGGATGCTCTTAAACAAGACAAACTGTTATAGACTGTGTTCTAAATTGTAGTTGGCTTTCCTTTTTATTTTCCCCCTCCATATAGAAAAAAAAATGCTTTTCAACCAATTTGGTTCGTTTGCTGAGACTGTATTATGACGGTTGTAAAGCTCTTGTTTGCGTCCAGTCTGATCTATCGTAACATTTTATAGAAAAGGCAAATTTTACACGCGTAAAGCAGAAATTGCCAAGCAAGCAATCTCTCTCTCTCTCTCTCTCTCTCTCTCTCTCTCTCTCTCTCTCTCTCTCTCTCTCTCTCTCTCTCATACACAATTGAGAGAGGGATACTTTTGTTTGTCTATCTACTTACCTACTTTTATCTATCTATCCATCCATCTAACCACCCATCATAATGCATATCTGTTTCGCTGTTCTCTTTACAAATAATATACAACACATAACTTGATCAATAGCTATATATTACGCTACCTAGAATTATGTTTTTACGTATGCACGTGCGTTTTAAGACAAGTCATCAAATTAAGTTACACTGCAACCTAACAAACAAACCCAAACAAAATAACATTTTTTTAACTAAGAAGAAATAAGACCAAGATGGAGAAAAAGAAATATACAATGTAGAGAAATAGGTCAAAATAATTTTTATGAAATAAATATTATATATGTGATGTCTAGTATTGAAACTGCTTCGTCGGTTTCACAGTTTATACAGAGGTTTTGCGTCACCTAATGGTAATACCAGTTAACTTGAAGCCGTCATCCATCCCATCCCCACCCCATCCACACCCACCTCAGGGAAATGATTATTAAAACAAATGGCCGTTGCTGTCTGTGATGCCAACGCCACTTAGCTAATGAATATTATTATTATTAATTAATTAATATTTCATGACTACATGACTATTTAAAAGTGATGAGAGTCTTAATTTATGTTATTAATAATTCTCCCAGAAGACACAACTCGTCTCTCTCACTGGATGGGTATGCGAGCGCTGTAAAAGTTTTCTGTCTTCCACCAAAAGGCAAACATTTACAGCCACACAATATTTAATATTTCCATAGGTGGAAAACTTCTTACTAAAGGAGAAGACAAATCCGTCTTTAATCAATGTTTAGCGAGCACCCATCCACCCATTTTCTTCTCCAACATAAGTTTATCAATATGTGTAAGAAGGTGAATAAATTTAGAAATAAATTTATTAAATCAACAATCAAATATACATATAAACAAATACAATGGAAAAGATTATTTGACAACAATATCTCCATGAAACCACGTTCAAATAATTTTATATACTACATAATCTTATATACTAAATACAATTCAACAATAGTGTCAATACAAATCACAGGATAGTTCTTATCAGATAAAAGAAATTGAGTTATTAGAGATAACAGTGTCTCTGTAATCTGGTTTTAGTGCTATCTCAATAGTCTTTCAGGCACTTTTGCAACAATGTCACAAGATATTTTCCATGTCATTTCCACTTGTTGCTCTCCTCCTGTTGAAAACAGAATTGCTGCTTGTTCTCTGAGCTAACCCGGGTGTTCATTCGCCATACCAGTTCGCTCAAGCAGAACAACAATTGTAGCAATTTCTAGTAATTTCCCTGTAATTGCTCATGTAGTCAGCATACCTTGCCACCATACATCAATGGAGAGTAGTGTATTCTTACAATAACACACTGCAGTAGAGGCTTCCTGCTAATACCATGGTCGTAACAGTTTATAATTAATCAATATTTTTCAGGACAAGGAAAGGCTGCTTTGTCCCCATAAAATGTAATCAGAGAACAAATGCTAAATTTTCTGTTTATCCCTTTATAACTCAATTCATTCTTACATTCAAGTCTCAGGTTATAATTTTTTTCCAACAGTATTTATTAGCTGGATACACGCCCACAGCAAAATAAATACAGCATATCAGTTTTATTAGGGGTTTCACTAGAAACAATATAATGTGTTAGTATACTACATACAAGCATCATAGTTCAAAATTTATAGAAATCAAAGTCATGTAATACATCTCTATGGTAAAACACAAATATAATATATCAGTAGCAAAAATGCACAAAATATTTCTTGGTCCATTCTCTCTCAAACAGTCAGTTAACTCACCATCAAGCTAACACCTCTTTCAAGACCAGACTTCTTGCCACACCAAATTCAAGTGATCAGACAACATAATTCTCTACGGCATGTAAACTTTTGATCTCAGCCTATTGGTTGGTCTCGTTCTCGTAAATCTTAACCATTCGATAATAAAATCTACACATCTAGTTGAAACTGGTTTGCACTACATCTGCAATTTCTAGCATTTTCTCGAGTGTTTACTCCAACTCTGACACTTACAAAAATACTATCATAAGGAGTGCCCATGGTCGGGTAATTTCGACAATTTAACAATTTGTATTACTATTAAGTTTAGAAATAGGAATAGGCAAATTTACTCCACCACACTGCCACTCTGTTCTGTCTCGATTTTCACGCCCTCGATTTTGTTTCATTTTGCGGTCACAGTTAGGAAATGTTCTAGCAGGTTTCAGAGTTTGATTTCACGAGTTTTGATGTAAGTAGTTATTCATCGAAGTATGCATTCATTTTCTGCGGGGACCGTACCTCTGCTCCAAAACTTTCCAGTTTAGTTTTTCTCCCAACCTTCATTGTGGTCTACTGTAACACGAACCCTTGAGTTCGTGCATAATGCATCCGAGCAAGTCAATAGAATTATCTCCCCGTAGAAAGAGTTTTTAGAAAACTAATCAGTCTTATTTTCTTTCTTCTTCTTCTTTTTTTTTTTTTAATGAGTTTTCTTGGATCGAGGAGGAATATCCCAAAAGAATGCGATAAATACGTACAAGCAAGCATGAACAGTAATGTTTTTGTTGTTATTTTTTTTTTTAACAAATGGACAACCTGGCTGAATAATTTACTATTCATTGGTCGAGGACTTGAACAATTCCGATGTATATACCTTTATAAGGATTCTAAGTTGGTGTGAAGACATAATCATCTATGTAGCTTCAAGATGGTGTAAATACATCATTATATATCTATATATAGCTTCATGGAGAAGTAAATACATCATTATATACTTATATATATAACTTCATGATGGTGTAAAGACATTATCATATAAGAAAATACAATGTTGAGCTTTATTCGGACGTAAACAGGATGGAACCTGTTAGCAAAATCAACCGACTGTGCAAAAGAAAAAATCAATTAATTCATCAAGCAGATGATCATTAGTAAAAAGTTTAAGGATTAGTCTCTAGGATGTGATAATAGATCGAGACACCTGTGTTGCAGGTAATTTGAAAACCGAAATTTTTACTTCATCTTCATTGCAAAGAAAAACCTTGACTCAACAAATGAACACTTTCCAAATATAGCCACGCCCTGTCACGACGCTTCAAACCTGTCATTTTCTGCTTCGACCACCACCACCCACCCCCAAACAACAACAAAAAAATACTTTCTCTCCCAAAATAGTTGCTTAAAATATTCAAGCTTGAAAAGTACACACGCACAAATTCTATGTAATGCACCGATAAAATAATAATATATAATAATGCATGCACAAATTGTACTGTATGTACACGCAAATACTAACTTGAGTATCGGTTTTAATGTACATATTCATACTTTCTTGTAGATGCTCACAGAATATAATGCATTAACTCAGTGATAATGAGTGTGTATACAGACTATATCGTGTGTGTACTCGTACTTTTAGGTGTTCACAGAATGTAGCGTAGAAAATTATTAAGTTTGTAGTACGCACTAATTATAATTGTACTATAAGTTATAAAGTATAAATTATATTGTAAGTAATAGTATTTTTTAATTCTTACAGACTACAGTGTGATTAAAAAGATAAACTTTCCATATTTGACATAAGATATCGCTTATAAAGTTATAGAAATTAAAATAAATACAAATGTTTCCTAACAAATACGCATACCGATATGGCGATATCCATAATTTGTGCTCGCAGTATAACACAAAAATGAACAGTGTAATAAATATATTTTCTTCGCCACACCGAACTTAATTTTTACAGCATTGAACACCTTAACAACAATAACAAAAACGACGTCAAAGTGACGAAAGGGTGTAGCAGTTTTTAAAAAAATGTAATTGCCATTCATCAGTCTCTTATAGTTTATATACAATTTTCTTTTCTTTCAATGACATTGTCTTTTTATACAGTTTGAAATTAGATTTGAGTTATTGTAATTAATATAGCATTTTTTTTAATAATTACAGTGTGTCAATGCACACTTTATTTTCGTAAGTGCGGCTGTCGTAATAAAATCGAGTCTTTTAAGGGAATTCGTGATTAAGTTAAACAATGAGTCACAACATCTCGCCACGAGCAAGACAAGCAGACTCACACAGGGACAAAAAGGGAGCGGCACGACTCAAGCCACGTCAGCTTCAAGAGAGACTTGATGAACTGGACACCATTTTACTCTCTCTCTGTGTGTGTGTGTGTGTGTGTGTGTGTGTGTGTGTGTGTGTGTGTGTGTGTGTGTGTGTGTGTGTGTGTTGTGTTGGTTGTGTGCGTATTGTGTGTGTGCGTGTGTGTGGTGAATGGAGAATGTAAAAACAGGTTTTGTCTCAAACATTTTGTTGTAGAGAGTTCAAATGTAAATCACATCATCAATTTTCATGTTGTAATTTGCTATATCTGCATAATAAGTAATATCACAAGAACCGGCGTTAGACTTTGTACACGTGCAGAGAGAAATAATCAGTCCAAGCGATTTATCCAACCAGGCCATCCATCCAGCCAGTTAAATTGATCCAACCACTGAACCCGTATCAGCTAAATGCAAATAAATAAAGTCAGAAAATTACATTTCGCTCAGAAAGACCGAAGAGTCACTGCAGGAAAACTGCAGCTCCTCATGGCGACAAGGCCGAAATGTATTTGTGTACAATGCAATGTTAATTGTCTGTCTCCCCGCTTCATCCCTTTGCTTAAAGATCTCAAGCAACGTGGAACGGACTTTCCTCTTTTAAAAATCCTGTCATCTTAACTATTGGAATCATACACACTCCAGACTTGCAAACGTGTCAAATAAATAGTGTTTAAAACGAAGACTGTAAAATGTACGGCATGCATTCTGCACTTAATATCATGCCACGTTCAACACTGTTTCACAGACAACGAAGTTAGCAACCAGCCTTGAGAATCTCACCACGCCACGTGAGCATTCCGCAAGGTCAGGTCACAACGCTAATGCCAGGACAGTCGAGCATCAGCTGTAATTTTCTCGTATGCATGCGTCATTAGTGGATGGATGGAGGATTCAGGTATTTGTGGACGGATACTTAATGTGAGTACAAGGCAATAATTGTTATTAAAAAAAAAAAAAAGATGCAGACAAGTGCTGTGTACTGCAAGGGCTACGCTTATACACTTGTTTACACGCTTGGAAAAACGTCATTATTTCACAGAACAGTTTATGTAAAAGCATTGGCTCATAGCAGAAACCTCATTTTCAACACAGATATTTTGGGACAGTAGAACGATGTGGTTACAGAGCCATCATTTTATATCAGTCATAATCGAGCGAATTGCAACGGCTGAAGTCTAAAAGGATCAAGAAACAAAACAAACGAGACAAGCCAACATATAAGTTTGCTTAATATAATTATTATAAATTTAACTGTGCTTAATATAATTATTACAAATTTAAGTTTGTTTAATATAATTATTACAAATAATTAATTAATATTCATGTGGTGGAAGAAAACTGAAATGAAATCAAAGTATTTTTTTAAACTACAGTATTTTAATAATGTTGAATAACTTTAAAGATCATTCAATAATTAATATTTTCTTCAATACAGATTAGAGAGAGCATCAATGTATACTGGAGTGCCAGTTATCACTGGGCCGAGTCTGATGCCTTGAAAGCTTTCGGGCACATATTGGCACTAACTGATTGTGCGCGTATGTGTGTGTGTGTGTGTGTGTGTGTGTGTGTGTGCGGTGCTTAAAGTCGGTGCATAAAGTGATGTGAAAAAATGTTCAATTTCGAAATGTTGGCAACAGTAGTGACTATTCGAACCCAAGACTGGTTTGGCCCCTGACTGTGTCGATCCCAAAAGTAATTCACCAGAGGTTTTGACCACTCGGTCTAATGTTTGATAGTCGGGCTAATCCACTTTCATACTACCGAGTGACAGTGAGACGGTGCAGGCAAAGAAAAAGATACAGAGACATCAATTTAGAAGGCAGTCAAAAAGGGATAATGACGTAAACAAATAGGCAGTCAACGAGCGATAATAACAGTAGACTAGCATGCAGAGAGCGATAGTAACATAGGCAGACAATGAGCGATAATGATGTAGTCAGGTAGACAAAGAACTATCATAACTTAGACAGGGGCAGGCTAAAAGCAATAATGACATATATAGGCAGGCAGACCAAGAGCTTTAATGATGTGGATACACAAGCAAAGTAAAATGACCTAGTCATCAGGTAGGCAAAGAGCGTTAACGATGTGGATATACAGGCAGGCAAAAAAGTGAAAGAGGCGTGCACACACGCACACACACACACACACACACACTGATGAGAAAAGGAGAAAGAGAGAAAAAGACACTCACAAACACACAAAATACACACACTGATGTGTGTGTGTGTGTGAGAGAGAGAGAGAGAGACACACACACACACACACATACACTGATGAGAGAGGGAGAAATAGAGACACACACATATACACATACACAAATTTACTAGCTAGATTACATCATCTTTCTCATACAACTGAATATGCATACATACACGCATGCACGCACACTGAGTACTAATTGGGACGCATGCGAACATTTCATTAAGTGGTAACGTTTTTCACATGTACAAAATAGTTACATATTTAACCTACAACAGCTCCACTTTTCCAGTACAAAGAGTCAGGCCATAGCCAGTAGGTCAATAGATTTTGCTATATTTCCAGGATTTTCACCATTGTGAGAATGTTTGGCTTGCTTTCACAGGAAGTAACCAATGCTAAAAATCGAAAGCTGCATAGCTTTTCAGTTCGCTGTTCTGCAATGAAATCAACAAGAGACATAGACAGCTGGTTCTGCTGTATTAAGTAATCGTCTTTTCGCCCTCACTAGCATGAAAGGGAGTTGTGCATTAGCGAAATGTGTTCTAAAGCCGCATTCACACTTGCACAATCCACGGCACAAGATCAATGATGTCATGTGATTTTTCAAATAAACCATTTCAATGGCTGGTTCAAATCCCAGTGTTCAGATACCGTGCTGCAAATCAGTGTTAATTCCTGCTGATCTTATCTATAAACTATACATTTGCCTTAGATCGTTTAGTTTTTACATTTTATTCTTTTTTAACCGGGGTCATATATTCGGAATGGGGGGGGGGGGAAGAGGTTCGTGGGGCATTAAGGGCGTGGGGGCAGGGGGCAGATGAGAGAAGCGAAAAGATTGGCACAATCAGCTGCTACGATAAGAGTTATCTATCATATTTTGAACGTGCCGCAACACTTATTCCTACGGGTGGGCTTTAAGGTGTGTGCATAGTTGAGGAAATGGTGCCGAGGTGTGTTCACCCAATTTGATGGCCTTGGGGAAGATTCTAGCAAAAAATTTCGATTACATATGGTCGTGTTCCTATGGTTACCTATACATTTCTAAAGGCTATCTTTCCTTGATCCTAAATGTCAAACTGCGCCTTCATGCCAGTGAACCGAGTCACATTGCTGGTTAGCCAGCCAAAAACGAGCCATCGAAAACATGGAGAAAACGAAAAAGAAGGAGTGAAGTTAAAGGAAGTGAAGAATGTTGCAGTGTCTGCAAAAACAGTTCACAACGTACGTGGAGAAAGCACAATATGCATGCAGTGTCTGCGGACACGACTATAATCCCCAGTAACCGTGCCATTTGACTAGTAAATAAACATTCAAAATAAAGTGTTAGTTAAAGATCAAGTGAACAGAATTCCACTTCAAGCACATATATTTATTAAAACCCAGATATTTCAGAAATAACATTTCTAAACATTCTGGAAAAAATTGAGGTGACCAGCAACATTTATGAATATTATTATTTTAATGTTAAAAGTGAAATACAAACCAAAAGTAGATATAATGCTCTGGCCTAGTTAAGGCTGTTTCTTAGTTCCGCCTGCAGTTAATGCATGCAATAGCTTGATACATTCCACAGAAATCATTTTCATTTCTCAAGTGTCAAACTTTCGGTATAAAAGAATAGCCTTTCGACCCTCTGTGTTGTCATCAAACTTGCCTGTGCACATCAGTTAATATTGAAAATCTCGCCTAAATACGTTTTGATCGCTTATATTGCATTATCAACTAGGACTATGGCTTTGAAATGTTAGGAGTTTTAGATTGCCGAAACATTCCTGAAAAGAGTTTAATGCTTTCATTATCCGCCAGATTATAATCCTTTTTACCGGAGTAGAATCAGTAATACCAGACAAAAACGTAATTGAACAAAACATTTTTAGTCGAATATAATTTTTAAATGGTGAATCGATGAATAGTTAGTTGCTAAACTCCTAACATTTTACTTTTCGCTTTTTGTAAGTTTGTAAGATTGTTCAAATATAATTAATTAATTAACTAAGACACTAAGCTCATTTTCATAGATTTCTTACCTCATGGTCTTTAGAAAACAAAACTATTAGAAAACAAAACTGTTAGTATACATGACGGCTGCTGATCTGTTTTCAACCTGATAAAAGGTAAACCATTCATTAAAATGTTCATCAAAATGGACTTAGGAAGACATGCTGATTTCTAGCATACAGTAGGTAAAGCAACGAGTCTAAAATGACCAGCCAAACAACCAGTCCTATCATCAACCCAAAGAGTCAATCCAAACCACTAGCACAACATCAGCACACGAGCCTGCACAAGCAACTGGCCTAAAACAACCAGCGCAGCCACCAGGCCTATTATCAGCCGAAGATCCTACCCAAGCAACTAGCCTAAACAACCAGCCCTATCATAAGCACATACTTCAACCTAGAGTGCCAACCCAAACAGTTAGCCTAAACAACTACCCATGTAATCAACCCTTAATCCAGCCTAGTGTGCCAACCCAAACAATTAGCCTAAACAACCATCCATACTTCAGTCTAGAGTGCCTCCCAACAAAAGTAGCCTTAAAAACCAACCTTATCATCAGCCCAAATTTCAGCCTAGAGTGCCAACCCAAACAACTAGCCTAAACAATAGGCTCTACCATCAACCCAAACTTCAGACTAGAGTGCCAACCCAAGCAATTAGCCTAAATAACCATCCCTATAATCAGTCCAATAATAATCCCTATAACCTAGATTGCCAACCCATACAATTAGCCTAAACAAATAGTCCTTAAACAGCGCAAGCATCAAGCATTAAGATTTTTCACAAACTGCTATTGTCTGTCCTCGTTAAGAAGCGCACAAGACGCCTTTAATACTCCTGATCAATATTTCATTACGTCCTTGTTTTACCTTCCTTGTATGTGTATTAAATTATGAAACACGTCAGTATAAACACATTCACATACTCGCATACATATACACTCGCGCACACACACACACACACACACACACACACACACACACACACACACACACACACACACACACACACACAATTCATATATCTGAAAATGATACAAATTCACTCATGCGCTATGCATTCAGGCATTACGCAATAATCGAAGAGCAGTTTAGAAAACGTTTAAAATATAAATTAACACCTTAATTTGAGCTAGGTTTCGTTGCCTTCTCTAGTTTTTGATGTTTTTCCTGCACTCCTGTGGCGAACTTGCGAGGGAAAGTGTACTCCCTCCATGTTAAGCCGGCTGGAACTCCTATGGTAACGACCGCTGTCCAATCCTCTTAGCTGCGCTTCTGCTGTGCGCTTCTAGTCTTTACTTCCCTTTTAGCGATTTATCTCCCCTCCCCCTCTCGCCTATCTAATGAGATGGTCGCTCGCTAACTGACGATGAGATCGCCAGGGTCCTTGATTGATTTTTCTCTTTTAAGTAGATATTTGACGAATATTTGCAGGTGACCTCAGTGATCGTGCTCATGCAAGCGTTTAGGTTTATTTTGTTTGCATATGCGTGCGTGCGTATGTGCGTTTGTTGATAAGCCGGGCGAACACAATCATTAGTGTACAAGAGAAAAGTCAAGAACAACAACGAAAGAAGAACTAGAGAATATTTTTAACAGAAAATTAAAAAAAAACCCTTACACATTACAACAATACATCCAATCTTCCCTCCTCTCTCCCGGTCAACTCCTATGCACACAAACATTAGCACTCACACAAACATACCCTCATTCTTCAACCACAAGCAGTTCTTGCAGAATTTAAAACCAAGGCTATGGGCTCTTTAATTAACGTTTCTATTGCGGGATTCCTGATACAGTAAAAAAGTTCCCTAGTTACCACCTTGTCTTTAAAGTAGTAATCAGAAGCAAGGGCAGTTTAAAATAGAAAGGTCCTATGCACCCGCCTGCCGTTGAGAATGGCTGCAATTTATTTCTTTGCATTAATCCATTCCATTTATTAAAGCTTTCGATGAATTCAACGGATTTCAAAGAACACCCAAATCGACCTTTCCAAAATCTTTTGGCTTGCGTAAGGTCTGCATCTGAGTTTAATTTAAAAGCAGCTCACTTGACTAGATCTATTATGTTCACAGAGCAGCAAACTTGCAATCGCCTGACTAACAGTCTTCTCGTGTAGTCAATTTCACGCCCAATCCGTGTGTTGCCCCATCTATGACGTCCTAGATTTCAAAACCTATTCATTCGCTGAGACTAGGAAGAGCAACTTCCTCAGCTGACAAGAGCTACCTCAGTAGCAATAACATCACGGTAGTACAGCGGCAACCGCAATAGTACACACGTGGCGCGTTTGTTTCTGCAGGCATAGTAACTGAGTCCCTTCGATTTCACCAATGCAGTGCACTTATCTGCAGTTTTAAATAGCAGAATTTAAACCTTGACCTGCCATAAGTGTCATGTTCACGGCATGCTTTATAAATTAGAAAAAAATATTATATATGATATATATCACTGCTCGACACCTGAAATACGATAATGGCAATTTGTTGATTATTGGCGTGACGCCAGAGTGCAGGCTTCAGATAAACGATCTTATCTCTACACAAGCAATGGCGGAGACCGGGTTCAAAGTATCGGGCTGCGTTTTGGGTGACATTTGAAGAGCAAGGGTAGGAATTTTGTTTGTCCTTTGTTGAGGTGGTGGTGGTGGTGGTTTTGACCGAAGTCTTTAGTAGATGTGATATGAACCCGGTATTAGTAATGGGAGGGGACAAAGTTATAAAGACAACACCCACCCCCCTTTCTCACTATCAGGCAAAAGTGTGCCAAGATGAACTAGACTCTAACAGATGTTTGCCTGGCAGGGATCGAGCACTGAGGACGAGATGTTTATTTTCCAACTTTCCACCAACACGCTCTGTGTTTTCGGAACCATTTTACCCGTAGCCTACAAGACAAGATTATTGTGTACACTCATCCCCCCTGGCGGCGCAGTTAACGAACATGTAAAAGAAAAGTGCAATTACAAAATTCAGTGAAACCAGACTACCTTAACACAACGCCTGTCCTGTCTTTACCTTGCTCTACTTTCATTTCTTTTGTGGCCTTGAGGCTCTTTGTGGTTAAAGAAAGAAAAAGTAGTTTCAAAAAGTCTCGCATAGTTTCTACAGAACGGTTTGCGAAAGACTTTCATACTTTTTCCACTCACGTAACCAGCGTCTGTTTCTCGCATCATTAAGTATCTGGGGTAACAGGAATGATGGTTCGTATATGTTTCTCAGACTGGAAAGTGTCAGCGTACATGTATGAAGTTCTATAAAATAAAAAAAAACCAATAAAAAGAAATAGTTTTACCTCAAGAAAAATATGCCCTAAAACATAATTCGCAGTAAATAACACTGTCAGACGCCAGAAATTGATTCAATATTAATAATGAACCACATTCAGTGACTGGTAAGATCACTGATACCAGGTAAAATATTTCAGATGGAACAGAGAAGCAATTGTCAAGTCAGATAAAGAAGTTAAAATAACAACAAAATAGCACGCTTAGACTTCTGATAAACAAGGAGGTTGGATGACTGCGCATAGTCGTTTTGTGAAGTTTCAGGTTCTTTTTCTTTCGCTGATTTTCCAGTCGGGCGCAATGGGCCATGGGTGAAATTTATTTTCTGGAAAGGATGGACATAATGTGAAGAGTGAGGGTGTTTGGGTGAAGTTTTGAGTGGTGTTGGACTTTCTCTATGCAATATGCACGGGGCAGCGGCTACAGGCATTCTGTTTCCGATTTTCAACTGCCAATAGAGCTTTTTTTGTGCGGTTTGCAACAATCGGGTCGCAATTTATAGTCCTTTTCGGCGGATTAGACGTTTGGGTTTACTGATTATAAAATGCTTTGACTGGTAGATGCATGAAGTATCTACTGCAGTGTGTAAATTGGAATTTGCTACAATTGTTGCTGGTATGAGGAAGGAGCATCCAGGTAACCTCAAGAGAATAGCAGGTGAATCAGTGTTCTGAATGTGAGGAGGGAATCATGTGGAATTGACAGTAATGACTTAACAATAAACGTGTGCGCTTGTTGCAAAAAAAAAAAAGGTGCATGAAAGACTTTAGACAGTGCCTAAATCAGGTTATGTACAACATTTATCGCTTGTCTCTAATAACTCCAATTAAAATTTATTATTTTCTTTTCCAGAAGAAAAATTATTAATTCCTCCATTGATTTAATTAGCATCGATTTACTAAACATCAAAACAAACAAGCAAACAATATTTCATCATTTTAAAATAGGTGATTGTTTTAATCATTTCAACTTAACTGAGGTAAACCATGTTTCGTTTCTTCTGAGTCTTAAAGTTAACTTTAAAATTAATTTTTAAACAATTATTTAAGTTTTATTGATATTATTTTTGAATTATCTTATTAGTGGGGTAGTAGGTGTGTGGTCTGTCTGAATCACGTTATCCTTTTCGCAGATCGTACGGCTGTTCTTCGTCTAGCGTCTAGCGTCTCGAGCTCATACTCTTACTAAAGTTCTCGCAGGAAGTCGTGCACACCGCTTGGCAGTGGCGATAACGTGAAAGAAATATATAGAGCTGAAGTTGATTAATCTCGAGAAAACTTAATAGAAGGCGGGTTGTCCTTCAAAGCACACCATACATTCGAGAATGCACAACTAATTCTATTAAACTGTCTGCAAAATTCTAGAGACGAGTGCTATTTCAACTAGCGTCTGCTAGATTTTAGAATCTGGAACTATTTCAACTACAGTACCCGCGAGATGATAGAATCTAGAACTACAGTGTCCGCGAGATTTTAGAATCTAGAGCTATTTCAACTACACTGTCCACTCGATTCCAGAGCTATTTCAACTACACTGTCCACTCGATTCCAGAGCTATTTCAACTACACTGTCCACAAACTGAACCGACTTAGAACAGTTGGATAAAGCCACGGATCCGGAGAAGAAATCTGTGCTGTACTCTGCTATGGCATCGTCTTTGTGAGATACTGAGGACCTTTATCACTGGATTATCATCCATAATTTTTTGTTTGTTTATTTAAATAAAAATCGCGCATTTGGTTCTGAAGAAACTGTCTACAGTTGGGAGTTACCAATCTAGGGTATGAATGGGTGTGGATGCTTATTCTAATGCAAAAACACATCAATCATGAAATCAATAAGCTGGACAACATTTATTGTGAAGGCAATACTGGGTTATTTCACATTCTTTACCCGCCTTTAGAAACATGTGGTCTTAACTGAATGTATAAAATGGGTTATCAGAGATTCACAGCAACTCGTTTTCTTTCCTTTCTCAATGATTAACATGCCCCATTGGCGTGAATGAACATTAACCATTTGTTCTTGAACATATACATATTTTAAACATAATATATCCCTTAAGAGCACTTTGTACCATGCTTTAAACATAATATATCCCTTAAGAGCACTTTGTACCAACCTTTAAACATAATATATCCCGTAACAGCACTTTGTACCAACCTTTAAACATAATATATCCCTTAAGAGCACTTTGTACCAACCTTTAAACATAATATATCCCGTAACAGCACTTTGTACCAACCTTTAAACATAATATATCCCTTAAGAGCACTTTGTAACAGGCTTTGGATTCATACAGAAATAGTTGCACCTTAGAATCATGGTCCAGCTGATCGAAAAGGTGAACATTCTGCTCTAGTGTGAACACACAAATTTGTTCATTAGCACGTTGCACAAGAAACGTTTGGAACCGAAACATTTTATTTTCTCCTCGCAGAACGGATATAAGTTAAATATTTCTTTTTTAAAGAAAAAGGGCAGGCAACTTGCATCTATTTCAAAGAAAGCAAATCTGTGACCATTGTAAAATAATATGACTAATAATTCCATAACACTCTCTCTCTCTCTCTCACACACACACACACACACACACACACACACACACACACACACACACACACATACACACACACACACACACATGCGCGTATTCCTTTCATATTTTAGTACAGTTACCAAAAGGGATACCGTCCATTGCAATGGAAACTGCCGAACCAGCAATTGTTTTGTGAACACGTGACTTTCGCCGCTCGTAGTACGTCTCACGTGCCGACCCCGTAAAGCGAGATCCTGGCGTTATGACAACTGCAGATCCATGCAAATTGGCACGTTCTGGCTGTGTCTTCCTGCTCTGTGTAAACATTCCCAGGCCTGCGGCTGATTTTAACCGCGGAGAGACGGGTGTTTGTTTGGGGTATCCCCTAGACTGGCCTAGAGATTCGTAGAAAAAAAAGAGGGAGATAAGGGGCCGAATTGTTTCCTATAAATTCTTCTCGCTGAAGCATTAGTCTGTCTTTCGTGTTTTCGTGCGGTTCCCCCTCCTCCTCCGTTACCCCCCCCCCCCCGCGCCCGCATATACTCTCAAGACTCAAGTCGGAGGAGAGTGCATATTAGTAATACGTCACATTTTCCTGTTGCTACTTCTTTATTTCCTCTCCATTTTCGCGAAAGTTGCCAAATTTTAATCGCTTCATCGAGTAGTTTAAATACTATGACTACTATTGGCTCTGTCTGAGAGTGAAAGGGAAAAATTGGGTTTCAGTTGCAAACTAGAGCTTTAAAAACTAAAGCGTCCGGTCATCACGGCTTGTCAGATACGTTTGGACTTTCCTCTCACGTGAAATAATTATTTTTTAAAGTTCACAAGCGCCCTTTGAAGACCAGCTCAGAAAGTATTTCGTCGGCTGCAACACTTGATTAGAATTTGTATATATATTAGGTCGATTAGGCTTGTCTGAGTTGTCTCCACTGGATTCAGAAAAGTGCTACTGAAGTCTCTGCAAGTTTGAGGTTTTCAATTGCCTCTCGATTGCATTTGACTCTCCTGTCACGTCTTTGATTACGGAGTTTAAAGGTACATACATAGACATTGGTTCACAAATAGAACTCTACACTAGTAAAAATGTTGAGATGCTTTTGCCATTCATGAGGAGTGGCTGACACGGAGAACTCGCTAGGCTGGCTGATCGACTGATCGAACTTTACACAAGCAGTTTTTAAGAGATATTTTGTATTCAACCCAAATGAAAGTCTTTGACGCCAACGCCACACAATGATTATTATTATTATTAATTAATTAATCATTCATAACTACAAGTGATGAGAATCTTAATTTTTATGTTATTAACAATTCTCCAGCAGACACCATTCTACTCTCTCACTTGGCGGATATGCGGGCGCTGTAAACGTTTTCTCTCTTCCACATCATTAAGACATTTACCGTCACACAATATTCCGTAGGTGGAAAACTTCTTACTAAAGGAGAAGACAAATCCATCTTTAATCTATATTTAGTGATTTCCCATCCACCCACTTTTTTCTTCAACATAAGGTTACCAAAATGAGTAAGAAGGTCAATAAATTTAACAATAAATTTATTAAATCAAAAATCAAATATATGTATGACAAATACAATGTAAAAGACTACTTGAGATCAATATTTCCATGAAAACACATTTGAATAATTTCTATATTTCAGAGTCTTATTTCCTAAAATAAAATTCAACATTAATGTCAATACAAATCACAGGATATTTCTTATCAGAGAACATAAATGGAGTTGTTACAGACAAGCCTTAATTGTTTTTACATAACCTGAATTAGGCACTGTCTCAATAGTCTTTTGGCACTTTTACAACAATGTCACAAGTTATAGTTCAGTTCAGTTTCCATGTGTTTCTTTCTCCTCATGTTGAAAACAGATTCGCTGCTTTTTTTAAAGCCAACCTGGGCGCCTTTCATTTCCATAGGAGTTCCTTCAAGCAGAACAACAACTGTAGTAATTTCTAGTAACCTCTCTGTATCAGAAGTCATTTGGTGTAGTCAGAATACTTTGCCACCGTACATCAAAGGAGTGTAGTGTATTCCTTACACTTACTCACACTGAGGTAGATGATTCCCATATCTACCCCAGTTAGAGTGGTTTAAAATCAATAAACCAAAAGATTCATATCACACAATAAAAGGCTGCTTGTCTCATTAAGATAACGGCCACTTTTCATGACTGGACTTCCTGCCACAACAAATTCAAGTGATCAGACATTAGAATTCTATAAAGCAGGTAAACCTTTTAATCTCGGCCCATTGGCTGGTCTCATTCTCGTAAATCTTAATCATTGGATAATAAAAACTACTTACCCAGTTCAATGAGTTTGCATTACTTCATCAATTTCTAGCATATTCTCAACTCGGGTATTTACTCCAACAAAAATACCATCATAAGGAGTGCCCAAGATCTGGTTACTTTGACAATTTATATTTTTTAAAAGTTTAAAAATAGGAATAGGCAAATTTACTCTACCACAAAGTCTAAATGGCATATTTGTTTAATTATTAACATCTCTTCTTCCAAGATACTGACTAATATTAAGGTTGGGGATATATGAGCTGCTGGTTTCGGTCAGTGCTTGATTTCTGGGAGGAAAATCTTCCTGGAGGGGTTATGGAGAATTGTAAGGGAGCCATTATGTTTGTTCTTAAATGAAACACAAAATCAGTATAGAAGAGAGTATAACACATTAAAATAAAATCTTATAAAAAAAGATTTATTTCTCATTTTTTATAATGAAGATTTTATTTATAATCAATGAACTTTGTCTGAAGCGGTCCCTATGATCATATACAGAGTTAATTTCTGTGGTCTAATTAGAGTTTATATTTAAATGCGCCCCAAAGCTGGGACATTATATGCTATGGGTTGAATTCTTATAATGTTCGTCGATCATGCCTTACGACAGCTCATGAACTACACATGAATCATGCCTTTGGTGGCTCCACATGTACTTGGTCATTGTCATGTGGCTCCACATGTACATGGTCATTGTCATGTGGCTCCACATGTTCATGGTCATTATCATGCGGCTCCATCTGTACATGGTCATTGTCATGTGGCTTCACCTGTACATGGTCATTGTCATGTGGCTTCACCTGTACATGGTCATTGTCATGCGGCTTCACCTGTACATGGTCATTATCATGCAGCTTCACCTGTACATGGTCATTGTCATGTGACTTCACCTGTACATGACCATTGTTTTTTGGTGGTGATGTTTGTTCTTTTGAGCAACAGAAACTACATGTTCCTGAACTTCATCTGTTTGGGAAAGTCTGAAGTAGATCTAATATATCACAACGCGATCACTAAAGAACAATGCCTAGAATCGGAGTTTACTCTTGCCAATTAAGAACACAACAGTTTGCCTAACAAAGGATATTATCCAGTCATAACTGTTAGTTTACATATGAGTGTTTACGTCTTCGTGCTTGCTGTTAGGTCTCAAAGTATATTTTTATATGAGCGTTTAGTGTTGAAGATTTAAAATAAACATTCATGTGATTAGAGCTTTATGCAATGAGTAGATCCTGCGTTTGCAATGCTGTGCGAGCACAACAGTGTGCGAGTATGTATATGTGCAAGTGTGTCTGTCTATGCAGGAATGTGTGAAACTGTGCATGAGCTTGCTTTTGATCGAGTATAGTAGTGCATCTGCGTTGCACACATTCAGTATTATTGATTCAAGAGAAACAGTTGAGAGAAATGGACTATGCTAGCCTGATTTAGAAATACAAACACTTTTGAGTCACCTACTTTTATACCGGTCATATAGAATAATAAGTGAGTGAAGGTTAAGTTTATTTCCGCAGCATTCATTTCAATGTTCAATTGTAACTTTCGCTAAGGCGTAGTTAGCTTTTTGAAAGGAGAGTCACTGAGAGCCAATAGAGAGAAATTAAAGTTGTGAAGACTTGGTAGTGGTGATGGGAGTGGTGGTGGTGGTAGTGGTTGTGACAGTGATGGCGACGGTGGTAGTAATGGTGGTGATGGTCGTATGTAAAGCAATTCCGGAGTAGCAACTGGAGGCCTACCATTATCCGAATGTCAGCTCCCAAGCGATCTTCTTCACAGTTCACTGCCCACTACACTGAACCACGCCTTATCGTCTTCGTCGGACGGATAAATGCTAAGCCAGCCTTCATCTGCCACGTGTTCAGATACTGGACTTTGATTCTGTGTTCCTTGATTCATATTGGCATTTGAAGATTTGATTTAAGGACTTCTAGAAACGCGATTGTATGGGTTGTTAGAGACTGGATTTTATGGGATGTTAGAGACTCAGTTCTATGGCTGATAGAGACTCAATTGTATGGGCTGTTAGAGACTCAGTTCTATGGCTGATAGAGACTCAATTGTATGGGCTGTTAGAGACTGGATTTTATGGGATGTTAGAGGCTCAGTTCTAGGGCTGATAGAGGCTGGATTCTAGGGGCTGTTAGAGATTGGATTCTATGGGTTGCGAGAGAATTAATTCTTATGCGCTATTGTACTAAATCGATGTGTCAGCTCTTAAATTCTCAACCTTTCACTTTGCCAAAGGAAACATTAAAATTTCCAGCATGTGTTATATATTTCGAGCGAGATTTCAGCATTAGGCCTCTGAATAAGAAGCTAGGTATTGCTTGTTTTGCTCAACAAAAACTTCACATTGGGTTCCAGCTCAGAGATTGCTAGTGCCTACCGCTGCACGATTACCTGCTCCTTATTGACAGATTGACGACGGGCATAAAGACACTTGATTCGCTTGGGGCTGTTAAATTAACTCTGATTGTTTATCCTTGTTCCTTAATGCGACATCTACGTTGCTGTTGGCATTTCAAATGTACCTGCAGTTACTTTGCAAGGTCCCATCACTCTTTTGATTCATAAATCTGGCACACGTTTGCTACATGCGGCCATTATTGTGTCCCTTTTGCACGTTCCTAACTCATGTTTCCTCACGACAGTTTCGAATATTGCTGATAAGAGAAAAGTGCTGCCCATTACCTTTCTGCAGACGCATCTTTATTCATCAGCGCAAAGAGAAGAACGTGATTTACTTTCGCTTGTATTAAAATTGCTCGAGCAATTTTTATGGAAAGACGGAGTTGCGGGAAAAGCATTGGTCGTCTAGCCCGACTTGAGATGCCCCACCCCCACCCCTCCAGCGAGAAGCAAACGCCGCATCACTTGGAGCATCAGAAAAAATCAAGATAAATCTCTGGCACGACGCGCTGTTATAATCAAGATAAATCTCTGACGCGTTGATATAATCGAGTCAAACCTCCGACGCGCTGATGTAATGGAGATAAACCTGACGCGCTGATATAATGGAGATAAACCTGACGCGCTGATGTAATTGAGTCAAACCTCTGACCTGCTGATGTAATCGAAACAAACCTCTGACCCGCTGATGTAATCGAGATAATCCTCCGACTCGCTGATGTAATCGAGATAATCCTCCGACTCGCTGATGTAATCGAGATAAACATCTGTCGTGTTGATATTACTGACATTTCTGCGATTCCTTTGAAAGGAGATTAACTGTCGCTCTTGATGATTCTGTTCTGAATACACGTCTGTCAGTTATTTGATGTTATACGGATGTTAACAACTCTAGCCTGATAGTTATTTGCTGTTGTAGTTGAGTTCTTTTGTTTTTATTGTTTTTTTTTTTTGTTTGATTGTTTTTCGAAAAAATAATTATCATAATTTAGATAAATTTCTCTATTAACTTCCTATTTCAAATTCAGTTATATTATTTTGAAATTAGTTTTCCGCAAAGGCAGATTTCAGATTTTGTTGTGTTCTGTTCAACTTAATTACTACAGCGTTATGCTTTTTATTTTTATTTACATTATTACTGTACCTTTGAACTGTAAATGTAATGAGAATGTTGACTTTAGTCATGATGCCAATTAATCTCATACAGTAACGATGACATTATCGACACACGCACATACAAACACACACACACACACACACACACACACAGACATACAAACACAGACACACAAACACAGACACACAAATCCAACTCGAAACAAATAATAGTTCACCTACTCTATTCACAACGCAATGAAATAAAACTTACAAGTGTATTAGTTTATTTTCTAATTTGTAAATGATTGTGATCGATACGTATACAAATAGTGTGTGTGTGTGTGTGTGTGTGTGTGTGCGTGCGTACGTGCGTGCGTGCGTGAATTCGTGCGTGCACGTGCATGCGGAACATTTTATCACACATTATAAATGATACTTTCGAGGGCAATATAAAGTTCGATATTTTTTCTCCTTCAGACGTCAGTAGTTTTATAAGACTAAGGTCTTTAATGACTTATTTTGCAACAAAATCTTTATTAAGTAAAAATATCTTAACGTCAAATGTTGTAACTTTGTGTGCACACACTCACTAAATAAAACAGAACAACTAATCATAGCTAATTTGACTTCAAACTATTCCCAGTGCACGTGAAATTCGAATTCAGAATGTTTTAAATGCGCAAAAGAAAGAAATAGAATAATAATCTTTAAGTATTGAAATAAGTTTTTTTTTTTTTTTTTTTTTTTTTTACAAATTATTGAGATTCGTGTCTTGGTATTAGACTGTTTAAATTACTCATGGTAAGTCGGGAGAATAAAATAATTAGGTTAAATTTTGAGGTCAGATACTTCTAATTGCGCATCTATCGATTAAGAGAAGCAACATTAATGATAGCGCTATTTTAAGACATACAAACGCATTTACTAATGCAGTTCTTGGAAAAAATAGTGTCCACATAAAGGGGAATAAAAAAAAAAAAAGTACAGTGTTCAACTTAAGCGAAAGATGTTTTCTTGTTTGCATCTTTACTAATTGTTAAAGAAAGAAAGAAAAAGAATAGCAATTGGGCCAACAGAACAACAGTGTGCTACTTAGAAGGGGTGTATGGAGGGGTTGTTGTATACATTCAGGTAGATCAAAACCATTCATTTATTTATTTTTAGTTTATGTACAGTTTGTTGCTTGGAAGTCATTTGGAAATCAGTGATGTGTAAGCACCTACTTTCTTTAAAGTCCTAACTTTGATTTATGTTTGTTTTCTCCGGGAATTTTATTTTTTAATTTTATAAATACTTCTTTAATGGTGGGTATGCTGAAGTTTAGCTCTTCTTGAAGTTTAATGGCATGTGTTGTATTATAAATTGCAATTAATGAAGAATAACGTTACTTCATACAAATGTTTTTTAATGGACTGTGCAATATTTTTTTAATGCCACAAATTAAATACAGGTAGATAAAATAAACAGAAACACAGAGAGGTATGTGGGCGGGTTAATAGACATTTGGATGGATGGCGGGATGGAGGAAGGAAGAGAGGGAGGGAGGAAGGGAGGAATGAGTGGACAGACAGAGAGAACAGTCAGCAAGAACAACATTTCTTCACTCTGCTTTGTTTAACTAATTAACCCCAGTCCAAAGTACCTGTTAGATTTTAAACATGTATACCCTATATCTTGATATTTGCATCATTCTTGTGACACTCAGATCCTCAGTGTATTCATCATGACAGCCTCAGCACATGATAGCGAAATTTCTCTTGTCAGTGTACCCATCATGACAAGCTCAGCACAAGAAAACAAAATGTTTTCTGTCGGGATCCTGCCACCTGGAATGAACTGTCCTTAACATTCAGACGTAATCGTACCGTAGCATCTCTCAAACAACTTCCTTGGACATATCATTTTATTTTACCTGCAATACGAACCTTTACTTTCATTATTTCTAACCAATTTTCTCTATTTCATATCTGGTCCACCAGTAACCGTGTTCTTTGCTGCATTTATAAATACACAGTAATGTGTTAAATGATTGTGTTTGAATTGTTATTGTGAGTGTTAGTTTTATTTAGCAATATAACAATTCAGTTTGGAAACAGGGATAAGCAATTTTACTCTGCCACACTATGAATTCCCTGTCTTTGCACAGTCTGTTATTACTGCTAGTAAGATACTTGTTCTAGTATCAGCTTGGCATTGCCTCCTGTGAAATCACTTTACATTATGTGTTCCTACTCTCTGTCTGTCCTGGAATTTGTGTACAGTCTTGATCCCTGTTGTTAAAGAACCACAAACACACACACACACACACACACACACACACACACACACACACACACACACACACACACACACACACACACACACTAAAAGCTCCACTTTATTTTAAGTATGTCTCTTATTTGAATATCTCACACACACACACACACACACACACACACACACACACACACACACACACACACACTAAAAGCTCCACTTTATTTTAAGTATGCCTCTTATTTGCATATCTTTGATTTTTTCTAGTCTTGCTCCTTGCTGTGAAAACACTTTATATCAATTATTCCTACTATCTGCTTGTTTATGACCCTTGTGTGCAGTCCTGCTGGGAAATATCATTAAAAAATAGTATTCGTACTATTTGCGTGCCTTTGACTTTGTAATCAGTCTTGCATCATGTTGTGAAAATACTTTACATTCAAGTCATTTACTGCTGTCTGCCTGTTCTTGTCTTTGTGAAAATACTTTACAGTCAAGTCATTTACTGCTGTCTGCCTGTTCTTGTCTTTGTGAAAATACTTTACAGTCAAGTCATTTACTGCTGTCTTTGTGAAAATACTTTACCCTCAAGTCATTTACTGCTGTCTGCCTGTTCTTGTCTTTGTGAAAATACTTTACAGTCAAGTCATTTACTGCTGTCTTTGTGAAAATACTTTACATTCAAGTCATTTACTGCTGTCTGCCTGTTCTTGTCTTTGTGAAAATACTTTACATTCAAGTCATTTACTGCTGTCTGCCTGTTCTTGTCTTTGTGAAAATACTTTACATTCAAGTCATTTACTGCTGTCTGCCTGTTCTTGTCTTTGCGAAAATACTTTACATTCAAGTCATTTACTGCTGTCTGACTGTTCTTGTCTTTGCGAAAATACTTTACATTTTTCAAGTCATTTACTACTGTCTGCCTGTTCTTGTCTTTGTGTAAAGGCCCGTCCACCTACCCCATGCCACAGTTATCCTTACATTTGCATTTGTGGTATATGTGTCCAGGACTACCTGCAGCAATTCGGGTATTTGACGCCACAGGATCCCAAGACTGGTGCTCTTCGTTCTGAAGAATATGTCGTTGGTGCTATAAAACGGTTCCAGAAAATGGCTGGAATACCACAGACAGGTTTGAATTAATGTTCCTCGGAAAACATTTTTTTAAGTAATATTCACAGCAGTGTCTAACTGTTTTGAGCCGGTGATATCTAAACATTTGTCTTATTTATTGGTTTACTAATAATTCACATTTGCTTCTATTCTTGAATGTTTATTATGTAGTCTGAAATGTGTACCTCCACTGCAGCCATGGTATACATGAGTCTGGAGAGTAATTGTATGGTGTTGTAATTGATCCATGGTTTAAAACAAAATAGCATTCAGAATTATTCTGAGTACGGAAGTGAAACTCAATAGATACAGCCATTACTGCTTTGTGTTAGACTCCGTGTTTTGTTCTCTCTCTCTCTCTCTCTCTCTCTCTCTCTCTCTCTCTCTCTCTCTCTCTCTCTCTCTCTCTCTCTCTCTCTCTCTGCAATGTCTGCATTTAATGAGTGTCTGGAATCTTATACTGAATTTTATTTAGGGGTAGGGTGAGGTGTTGACATAAAACAATCAGTAAAGTTGTATATAGTATTTTCCAACCCTGTGACCTTCTAAGTAGTTTTCTTCTAAAGAAAAAATCCTGGAATGAAACATGTTAATCCGAACAGAGTCTGCCAATTGAAAGTTTAAACAGGGAGTGCAGCACCAAACAATGAACTTGGCCTGGCTGGTAAGGTCAGGAATGTTTGTGAATAAAACTACATAACATAAGAGCAAGAAGTAAAAAATCTATAAATAGAAACAAAATAAGAACACACAAAGACAGAAAAGACGGAAGGAATTGTTCGCCAAGGAACTAGTAGTCTTCCCCATCTCATTCTGCAATTTACAGCTGAATGATATAAATTGATACTGTTTGGGAAGGATCTTTACACTTTGGTCCGCGTTACTGTAAAAAATGGCACTGCATTATGTAAGAAATGTCGTTATGAGAAAAACCGAGTGAATGATAAGAAAAAAGTCAGCAGAGTTGTGTGTGCTGTCTAATTGTTCAAATGATAGTTACACAGTCTCACTACTTACACTACTACAGTTACATTGTCTCATTACTTACACCCTACTACAATTACATGTCTCAGTAGTAGTTACACTGCTACAGTTACATTGTCTCACTACTTACACTGCAACGGTTACATTGTATCATTACTTGCATTGCTACATTTATAGTGTCTCAGTATTTACACTACTACAGTTACAGTCTTATTTCTTATAATACTACAGTGACACTGTTTCATTATTTACACTACCTGAGCCTTTACAGTAACACTGTCTCATTATTTATACAACCTGAGCACTTACATTATTTATTATTTATATTGTTATTATTTATATTTATTATTTATACTTCCGGAAATCTCGGGAAAGGCTGTAGCACAGAAGATGAGACACTGCACCCTCTCACTCAAACGGCTAATTTCCCTATTTGTGGTGAGGAGGAGCACTAATGACGTGGTAACCGCTCCCTAGTTCATGATGCGTACTTGATGTCTAGTCCATTGGGTGGATCAGTTACTAGCCTTAGAAGAGTCCTACAAACTGCACCTGTTGCATATCCCTTGGCATTTAAAATGACTGAGTGGGCTGCCGGTTGGGCAAACATTGCATTCAGTAATCCATTGTCAGAAATCTTCCCGAACTTTTAATCTCTTTACTTATTTTGGGGGCACCACACCTCTGTCTTTCAGAATTCATTGTTTTCCCTCGACACCTGCATTTGACTGCGGAAAGAACAAAAAAAATCCTCTGAGTTTCGTTTAATTAGCTAAAGCAGTATTTGAATCTTAAAAAGATTGGGTTTGGGGAAGGGGCGGGGAGTGGTCCAAAGAGAAAAGAGCTAAATCATTGATGGTATGATTTCTGATGTATTTCTCTAGACCATAGGGGTGATCCCTCCTTGACTCTGCTGACTTGCTGGTATTCAGTGTCACCAATTCCTCTTTGCATCCTGTTGGCGGTTATTTGCAGTGCAAGGTCATCCTGTGCTTTTGCAAATGTGTCAAACACGGGTTTGCGCATGGTATGTGGTGTATGATCCACTCCTTGACGTTAATTTCTCTCAGTCCAGTGTTGCCTGATTAAGCTCTCAAATCCGATGTGACATCAATGACATAGTTTTTGTTCACTTATTACTGTGTTTTGTCACTTGTGTACTGTGTTTTGTTCACCTATGTACTGTGTTTTGTCACTGATGTACTATGTTTTGTCACTTATGTGTTTCGTCACTTATTACTGTGTTTTGGCAATTATGTACTATGTTTTGTTCACATATGTACTGTGTTTGTCACTTATGTACTGTGTTTGTCACTTATGTACTGTGTTTTGTTCACCTATGTACTGTTTGTCACTTATGTACTGTGTTTCGTCACTTATGTACTGTGTTTCGTCACTTATGTACTGTGTTTCGTCACTTATGTACTGTGTTTTGTCACTTATGTACTATGTTTTGTTCACCCATGTACTGTGTTTGTCACTTATGTACTGTGTTTCGTCACTTATGTACTGCGTTTGTCACTTATGTACTATGTTTTGTTCACCTATGTACTGTGTTTGTCACTTATGTACTGTGTTTCGTCACTTATGTACTGTGTTTTGTCACTTATGTACTGTGTTTTGTCACTTATGCACTGTGTTTTGTCACTTAAAAGAAAGAAAGATCGATTAATCGAAAAAACGAAATCAAAAAGAAAGAAAGGAAAGAACAACTGATCGATTAATCAAACAAAGAGAAAAAAGGAAGGAGAGAAACTGGAATATCAGAAAGAGCAAAATAAACGTTGGATGAATTAAATGACAAAAACAAAAAAAGAAAGAAAAGGAGAAAAGTTAGAGGTTAAAGAAAGGAAGAGAGAACAATGAGAAAGTTGATACTGATCTTTAGAACAAGACTAAAATATTTTAATTTGCTTATGTATGTGTGTCTTTGTGTATATGTATGTATGTCTTAGTGTGCGTCTATGTATGTCTGTGTATGTATCGGTTTGTGTGTGTGTGTGTGTGTGTGTGTGTGTGTGTGTGTGTGTGTGTGTGTGTGTGTGTGTGTGTGTATGGCAGCCTGTGTATGAACAATTAGTGCTGAGCGGGGAGAAAGAGGCCAAGAAAAAATTTCAACGTGTAAACAATATGTAAGCGTTCCTATTGGAAAGTGAAAGATAACTGCACCAAAGTGCCTGTAAGGCAGGTATGCCTGAACAAAGAAGGTTTAAGTGATTTTATTTTGAACAAGATGTGTATTTGTCAATTTCCACTTTTCAACTTTAGTTTCGAGTTGTTTCCATTTAGCACTCCATCAAACTGTGTCTGCTAACAAAAGCCTGCTATTGTCTGTGCAGGTCGTAATCCTAGATTATATCAATCCAACGTTAATTAAAAGGAGAGAATGAAACAGAACAGTGACACTTGAAAAGTTAAAATTCTCGTTTACACTCTTCATTCTTTCCATTACTTCTCTTCCGCCTTTCCTCCAGAAACATCATAAATTTATATCCACGGTTCTAGTCTGTTATATTACAGCACGCTGGCATAGGGTCTTGTTAGCAGCCCTCAAAGACTCGTTTGTTGATATTTTGAGGACTATAAATTTACAAGATTAGAAGCCAGATAGGAATGGACTTGTCTGATGTGAAATTAACAAAGAAATATCATTTTTTCCATAAAACAGAGATAGCATTGCAGCTCACACTTATTCTTGATTGCTGATAAACAGAGTTTGAAATCTTACAGACAATTTTAATTAAATAATGGATGGTTTTCCATGTATAAGCAGCACAGATTTAATTTGTTGTAAAAGCAAACAAATTAAACTCTTAACAGAACATCTGAAAACAGACTTTTATAAAACATACTAAGGTGTCATGTACATATTATTTTTTCTAATATTTATGTATGTGTTGTGTGTGTGTCCCGCATTCGGATTGAAAAACGTTCGTTTCAACTCTAAAATTTAAAGATATTTTGTTTGATTTACTTCGGCGTGTAAAATGTTAAAAATCTGGTACACCACACTAAAATATAAATGAGGGAGAAGAAAGGTGAAACAGGAAAACAAAAAAAGGGGCTGCTGCCGGAAATCTTAGAAGACCAAAAGCTTTAGTAAGTATGTAGTAGGAAATTGTAGCTTGCAGGTCAAAGGTTATGAACTAACATGCACTGCAAGCATGCATGCTGGGCCCATTCATTGGGAGTGTAAGAGTGAAACAGAATTAAAGAAAATTAATGTCGGAAGACCGAGTGTAATGATACCCGACGAAACGACGCGAAACAAACACGAGACAAATGTAAAATGTTTGCAAAATGTAGACGTTGCCATCGGATGTGAACTTAGTTTATAATTTTACATCATTAAACTTCAATATAGCAGACATAAAGTTTGATATAGAGAAAGAAAATATGGTAGAGTAAATTAGAAAACAAAGAGAACGCAACAGACGAAGCGGAATGGGTAGTGCGTGTGTGTTGTGTGTGTGTGTGTGTGTGTGTGTGTGTGTGTGTGTGTGTGTGTGTGTGTGTGTGTGTGTGTGTGTGTGTGTGCATGTGCTCTGGGAAAGGGGATGAGACAAAATTTGTAAACGACCAAAAAGAAATTTGATTCTTTGTCTTTTGCAACTTCAGATTGACCAAGTAATTTATTTAACATTCTTATTTGCATGCATATGTGGTATATGGTATGCATGTGCGTGCGTGCGTGCGCGCGCATGTGTGTGTGTGTCTGTGTGTGTGTGTGTGTGTGAGAGAGAGAGAGAGAGAGAGAGAGAGAGAGAGAGAGAGAGAGAGAGAGAGAGAAGAGATGAGAGCTAAATAAGACCGTAAATAAGACGCCATTCCTAAGTCTGGTTGTGGTTAAACAATTTCATTTAGTAGGAGAATCATTAATAAACAGCGGACACTGTCAGGACATTGACATTATTATTATTATTATTATTATTATTATTATTATTATTGTTGTTGTTGTTGTTGTTAGCACTAAACACCAGCACTAGTAGTAGTAGTGATAGTAGTAGTAGCAGCAGCAGTGGTAGTAGTAGTGGTAGTATTCTATAGCTCTAGAAAGACTAATTTTAAGAACCTCGTTCCTTTCTAAGGCTGCAAAATTGTAAAGTAGGCGCAGTGGCCAGTGGTGTTGGGAGTTCGGGGTGAGGGTTTGGAGCGTGATATTACATGTGAACCTAAAACGACAGTTGAGCATTAGTGAGAACATTATTGAGTGTCTTCCTATGAGATTTTCATTCTCTGTCACGAACTCTATAAACGTCCGTATAAAAATCCCTCTCTGTCACGAACTCGATAAACGTCCGTAAAAATTTCCTCTGTCATGAACTCGATAAACGTCCGTAAAAAATCCCTCTCTATCACGAACTCGATAAACGTCCGTATAAAATCCCTTTCTGTCCGCCTGAGTGTATCGATGGCGTCGTCAATTTCTTTTTTTCTTTTTGCATTGAATTACATGATCTCATACATAGGTCACCACTAACATCGTGTTTAAGATGAGTTCATTCAGAAATGATGACTTAACTGATACAACAACGACTGACGTGGTTATGACGTCATCTTTAATATCGCGCACACGTTTCAGGGAAGTGTTTTCAGACTTATGCATTTGTGGCGGCAATTATATCTGTTCACTTTTGCGCCATACATATATTTGATTTGACTTTTGTCACACTGACATTTAAAGGAGGAATGGATGCACTAACAAAGCAACATTTCGATTGTTGTTGTTCCCAAGACTACGGGTAACGAACAAAAGAGAGAGAAAAGCGCCTGGCACGGATTACATACCGGTCGAGGTTCTCTGTCAGAAAAGGAAATACAATTATAAAAGTTTATAGACACTCTCTCCTTCAGTTGCCTGCTGAGATATTAATTTTCTCACTTTTATTTGTCTGCAAATAATTACATTTTCTAGTCTTTCACTGTAAATTAAGTGCTTTAAACTATCTCCAAGAAGTGAACATCTGTGAAATTAATACATTTGGAGAGAAATAATGCAAGTTATTTTGTAAAAGAGTGGAGAACTATATAGACAGATTTTATTACCACCAGACAATGGATTGCTTTCCGATTTTCAACTCCCAAACAGACCTGCGAGCATGCGCAGTACTAAACTACACGTGGAGCTTTTCATCCAATAGCGACGCGACGGAGAAGGGCCGTAAAGGAGCTGGAGGGGACAATCAAATTGCCCCCGGACGCTGAATGTTTGGGGCGCCGCAGCTGGATTTACTGGGCGCCGCACCGTGAGAAAATTATGCTGCATGGTAAATAATAAGACATAATTTAATTTCTTCTGTGAAGGAGAATATACATGATTCAAATAGGGAAAAATACATGCATGAATGCGAAATTGCATTTCATCTTGATTAGATAGGGCAAAATTGTGGGAAAAGAAAGTTTGAGTGAAGTTACCCTAAAGGGAATCGTATTTGTATTTATTTCTTCCTTGTTAGTTCGCTCCCGGAGGTTGGTGGTGGTACTGCCCTCACCCATACCGTGGCGCTGCGTACCCTCGCGCACACCCGATTTATCATCCCGCACGAGGAGCAGGACTTTAAGCTCGACACTCTAGACTGACTAGACAGAGAGCTTTAAAAGTAATCCGTAAACTTTGCATAACTAGAATCGAACCCAGGCCTATTGAGCTAGAGACAATCTTCTTTACACTTCTCTAGGACTATGCTCTCATTCGCCCGGAATTTGTTGGTCTGGACTTAAAGTGTGTAACTCGTTTCACGCAAGTTGTACAATTCCCGAAAGCAAACCAACAAGCAAAGAAAATATCTCAACAAAGAAAGCAACTATTTCTCTTCCTTGTATTGCGAGACACTTCTTGTAGGTATATTTAAAGGACGCTGTCGCCACGAAACGAGCATTGGAATGAAACTGTTGCGTTGAAAAGAATATACATTTGTCGTCTATTTACGGGATGTTTTTTAAAATAAAAGTTATTCATACGCCAAACCGTCGCTATAGAAATAGGAATTGCCCCCCAACCAGGGTGGAATTTGAGGGTTTCGGGGTGGGGTGGGGGTGATCGGGACCACAGACCCATACTTTTGGACTATTGATCTTTCTACAAACTACAATTTTACAGATTGTACATGACCTGCAGGACATCACACACTACTGTCACAGATTAAGTAAAAATAAATATTTCACTTATTTGTGGAACTTTTGTCTGTTAAGTAATTAGTTATGATTATAAGAAAACTACATTTTTCACCTTTTAAAAGCCATCAACATTTTTTATTGCTATTAAATGTGTAAAACTCCACTATAAAAATAATCCAAGTAAATGTACTAATATAGACAAAATAAAAGATTTTCTATAGCATATGCATATTATTTGAAATGAACCTTTGGAATCAGACAATCTTGGAAAGTGGGGAATGACATTCTTACGGTGACGGGGTGTCGGCGTAGTGTTATTGGTCACCACAGGTGCGAGATGAAAACAATGATGATGGAGAGAACAAAACGTCACATTCTTGACGACAGCCACAGCAAGATATGACAACATGCAACTCCATGTTTTACAGCTTACATGAGGACTTTATTAATGACAACAGACAGCTCCATGTTTTACAGCTTACATGAGGACTTTATTAATGACAACAGACACAGCCGCATCGGCCCGCCAAACTCCACTCTCTTCACTACATGTCTCACTCCTCTTGTGTATGCACCCAATTCCACACACACACACACACACACACACATTCATAACGTTAAATCCTGAAAGTACTAGCCGCCATGCAAACCCCATCCTGCAATTTGCTAGGCACAAGGAAAAGTATGAACTAATGATCTGTTCTGTGCCTTTCTACTTTGGTTTAGATGTAACTTACTCCTAAACTACTTAGAGTTATTTTATGCTTTTACTATCTAAGGAAACTACACTAAATACTTTTTAAACTAACTCTTTCCTAATGTATAATTTGAATGAAAAGGTACAAAATAAATTACATAACTATATTTGTATGCCCTGTTAAAAAAAACATTATCACATTAATAAACCTTAAAATACACGAAGAAAATAATATAAACTAGCTTACAAAAATATATAAATACAAACTACAACCATTTTCTATCTAATTACATAAATGTGAACTTTAGTTAATAACTCCCTAAAACATTGTACAACGATAAAAGCATGTACTCTAGCTCAGCAGCATACATATTGCATTAAGCACTGACAATGTACCATGCCAAGAGATTTAAAATAAAGCGAGCACTGACTTAATTTTGTTGCTTCAGTGAAACAAAACAAAAAGCACTGTACATACATATTACATTTGGTGAGAAGGGTCCAAGGGGCAAAAAAGGGAGAGAACCACTGTTCTAAATTAAACGGTTCATTTGTGTACCCGAAGGGATTACCACTTCCGATTACCTTGGCTGTCGATAAGTTCAGCAACTATTCTGCAAGTCTGTCAGATAGTTCCAACTGTAACTTTGAATTCATCAAAGAATTTGCTGATGAGTTGGTGATAGTCCCAGAAAGATCGCCTGCTTTTCACTTGTTTACTTTAGGAACTTGAAAAGTGTGTTTAGAAATATATTTATTTACAAATCAACACAAACTAATTAATTTAACAGTAATTGTTATAACTACCACCACCACCACCCCAAAACAGAATAAGAGAGAGAAAAACCCCAACAAAATATGTTTGGATTTTCACTGATTACATCCCTGCAAACAAGCATATGTTCGCAAAAACTATTCTAATTAATTATAGGAATAAGTATTAAAAACAAACAAGAAATTAGTTAAGATTTTCAAAAACATACAAATGCAAGTTCAAACAAAGTATTCATTACGAAAGTTACGAGGAAATCATTTGCTTTCTATTTCAAAAGTGTATGTTAAAATCCTATATCATTATTTGAAATAGCTTTTCAAAACTGACGCATCTCTATTTCGTCAGACTATATTTTATGACGTCACCGCATAGTGTCTCAATCCCCTCCTTGCTGAAGAAGCACGTCATAGGTAGTCTTCATAAACGGATTATAACTTTTTAAAGCATTCAACATGCACAGTTTCTCTTTGTTTTGGTTCTATTACATCTTCTTACCTATGCCGATAAAGTTTCGCACATTTATTAATCTGACCATAATGCAACGTCGACTACCATATCCCACTCTTTCTTTCTTTCTTTCTTTCTTTCTTTCTTTCTTTCTTTCTTTCTTTCTTTCTTTCTTTCTTTCTTTCTTTCTTTCTTTTTTTCTTTCTTTCTTTCTTTCTTTCTTTCTATTTACGCAGACGTTAATATTTAAACTATTAACCAGATATCTGATACTGACATACAGAATCAGTGTGGCTTTCTTTCACGGCGGCAGAGGTGTTATTGTAATCGACAGAGGAAAATACAGGCGTTCATGAAATTGTGTATGTGCGTCAATGCGTGCGTGCGTTTGTGTATTTAAGAGAGAGAGGGAAAGAGAGAGAGTTTTCCTCTCTTCCATCCCCAAGGTCTGTGACTGGTCTGATGACGGCTGCAGGCTGCAGGGACGAAAGGAGTATTTTCTGGACTTGTTTTTGCTTGCGCGGCAGGCAGGTTCTGTCTTATGTTTGTATATGACCCACTGATCTGGCATCATTCGGTGACCTCTTCTAAAGAACAGAGGGAAAAACTGGGCTGACGAAACAAACTTTGAAAAATGGAATTACATAGAACACAGACTTTGCTGTTGTTCATGAAGTTGATACAGAGCAATCAGAGAAGAAAATAATATTGAACAGATCGGAATTTAATTAATTCCGTTATTTGGCGTAGTTATGGACATATCAGAATGTAATGATTTCCGCTATTTGAAGTAATTATAAACAGATCAGAATGTAATGAATTCTGTTATTTGGAGTAATTAAATTTCGCTAGTCTTATTGCACAGTTATTTTGTTCAAAGTATAATTTTTATGCGAGTTTTGATGATTGAAAGAAAAAAGAAAGTTATAGAGAATAACTTTAGAAGGAGACTAAATACACGGTTACTTCATAACAGTGTTTCTGGAAAATATAGTAGACCATTCACTGTCGTACATCTGCGACAATGTTTGACAGTAATCGATTTTTTGTTTTGTTTTCGAGAAGCATTACGTTTGAATGTTAATATTCATAACGATAGCATTTATTATTAATTATTAATTTCATTCACTATTGAATGAGTCGTGTAAACAGATATAGTAATAACAAACAAATTTATTTTATAACGCAGTGTAAAATTCAAAGTATGCTTCAAGTCCTTCTTTCATTCAGTCAATTAGGGAAACATTTATAAATTTGAGTGAGTTGGAACGAGAAACCAAAATGTATTATACTCCAATTTGCAATACTCTTTAGGAAAAATACGACATTACTGAGTGATTTGTTTAGTTGTGGTGGTAGATTTGTTGTGATTGGCACTGATATGTTATCAGTGACGTAGGTTCAGTTTTAACACCATGCGTCCAAGGATAGTTGCAGGTCCTTAGTGTAAGCTACCTGGTGTTCAATTAGGCCAATGTGTTCACAGAGCATTGTTTTTCGTTCAATACAATAGAGGTACTGGTCAAGACACATACACAAATAGTGGTACTTGTCATCACACACACACACACACACACACACACACACACACACACACACACCGTGGTACTGGTCAAGACACACACACCGTGGTACTGGTCAAGACACACACAAATAGAGGTACTGGTTTAAGACATACAAATAGTGGTGCTTGTCAAGATACACACAAAAATGTGATACTGGTTGAGTATACACACATATATATAGTAGTACTGGTCAAGACCACACAAATAGTGGTACTGGTCAAGACACACAAATAGTGGTACTGGTCAAGACACACAAATAGTGGTACTGGTTAAGACACACAAATAGTGTTATTGGTCAAGACACAGATAGTGGTACTGGTCAAGACACACAATTAGTGGTACTGGTCAAAACACACAAATAGTGGTACTGGTTGAAATCTCACGCAAACATAAAAATAGTGCTAATGGTTGAACACACACACACACTCAAGCAAACACTCACTCACATAGTTGTCCTGGTGAAGACATCCACACAATGGTGGTATTGGTTGATGACATATACACACAGGTATAGTTGTACTGTTAAAGACAGATACAAATAGTGGTACTGGTCAAAAAGACACACACATATACACACGCACACACGCACACACATACACAAATAGTATACTGGTTGAAGACACACACACACACAAATAGTTGTACTTGTCAACACACACAAACAGTGGTACTGGTTCAAGACACACAAAATAGTGGTACTGGTCAACACACACACACACACACACACACTCACACAATGTACTTGTTGAAGACACACACACAAATAGTTGTACTGGTCAAGACACACAAAAACGTGGTACTGGTTCAAGACACACAAAGAATGGTACTAGTCAAGACGCACACATAGTGTACTGGTTGAAGACACACACACACACATACAAATAGTGGTACTGGTCAAGTCACATATATAGTGTACTGGAAAAAGACTACACTCACGCACACGCACGCACACACACACACACACACACACACACACACACAAATAGTGATACTGGTCAAGGCACATATATAGTGTATTGGAAAAAGACTACACACACGCACGCACACACACACGCGCACGCATGCACGCACGCACGCACGTACGCACGCGCGCGCACACACACACACACACACAAATAGTGGTACTGGTCAAGACAAATATATAGTTTGTTGGATGAAGACTACACACACGCACACCCACACACATAGTTGTATTGGTTGAATGCAAACAACTGAAAGAGTGCAGCACCAACAGCCCTTGACGCGAGACATATTCGTTGCACATGGCCTAGTCTGTGACAAGCCCTATCGCCGGGTGCTTCGTAAAGATGCCATACTGTCCAGAAAGACACTCCTCATTGACGCTTCAACTGTTTCACAGCGTTTTGAATCCAAAACCTATGTTTCTGTGAGACGCGTATCTATCCTCCTTGTCTTTATAACAGAGATTGCAGATCTCTGACATGTGGTTCTTTCTCTTTCAACGCCCTGTGTGAGAAAAATCAACGAGAATTTAGTCACAGGGGTTGCTTAGTCTTCTTCGTGTGTTCTGTTTTTTTCTCCCAAAATGTTTATTTTTATTACAAACTGATGGTACAAGATTTCTCAACACCTGAGGCTAGTCGCATATATTCAAGATACTGGGTGAGGTGTGGTGGGGAGACTTTTAAGTCTCTCTCTCTCTCTCTGTCATAAGAAGATATAAATTCATGACACAGGTTTTTCAGCGTCTTATAATGACTAGAGATTACGTATCGGCGAAACATCTTTCTAAAAAAAAAATAAATAAATAAAATAAATATTACAAATCATGAGTCACACTTGTCAGCGCTTTCAAATAAATACAAATAAATTAAAATTAACTGCTCGCGCACAGTCGAGCAAGAAATAAACGTCTTATTAGATAATATTAAGATTAAAGACACACAGCACTGCGTGCACTCTTTTAAATAATTTTGCGCGCGATATTTCCAATTCAATCAGCGATTAAGAGCCAGAATTTAGTACTCTTGTGTGCTAAGCTTTATTATTTCCCTTAACATGTATTTATATATTTTTCCTTTTTAAAAATTAATAATAAAGTATTAATAGTTTAAATGAAAGTCTTTTCACTAAACACATTGTTATATTTACAATATTTTTCTCTCGTAAAGTCGTTTTAATTAGTTCAAACATATTTGAAAGTACTGCAAACGTGAATTGCTGGAGTACAGCTGCTGCAAACAGTGGATTGCCTTGATTTAGCTTCAGATACCTTTTGGATATGCACTATGCTAATATAATGTTTGTGTGTCGTTTTTCCTATTTGTCGGATATAATGCTTAATGCACACACACACACACACACACACACACACACACACACACACAAACACACACGGTATGAGGAAAACAGATTGTTAATAAGCGACACAACAATACCATTAAACTATTAAATATACAGGTAACTTATATGAAGATCTGGCATTTTCATTTTCATCTTCTAAGAAGAATCTTTAGAACCCTCCTAGCATCTCTATTGTTCTAAACTCGGGATTATTTTGCTTCCTGATTATTAGTGGTGGTCCAAGTCACCGCCAATGACATATAATTAGTGAGAGTTCTACCTATTGATCCTAATGGTCGGAATTAATTAACTTTGGCTCGAACACCCCTACCCATTCATTTACATATCAAATATAGAGACTGAGAACAAAAACACGACTAATGCACTGTGTGGTAGAGTAAATTTGCCTACCCTAATTTCTAAACTTAATTGTTATTTAAATTGTTAAATGTCAAAGTAACCCGACATTGGGCACTGCTTATGCTGATATTTTTAAGTTTCAAAGTTGGAAGTAAACAACTCATGTATAGAATGTGCTAGACTTGCTTAAGTAATCTAAACCGGTTTTAGGTGGATGAGTAGTTCTTATCCAATGGTTAAGAGATATACAAGAACGAGACCAGCCAATGAGCTGAAATAAAAAAAAAAAAACCTGTTGTATCTAATCACTTTGAATGTTGTGTGGCAAAAAGTCCGATCAAAAAAGGTGGCCATTAGCTTAATAGGAAGAAGCAGCGTATTTTTTTGTTTTTTGTTTTTACCCAATCTCCCGGTTTACTGATTTATAAACCACTATGACGGTGAGATGTTTCTACCACAAATAGTGTAAGGAATACACTGCACTCAGTTGATGTATGGTAGCAAAATATGCTGACTACATCATAAAATTTCTGGTACAAGGAAGTTAATGGATATTGCTACAATTGTCGCTCTACTTGAGGGAGCTAATATGGCAGAGCACCCAGATTAGCCTCAAGAGAATAGCAGCTGGTCTATGTTCTACAACGTGCAAGAGAAAAACGTGAAACGGACAATTCACTTGTGACAATAAACTGGTGTCTTTGTTAGGAAAGCATGCAAAAGACTATTGCAGCTTTGCCTAAACAAGTTTATATACAAACTATTATCACTATAATCTCTATAACTCCATTTCTGTTCTATGATGAGAACTATCCTGTGATTTATTATGACACTAATCTGTTATTATGTGTTATTTAAATTATGTGTTAGGATAAGACTATATAAATATTGAAATTATTTGAATGTGGTTCATTGTGTGACGGTAAATGTTTGTTTTTAATGTTGTGGAAGAGAGAAAGTTTGTTTAGCACCCGCATATCCGCCAAGTGAGGGAGACGAGTGGTGTCTTCTAAAGAATTATTAATAACAAAAATTAAAATTCTCATCACTTGTAATTAGTTATGGATGATTAATAAATAAATAATAATAATAATAAAAATCTAGGTTTAGACAGCGTCAAACACTGGAAAATATTAATTGTAATTTATTAAAGCACACACTGTAAAACCACAGTTTTCTCTCTCGCTTCTAACTTTACGGATACCGATTCTGGGTAAATGTCTGTATGCATCTGTATAATAAATAAATGAGACAATAAATAAAATAAACTTCTCACTTCTACAGTCATAGTGTGTTTTTAAATAATTAGCTAAAGGGTCAAATAAAAAAAGATACAACTGTATTCATCAGAAATAGTAGAGGCGAGATTTAGATAGAGAATTCAAATATAATAAACACGTGACCTGATGTAATGGATTGCGGGAAGTAGGTTCCGCAGAAAATGATGCAATGTGGTCTGCAAAATTGCATTGTTCATACACAACGCGAAGTGATGATAAAGGTTCACAGTATGTACACTTCACATGTGAACAAAGTTTGATGGATACAACAATGCTAGATAGGAAATTTAATTCATTCTAAATGCAGGCTCCAATACAACGACAATGAAACTCATACTCCGGCCGAGTTCAAATCACCAACATATAATCAAAGATCAACGTCAAGATAAGGGAACCAAAATCCGAACACAACCCCAAATATGGCCGCAACTTAAACAGGGATAAAATTAAATTTCACTTCGGATTCACGTCAGTAATCGATTGCTGCCGATATGAACAAATACAAGTAAATTTGGACATTAAATCTCTGTGCAGCTAAAATTGTAATCTTATTCATCTCGCGCTCATGCAAGTAAGATTTCCATTTTATCTGCTTGCACACTTACATTCTAAGTTACAGAAAAATAATCAGACAATTTACAGTCTGAAACAGAGGAAAAAAATCATCATTACATTTGTGATACTGTTTGTATATGATTCGATCTTCTAGCGCACCAGAAATATATCGGATAATTTAAATAATTGAATCTACCAGTTCTGGAAAAAAACAAGAGGCTTAAACATGTACTACAAAAGTTTCTAACTGACCAATGGCCACACTCATGTTCCAAAGATAGCAAAATCTATCTTAAAGTGTCATCTTCCTTCTGGACTTTTTTAGTTTAATTTTATTGGTCGTAAGACCTTTCCTTAAAGACTAACAAAGTGGCCTACCCTAATCATGTGACTCAACATACTTGCAATCTAACTCACCTAAGCAATAATCTGTTCACAATCAATTTTGCCGAAATCCCAGACTTATTAGCTGTACTGTATTACATATAGTTTTGGTGACTGTCTATGCCATAGCTTGCATCAAGAACAATTAACTGCCGTCTATGATTTCTGATGGCCAAACAGAACGTTCTACCTTGAGATCTAATGCTCCTTGAAAAATCCAGATCTATATCCTTTTAAAACAGAACAAAGCTAAGATCTACGTCCATTCAAAGCGAGACAGATCTAAAAAGAGCTCAGATCTACATCCTTTCTAATCGGGACAGAACTAATAAGAGTTCAAAGAGCTCCGATCTACATCCTTTCAAAATGGGACAGAGCTAACTAGAATTCAAAGAGCTCAGATCTACATCCTTTCAAAGTGGGACAGAGCTAACTAGATTTCAAAGAGCTCAGATCTACATCGTTTCAAAGTGGGACAGAGCTAACTAGAGTTCAAAGAGCTCAGATCTATATCCTTTCAAAGTGGGACAAAGCTAACTAGAAAGAGCTCAGATCTACGTCCTTTCAAAATAGGACAAAACAAACTAAAGTTCAAATTATCAAAGTAAAATTTGGAATTAGTCATAGCAGGTAAACCCATTAAAAAAATATGAATAGCTTCAATGGGACATTCGATGAGGTGGAAATATTTCATAACAACATAAAACACCTAAAGAAAAACATCAATTTAGAGAAAACACGCAATACAAATACAATTAAATTTTAAAATCCTTGAAATGATTACACACAGTGTCGAATTAAATAATGAAATGTCCAATCAGATATCTTGCGGAAACAGAAAATGCTTGTAAAAACGTTTGTCACTTTGAAGTCTTTCCCTTAATTACTGCGTGACTCGACACGAGGAATTACGCCTCCAAACCTGACTCGAAAGTTTACATGAGTGGGTGTGATCATTTTGCTGGACGAAACAGGAAAGGTAGGTCTAAGGTACAGAAACAAACTTAATCTCAAGAAGTAGTTGCGGTCACAGAAGGCTTACTGGAGGGTGACACAGCACGCACCTTGATGCGTAGGAGTAAAATCGTAACAAGACTCTTAACAGTAGCTCTCGATGACGTCACGGTGGGACGACGTGCAACTCTCACATGAGGCTACCTCTAAGGGCGTGTATTAAAAACATTTGTTCTACAGTCAGAATAATAATTGATACCAATGACTAAATGTTAAACAAAACAGAGGGTATTTTATGAGTTATAATAGTTTTTTTTTTCTCTACCCATGAACTTTTAGAGAACATTGCATATAAAAGAAGAATTTACACACGCACGCGCGCGCCCGCACACACACACACACAGACATATTTAGACTGGGTTACACTTGACGTATAAAATAGATGTTGGTGACTAAATACATATTATTTAGTAAAAGTGAAGCCACTCTCTTTGGCACACAAAATGCGAAAAAGTGCAGAATAGTATTATGTGTTATGTGTTGCAGGTCAGGTAGATGAGGAGACACAAAAGATGTTGAACATGCCTCGTTGTGGAAACTCCGACAACATTGAGCTGGGGCGGGGAGCACGACGAAAGCGCTACGCCCTGCAAGGTGCGCCGTGTGGTGTGTGTGTGTGTGTGTGTGTGTGTGTGTGTGCGTGCGTGCGTGTGTGTGTGTGTGTGTGTGTGTGTAAGTGTATACGTGTGTGTGTATGAGTGCATACGTGTGTGTGTGTGTATACGCGTGTGTGTGAGTATATACGTGTGTGTGTGAGTGTATACGTGTGTGTATGTGAGTGTACGTGTGTTTATACGTATTTACGCATGCACGTATTTGTACATGTATGAGTGTGAGTGTGTGTGTGTGTGAGAGAGCGAATGACTGAACCTTGCACGCTGCAAATTACGAAAGAGATCAGAAACGTATTTTTAAATATTATAATGCAGACTGAAGCACCTGGACTTCGCACAATGAAACCGATTAAAAAAATGGTGCCATTAACGAACTGAGAAAATGAGATTTCAAACACATAGTTTCAGACTAAAAAATAATGGTGCTAAGTTCCAATCCTGTCTTTAGAGAATAATATTCCTGCTTTAGCAAGACACGCTTTGAAGACTCTCTGATCGTGGCGTTTTTAATTTCTCTCTGAGCTTGCTGGACTCTGATACTGAAATGGAGGATGTTTGTAAGGCTTGGGTTTTACCTTCGGAATTGTTGAAAATGAACAATGTCAGATGAAGAACTTAAGCAGCAAGAATGACTATACTACATACATATGAAAGAGAGAGATATATATAGTTCGGATCTGGAGGGACACAAACAAGCCTGAGAGCTAAACAACGAGGAAAGGAGACTTCCATCTTGATGCCGTGGTGTGCATGACCCCCATCGGAGACTGGAGAAGTGTAATATGAAGAGCAGTTTTAATTTTTATGTTCGAAGAATGGTCTTAGTTGCAGAGATTTTGCCCATTTAAAATTTCTAAAGGGAATACATACTGTTTAGATAAGGGAATAGTAAGCGTTAAATATTTCCTAATAACGTAAAATATTAGGCCTGTTCTTGTCGAAGACTCTTAGAAAGATCCTGTGATGCCAACTACTTTTAGTATATCTGGTGCCACTAATTTCTCTTTCTTGCTATCTCTCTCTGTCTGTCTATCTATTTGGTGGGTAGGGTAGGGGACCCATTTTTACAATATGTATTGGGCTACATCGGGAACCTTTTCTTTCCAGCCTAAATCGGTATTACACGAATAAATTTCCTGTACTTTTGGTCAAGGATATCGCTCTTGAGACTAAATAAATCAGACGATTTCATTTCAATTTGCTCTCAGTTCTCTGAGTGTTAGATCGGGGGATGGGGAAAAAGAAATCATGTTAAACGTGATGTTTTATATCGATTTCATTTTGTGTGTGAGAGTTTTCTGAGAGCTCAGTCGTCTATTTGCTGACGGCTCGATCATTGAATTATCAAGAATTTTAAAAAACACTTTCAGATCCCCATTTCCCTGACACCGTTTGTAAGCAATTTGAGAGTGATCTCTGACCTACATTTTCCGCCTGAGCTATTGTGCATTGGGCATGACAAATCTCTCTTTCTCCCCCTCCCCCTCTCTCTCTCGTTTAATTTCAAGAATTCAATTGACTAGAAGTATTTGCCCGTTATATGACAGGTGGAAAAATAAAATGAATGCATTGCTAGGAACATGAAATGAATTTGGTTATAGGAAGGTTTGATTATAAGTCACATTGCAAGTGAAAATCTGAGCATTAATTAACAAATGACCTTGACCGTCGGCTCTTTTTATGAGTACTTTGATGTTGTCTCTGTTTCGTAAACGTGACATTAAGCTGGCCATGTGAAAATACCAGCTCGTTTGAAAGAACACCCACGTATTTCATTATAAGTCAAACTGTGAATGAAAATTCAAGCATCGTTTAGCAAATGACCTTGACCGTCATTTTTATTATGAGTCTCTGTTTCGTGAATGCAGCAATGCAATATAAAGCTGGCCATGTGAAAATATCAGCTCGCTCAAAAAACTCCAACATGCACGAAGGTCAAGGATGTTTTAGCATTTTGCACAGATGGATAACAGATTTGGAAAAAAACTCCCGCATGCTTGAAGGTCAGTGTCGGTTTAGCACTTCGTACAGATGGATACACAGAACTGGAAAACTATATTTATAGATTATTGTTATGTTGAAAAGTTGGGTGCAATGCAGAAATAATTCTTGCGCTCTTAAATTTAACAGCAAAGCAGAGACTGAAAATTTGAGCCATTGCTAATTCTCTCCATGGCACTGTATGTCTCTCTCTCTCTCGCTCTCTCTCTCTCTCTCTCTCTCTATATATATATATATATATATGACACGTTAATAAAACAGCTGTTAAATAATCATTAGCCCAATACACACACAGCATAAGAAATATAGCATCAATCAAACTTTACAAGTATAATGTAAAATGTAATCAAATTAGTGAACATAAAAATAATGATTCAATCACATAAGCATTTTCCAATTCAAATCATAGATCAATAGCAAACATGTACCAAACATTTCTAAGTTCATTCTTTCTTTATCAGTCAATTAACTTACCATAAGCTAATGATTGCCTTTATGACCAGACTCTAGTTAATGTTAAAATTAAAGTGATTAAAATATTAAACTTTTTCAACATAATAACTTTTGGTCCATCCATTTACGATGAAATTGTTATGAACAAGTGTTAAACTGTTAGTCAGAGAAAAACCTACTCATCCACTTGGAACTGGTTTGGATTGCATCAGAAAGTTCTAGCACATTCTTCACCTGAGTTGTTTACTCCAACTCTGGCACTTACAAAAATATCATCATAAGCAGTGCATAATGTCGGGTCACGTTAACATTGGCAACAATATATAATTATTTAGCTTAGAAATAGGGATAGGCAAATTTTCTCACCCCTATCTATCTATCTATCTATCTATCTATCTATCTATCTATCTATCTATCTATCTATCTATCTGTCTGTGTACACACGTATCTACCTACCTATCTAGTTAGAAACTGAATTCTATCAGAATGGAAGAATTAAATCCATTGAACCCAGATATTGCTTCATTAGCAGAACACTGAAAGTACGAGAATCTTATGCTGAAATTTCTGGAAGATCAAACATGACATTATTAAGATTTCTTTACAACTCTTTTACAGTTTAGTATATTTTTTCTTCACAAGAGATTTAGTAAAGTAACTGCTAGTGATCTTCGCTTCATATACTTGATTCTGACGAAAATCATTCATTGTAGCTCGCTGGTAATTAGTTAGTGCACCCACGGCTTTCAGCTAGCCGACAGATCGCTCGGTTGTCCGTCATGGAACGAAATTTAGAGGCAAGTGTGGTTCTGTGATTACGTGCACGAAACTGACAAAAAGTCAACTGTGGTTCATTGATTATGTTCACGTAACGTGCACGTAGCTGTGACAGACAGGCAAGTGTGGTTCTGTGATTACGTGCACGTAACTGTGACAGCGCAGATAAACTGCTTTGACTCTGACAATGCAGAAGCAAAAGTTCTAAAAAATCAAAATAGTTAAATATCCCTTCTAAAAGCCGCATGAAACATTTATGCAAATTACACACTGTGTTTTGATAGCATGCTTCGAGTATTATTTGACATTTCTGTTCCATGAGGTCTTATGTTCTCTTTTGACACTCCTGTTTCAACGTGTCGCCTGCGCTGAAGTATATTAATGTTAAGAAGGCATGCTCTCTTAAACTTATGTATACTTTATTTCCGATTAATCATACTAATTGCGGAACATCCTTCCGACCGGAAAAAGAAGTTTTTATAATAATTAAAAAATTCTTTAGCCACTTATGATTGACAGTAACATTTTCAACCTATTTATCTGTGCAGCATTGTTGGAGCGCACGAATTATGAGTCATGCACAACAATCGTGTCACTGCGTTACAGAACCAGGATTGTGGTTTTCATTGTGTATTATAAATAGCAGTACGTCATCGTAATCCATTTGTAGGACACGAATAAAAAGTAATGTTTTTACACCGATTTCTTGTTAGGATGATTATTATTGTCCATGTACCCCTCCCCGCCACCCTCCGACGTTGTACAATAGTCGTAATGGTATGTTTGTTTGCAGTAAAAGTTTAAACAAAGTGGATAGCGTTATCTAGTTGAACATTACACGCATTGTGCAGTGCGTTTGTCTCTGAGAATACGTAAGATCTCATTGGTCGTCTAAGGTTTCAGCCAATGCAACTAAAACAACAATATCCATTTCACTCTCGCTTTCACTGGATGCTGTAACGTTCATGGACGCAGCCATTTTGCATTATCGTAGTGTCTTTCCTATAAATGGTATAAGGGCGGGCTAAGTATATGTGTTATGTGGATAGGGCAGAATATGTATTATAGATGTTTTCTAGACAATGTATTAAGACATTATTTTGTCTTACCGTGTGCGGACGCCTTTAGCAGTGAAGCATACAGCAAAGCCATTTATATGAAATCAGTAGCAGCTAAGTCTCTAGTATTACCATTTTCACTAATCCTACAGCAGTCTCATATTCTGCTTAAACCCTGAGTGACTTCCCTTTACCATTTCTACAACCTTCAAGGGATGAAAACTATCCATAGTTGCAGGGCAGATTACTCTTGAATATTAAAACATATGTGGTTATAAAGTAGGGGTAATAAGTTCTCTCTCTCACACACACACCCACACACCACACACCACCACACTACCACCACCACCGCCAATCATAGTTGGCTATTTTGCTTGTAAATTCAGTGTTAAAACTATGTCATCATTCAGCTCCTGCCTGGATATTTATTAATAGTATCATCGCCCCGGGACAAACTGGAAAGAAGATTAGCAAAGCGTGTGCAAAATATAAGCACCAGACAGCTTATATAGTACGAAAAAATAGGTATTTACTGAATTACAATCTCTTTGGTCGAAAAAATTTAATCATGCTAGAGTTACTCATGCTTTCGTGATAGGGTGATAATGTACTCAAGTCATAAACAATAAAAGCCATTCAATTGACCAGTCACTCTATTATCGAATGCTCATGTAACTAGTCAATCAGTCAGCCAATTCATCTACAAAGCAATCGATTAACCAGTCATTCAATCCGTAAGTTAATCAATTAGTTATTTAACCAGTCAGTTACTCAACTGATGTGACCAGTTAATGAATAAAACAGTAGAGTCGTGAATCAATCATTGAGTCGTACCAGCCAGTTGACTATACGACCATTCCACTCGACTTGGATAACAAATGTACTAATCCCAAAATATCTGGTGTAGCTTGTAGCCCGAATTTAACTCGCTACTCGGGTCTGCAAGCTGCAAATGGTGTGTAAGTTGTTGTGAGTGATTACTACGTACGACATGGTACGATTGCGGTATTTTTTTTAAACACTTCTCGTTTCCCTATTCCCTTACTGTTCTCAAACAGGCAGCAAATGGGCCAAGGTGGACCTGACGTATCGGATATCGGCTTACCCACTCAACATACCAAGACAGCAGGTTGATAATGAAATACTGAAGGCGCTACAGGTAAGATAAGTTTATAATTTGAAACAGATTCAGTTTCGCGCATAATTTTTTTTAGTTAATAGAATTTGTTTATTACTTGCGGGTGAAACTGTTATTTTGCTTCTGTTAGTAACTTATTCTATATCAAGCGGATCTTGTTACGATGTCATAAGAAGCCAAAGTCCCCATTGTGCATTAATTGTGGAACAAAACCGGCGGTATGATATTATTACCAGACAATATACAGTCATTTGACCTGGATAGTACACAATCATTTGACCTAGATAGTACAAGTAATTTAATCTGGATAATATGCACTCATTTGACCTAGATAGAACACAGTCATTTTGTCTGGATAATACGCAGTCATTTGGTCAAGATAATACACAGTCATTTTGGTCAGGATAATTCAAATCATTTGGTCTGGATAATACGTAGTCATTTGGTCTGGATAATGTGCAGTCAATTGGTCTGGATAGTACAAGTCGTTTGGTCTGGATAATACGCAGTCATTTGGTCTGGATAATACGCAGTCATTTGGTCTGGATAATGTGCAGTCAATTGGTCTGGATAGTACAAGTCGTTTGGTCTGGATAATACGCAGTCATTTGGTCTGGATAATGTGCAGTCAATTGGTCTGGATAGTACAAGTCGTTTGGTCTGGATAATACGCAGTCATTTGGTCTGGATAATGTGCAGTCAATTGGTCTGGATAGTACAAGTCGTTTGGTCTGGATAATACGCAGTCATTTGGTCTGGATAATGTGCAGTCAATTGGTCTGGATAGTACAAGTCATTTGGTCAGAATAATACGCAGTCGGTGGTGTTTACAGCAAGCGATAGTCTCCCTGATCTTCACTATTGGCACTGTCTCCGCTAGTCGGATTTGTTGAAATAGCAAACGTAAAAAGAATATTTACTTGGGATAATTACTGCCTGTGTTGCATTTCATTTTATGAATCTTACGCTCATGTCAATGTTTTAAGTTGTTCGTCTTCCAAATTGGTGTACCCACATAGATCGGTTGAAACAGAATGATACAAATGTCCTCCAATGAAAATTAACTGTTAGTGGAATACTAAAAATAGGTTTAAAACTACTTTGTAATCATTTGTTTTGTGGTAAATAAATATGACTATCCTTATTTCTAACTTAATTATACATTTTTTTGCCAATATTAACGTGACCCGACATTGGGCACTGCTTAAAAGTATACTGTCCAGTTAAAAATTGGGTTAGGTCATAAGCATTTTAAAATATATTTATATATTTCTTAAATACGCGTCCTCTATTGGTAGACATTGCTCCTTAAAGATTTCTCTTCTCAATACACTTAGACCAGTTTTACGTCATAGATCACCTTCCAACAACAGCAAAAAGTTTTCTCTTCTCAATACACTTAGACCAGTTTTATGTCACAGATCAACTATCACCAACAACAAACAGTTTTCTCTTCTCAATACACTTAGACCAGTTTTACGTCATAGATCAACTAAACAACAAAAAAACCCCAATCCTCCACACACGCTCACGCACGCACAAACTGAGTTATATCTAAGAGTAGACTGGTAGTAAATAAGAACAAGCAAGTGTACACTGGTAGGGAGAGTGGATATGAGAGGGAGGAAGGAATAGGGATAGAAAAGGGGACGCAGAGAGAGGGCATGATAAGGCGGAATGATAAAAAAAATAATGGGTGGAGGTGCTAGCATCTATAACGCCCGTGCATGTGCAGCTTTGGGCTTATTCCCGAGACGTCGCCGAATGCGGTAATAGCTTTGCGCCGTTTCGCTTGTCTGTCCGTCAGACTTCAACAAAATGCATTTTATCCGTCAGATTGTAACAAAATGAAGTCCTTTTCCGTCAGATTATAGCAAAATGAAGCCCTTTTCCGTCACATTGTAACAAAATGAAGTCCTTTTCCGTCACATTGTAACAAAATGAAGTCCTTTTCCGTCACATTGTAACAAAATGAAGTCCTTTTCCGTCACATTGTAACAAAATGAAGTCCTTTTCCGTCAGGCTGCAGCAAAATGCAGTCCTTCGATTAGAGAGCGTGATAAATGCGCGACCACTAAACACGCATTCTGTGTTTGTTACTAGAGCCACGAGTGGCTTGTACGTGCTACTAATGGTGCTATAGTTACAAATGTAATCGGCTGTTAATGCTACTGTAGTTACAACCGTAATCGGTTACTCATACTACCGTAAATACAATCATAATCGGCTATTAATGCTGCTGTAGTTACAATCGTAATCGGTTACTAATGCTGCTATAGTTAAGATCGTAATTGGCTATTAATGACGTAGTTACAACCGTAATTGGTTACAGATGCTACTGTAGTTACAATCATAATCGGCTACTAATACTACCGTAGTTATAATCATAATCGGCTACTATTGCTGCTACAATTACAACCGTAATCGTCTACTATGCTAGTGTAGTTACAACCGTAATCGGCTACTAATGACATTGTAGTTACAATCGCAGTCGACTACTAATGCTGCTGTAGTTCACAACCATAATCGGATACTAGTACTTCTGTAGTTACAATCGTAATCGGCTACTAGTTCTGCCCTATTTCGTAACTGGCTACAAATGCTACTGAAGTTGCAATCGTACCCGGCTACTAATGCTACTGTAGTTACCACCGTACTCGGTTACAAATACCGCTGTAATTACAAACGTAGTCGGCTACTATTGCTGCTGCCATAACCAATTATGAGAGATTACCTATTCCACTTTCTAAAAGAACAACTATTGTAGGCAGCTCTTGTAATAATACAGGTATAATGAAAATAATACCGGCTACTAATTATAAATAATATACTCCATCCTCTACGACTAAATCTGCTAAAGCAGGTGGTGCTGCTGTTGCTGTTGCCGATACTTCTACTGCTACAGCTGCAGCTAACTAATCAATCATTCGACTGCAGTGCTCCTGTACTCATTAGAACGCTAGAGTTCCTATACTTGTTTATGTAATAGCTTTCGAAATAATTGTAGGCCTATAATAATGAAAATAGAAGTAAGAACGAAAGGACAACACATTATTAAAACACATAGACTCAGCAGTTTCTATTTTGCACTGACATTGTTTGGTCACGGAGAGGAAAAGGCACTTCAAAAGCATTTCCTCCTTAGCAACTGTAATTTCCTCAATTACATACGGTGTCATTCATATGTAGGGTCAAGGGCGGAGGTTGATTGGCAAGCCTCGAACTGAGCAGTTAGTTCACGTTGTCATTGACGCACTAACGTGTCTCTTATAAAGCTGCTGAGCTGAGATGGCAAAGAGGTTTTGTGTGCGGTCAAGCAGGACTCTAGCTAGAGTTGCAATGGTAACGCCGGATGTTATTTCTCAGATTGCCAATTCTCTCTCTCTCTCTCTCTCTCTCTCTCTCTCTCTCTCTCTCTTTTTAACCATGTAGCGAAAACTAGTGGGTCGACGAGGTCACATAATTTTTACGTTTCACGTCCGTAAATTGCATGGTTAATGTCCGTTTGACATTTTGCCAGCCAAACACAAACATGACGCGCCTGCTCTATCCGTTGACAACCAACCTTTGGTCGATAAGTCTGTCTGGATGGCTTTGAAATTATGTTATTTTATCCGTAGTAGAAGCAAGTATAACAAGGATGAATGAATTGTGAGAAACAAGATTTGTAGCAACAGTCTACTCACATGCTCAAAATATTACACATTCTTCACATTTTTCTGTGCTTGATTAAGAATACATTCAAAAATGGCTGCATAATTTTTTCCCCTGGCTTATACAAATACATACAGACATATCATACGATTATATTACATTAAATAAAAACACCCCTATATATATATATATGTATAATTAAATAAATACTAGAACTATAATTACATATTCTGATTCTGATGACCACGACCACCAACACTCAAAAGTGATTTTTTTTCAAAAGAACTGAAACGAATATGCAGTTGTGGTGGAGTAAATTTGCCTATCCCTATTTCTAAATGTAATTGTTATATAAATTGTTAAACTGTCAAAGTGACCTGATCTTGGGCACTCCTTATGATGGTATTTTTTTTCTAAGTGTCAGAGTTGGAGTAAACAATATGGGTTGAGAATATGCTAGAAAATTGCTGATGAGTGGTTTTTCTGATTAATAGTCTCACACTTGTTCATAACAAACTCATCCAATGGAAATGGACCAAATGTTTCTTTGTTGAAAAAGTACTCTATTCCAATCACTTTGAATTTAAACATAACTCAAGTCCAGTCATAAAGGCAATCGCTAGCTTATGGTAAGTTAACTGACTGACAAATAAAGAGTGGACTTAGAATATTTCGTATATGTTGCTATTGATCTATGATTTGAATTAGAGAATGCTTATGTAATTGAACAATTATTTCTATGTTCACTAATTTGACTACGTTCACATTTTACTTGTGAATTTTGATCGATGCTTTATTTCTTATTCTGTGTGCGTATCGGGCTGTTGAAATTGTTGAAGATTTTGTAATCTGAGAATGTTTGTAAGAGAGAAAGGAGTTTAGAGATGAAATATGCCTGAAATTTAGTGCTGCATTAATTTGACTTTTGAAGAGAAAGCACACCTTTTTTCCTTTTGATCCAGGCAGCAGTGACTACTCTACTTGCTTAGTCATGTCGCTGTGTGAATCCAGCATTGTCGTCAACTTATCAGTAAAACATGCTGCTGTAAGTTGATTCCTGTGAATTCCATTTGAGAGTCAATACAGCAGAAATGCTTGGCTTGAGTTTGGCCTCAAGAACTCATGAAGAGAATGTTCATCGTGGTGTGTTGAGTATCACAATAAAATTTGAGAATGTTCCTCCAGATGTGCTTGATAGTGCATATGAAATTCAGGATGATTCTCTATAGTGTGCTTTGTGGGCTCATCAAAGATTCTGGAACAGTTATATAATGTGCCTAGAAAGGACACACGAAGCTGTCGCCCGAATAAGAAAGACATTGACTTGTAGCAAAGCGCATGATTGTGAACATGTGTCAGCAACTGCCGCCATCTTTGAAATGGTTATGTGCATTTGGCTTTCATTATTTCTCCAAAACTCTACTCTCATTTCCATAATGATATCTATGAACTTGATTATAGATTAATTGACTGATAATGTCTATGCTAGAATAAACTGAATGATTGTCCAACGTTAATCGAACATTGTTGTGAAGTGATGTAAATGTCAATAGTCATTGATTATATTCATATGTTGTATATTTGATTGTTGTTTTAATAAATTTATTGACCCTCTTATATATTGATAACCATTTGCTGGAGAAACAATGGGTTGATGAGGGCTTGCTAAATATAGGTTAAAGGATGGATTGTTTTTCCTTTGGTAAGACGTTTTTCCCTAAAAAAATACTGTAATAGTAAATGTTTATCTTTAATGTTGTGGAAGAGAGAAAACGTTTACAGAGCCCGCATATCTGCCATGTGAGAGAGACGAGTGGTGTCTTCTGGAGAATTATTAATATCATAAATTAAGATTCTTGTCACTTGTAATTAGTTATGGATGATTAAATAACAATAATAGTCATAACCGATAACTAAGATGGCGTTAGCGTCAAAGTAGTAAAATGTGTTTTTATGGACATATCCTACTATACTACTATACAAAGAGCTAGATTTTCCACTGGTTCTGAAGTTATCGTCGTCAGCTTCCGAAATTACTGTCTGAAGAGCGACCTTCTGATCTTGGTTTAGTGTCCATGTCGTTTTCTCAAGAGTTTATTAATTGCTATCCACTTAGAGTAGTGAAATAATCATATTTTATAATTTTATAAAACATTAGGTTATGTATGCGTGTGTTTTTCTGAGTGTAAAATGATTCACTTCCTTTTGGTCTTGGTGTGCTTAGGAAATGAGCTAAGTAATATTTTAAGTATATGTATGACATCTCTACAGTTTGCGTGTTGCATTATAAGATTGAAAATACATTTAATTTCTTCAAATGAGCCAATTACCTTACCTTTCTAACCATCCTTCCGTCTATCTATCTATCTATCTATCTATCTTATCTTATCTATCTATCTATCTATCTATCTGTCTGTCTGTCTGTCTGTCTATCTATCTATCTATCTATCTATATATATGGCTGGCTAGCTGCCCGCCCGCCCATTAATCCATCCATCCATCCGTCAGTCTGTATATCTGTTTCCATAGTTGTCTAGCTAGTCCGTATTTTTCGACAGCCGGTGGATTCATCAATCACTCTGTTCAAACACCCACCAACCAGCCCTCCCTCTAAGTTCTCAAAAATACCTGATGGTAATCTCTAAATACGAAGTCGTGAGGTAGTTATGCAACTGAAAACTCTTAAATTAAGTGTCTCCTCACTGTACCGAATGCACTTTGACGCATAATAGATTTTATGAGCTTGTACGGACGTAATTTAAAGTATTTGTCACTACATGCAATTTTTTTCCTCTCCCGTTAGGTGTGGGCGGAAGTGACGCCATTGAGTTTTAGTAAAAAAGATTACGGCACTGTAGATGTGGACGTCAAATTCGTCCGACGTTCCCATGGCGACGGAAATCCCTTTGATGGGCGAGGCCGGACGCTAGCACATGCCTTTTTCCCTCAGTATGGCGGGGACGCACATTTTGATGACGACGAAGAGTGGACAGTCGATTTGTCATTAGGTAATAATAATAATACATTTCACACACCCTGCTTCGAAAGATTTTAATTAATTTTATTATCACGAATGGCCGTCTTTTACAATGTTTGAGGATGTGTTCTCTTTGGATGCTTGATTCCAACTGCACTTGCAAGTGAAAACTAATTAATTACATGATTTTAATTACATAATATGATAAATTTGCTGTATTTTTAACTAACAGTACGTCTGTTCTTCATAATAATTTAATTTGATAAACAAACACTTAATATTTTTTGTGCTAATTAATTAAATTTTGCTTAAGTGTTTATGCCAAACTATTAACTTGTTTGTGCCAAAACTATTAGCTTGGTGCCGAAAGGAAATTTGGCTGTTACTTATCGTGTTTGTTGTTTCATTTTTAATTTATTTTTTTAAACTTAATAATTCTAGCTCTATGAACGACAACGGAAATAGATTTTTGTTTTTCATAGTGAAGTGGTGTACTTCCTGTCGTTCATAATAATTTATGCAACAAATTTCTATCGACAGTAGTTCGTCATGCAAAGATGATTAAAATTCATTCTCCCAAAATAAAATACCGTTTTGGGACTGATAACTAGGCTGGTATTTATTCAGCGAAATTTCTGTATTCGACAATTGTATTAATTGATTTAAGTGTACGCAGTTTCTGTTGATGAGGTTTTAAATACGATATGCAGAGCATTAATTTTTATTTGGGCTAAATTGTAAAATGATTGATAATAATCTTCAAGCAAACGCGAGAGAGAAAAAGAGATAATTTCTTTCTTTCTTTAATAGAATTTAGCAATAATAAAAATAATATACAAGATGTAAGTATGAAATAAGCAGATTTCTTTATTTTTATTGTCTTGCCTTCTTCACATAATCCCATTTTTCTGATATTCATGAACTAGATTCATTACATTACAGAGCGATTGCCTTGCTCTGCTGGGATTTGTTTTTTATGATTTCACTTAGAATGTCCACGATATATTTTACTGCAATCTGCGGGTTTCTTCACAATTTAAATTCTCGTAATCATGTAGAATGCTGCTAAGAGGAAGTCTCTTGTGTAAAAGTTACGACCCCTTGAACTATCGCGTCATCATCGAGTCCTCGTTTGCTCCTTTAACAAGGAGAAGTAAATCTCCTACTTGGAATAGTGTCAGAAGAAGGGCGGAGACAGTGCTTATTCCAGAACTTCATAGCAATTTTTCCTAATATATAATTAGTTTTTTCTCTATTTTTCTCGCTTTTCCCATATCTGTAAGTCTTTCGTCCCACCACTCCTGTTTCTTCCCATCCATCTTTCTCTGTCTCCATCTTTCTCTGTCTCTCTCGTCCCTGTCCCTCGTTTTGTCTCAGTCTTTTCTTATTATTCTCTTCTTTCTTCTGCGCTTATCCATCTATCTCAATGTTTCTGTACTTTTCTTTCATTCCTCCTTTCTCTGCCCTATCTTGTCCCTTTCCACTTTATCTCTCTCTTTTCCCTTTCTATCCTTGCTTGTCTCCTCTTTTTGCCCTTTCAGTACTATCTGTCTGTATGTCCCACCTATCCCCACTTGTGTCCCTGCGTTTCTCTCATTGTGTGTTTTTCTCTTCATCTCTTTCCCCTCCCTTTTCTCCCTTTCTCTCTTTTCTGTCGCTGATTCTTTCTGTCCCTTTATCTCACCTCATCTCTCATACTCCCTTTTCGGCTTTTCATATTCTCTTTCTCCCCCCTCCCCCTCTCTCTTCTTTAAGTCTTTTCACCCCTCTCTCTTTTAGTTATCATTTTCTGTCACCACCACCACTTTCATCATCATCATCATCATCAAATACAA